>JAYESA010000005.1:60457836-60802836 GCA_036927795.1 Iris macrosiphon
ATATGGCGAACAATAGAAAAGTATACAAGATGCACAAGAAAATAAATATATGCTGGAGCAGATAAAGTAGCTGCAATGTAAACTGGAGAACAATACAAGTAGAGAAGTAACTGCATGTGAGAAAACATGAATACTAGCTAAGTGCCTTGAGCACAAGTTCGTTATGTGATCGGCTTAGGTTGCACATAAAAAATACTACGATAACTCCGTTATGCGTGAGTTGCATAACCGACATACACATGAATACTGTTTGGCTTTGATCACATAACCAACTCTTACTCCCCTCCCCCACTAATACTCTTGGATCCAACCACAATACGCTACGTACATGATAATAGCTCGCGCACACGAAGGCGAGAGCACAAGAAGCACATGATAGCACATGAGAATCAATACCCGAAGCACATGATAAAATACACGTGATAGAGTACCCGCTGAACACGGTAAGGGAGATAGCATCTCATGACGAGATCCACTAGTACCAGCTCGTGTAACAATGTGTCAGAATCAAGTATCACAGTTCTAGAACAGGTGATATAAACGCTATCATGAAATGGAAACTATCAGAGGTAGGTACTCGCCTGATGTCCTGAGCAACTGATGAGGATCGAGATTCGGACCGGTATCACAAGAACCTATTGCGAAAAGCAGAATTAAACAGGATTCTAAGGATTTAAACTCATATAAAATAATTAAAAACAGGCTTCTAGGGATATTCTAGGTCGAACGGGTCAAACCGGTAAAATTCGGGTCAAAAAGTCAACCCGGGTCCAAAAAGTCAACTCTAGGTCAAAACTAGGTCAAACGTTGACTTTTACGGTCAACGTAGATAATTATGGTCAAATCTAGGTCAAACTAGGGTGCCCCTGAAATTCTAGGTCAAACTGAGCTCATTAAGCTAGAAAACTCTCAAACTCGCCTCCTCGAGATACCGGGATACCCTCGGTATCCGATACCTCGCCCTAGGCCACGCACCCCGCCTAAACCCGCTAAAACCTATGCTAGAACGCGTAAATATATACACATATACATATAAAAATTACTCCAATACTATTCCTAGGCTATTGCTCAAATATCCCGCTCGAAACTCAATACATTGGTGAGATACCTTGATATCTCAAGGTATTGAGGTATCGCTCTAATACCCCTCTAACTAGCTATTTAGTTAGCTAAATAAGCACCTAGATATATTCCTAGTTAATAATCTAGGCTAATATATCTATATCTATCATATATTATACATATCTAAGTATCTATATTCATATATATATAGGTATCCACAACACACATACTTATATACCCATACACACTCTCAAATATGTATATATATATCTATCTAGTATCTATACATATATATATAACTATATGTATATATATATCTATACACTTAGATAGATATATATCTAATACCTAGCTATCTATCTATCTATCTATCCATCTAACTATTATCTATCTATCTATCTATCTATCTATCTATCTATCTATCTATCTATCTATCTATATAACTATTTAGCTATCTATCTAACTATCTAACTATTTAGCTATCTATCTATTTAACTATCTATCTATGACTCTCTATCAATCTATATCTCTACTACTTAGCCACTAGAGCCACGCGGCACTGCGAATGCTAGCTGCTGCTGCTGCCTTGCATTACTGCTGCTGCTGCTAGCTGCTGCTGCTGCATTGTCCTGCTGCTGCTGCTGCATTGTCCTGCTGTCTGCCTCCCCCCTCTCACTCTCACACACACACGACCACACACACAATCACATACAAACACACACACACACCTATATATATATATATATATATATATATATATATATATATATATATATATATATAACTTTATATATATATACACACACACACTAACATATATAAATACACACGCACTTATGCATAAATACGCACATAGCTATATATATATATATATATATATATATATATATATATATATATATATATATATATATATATAAACACACCTATATATATATATATATATAAACACACCTATATATATATATATATATATATATATATATATATATATATATATATATATATATATATATATATATATATATGCACACACACACAGATCTATATATATATATACATATACACACACTCAAATATATATATACACATATACATTGATATATGTGTATATATATATTTGGGTGTGTGTATATGTATATATAAGATCTATATATATACATATACACACACTCAAATATATATATACACATATACATTGATATATATATATATATATATATATATATATATATATATATATATATATATATATATATATATATATATATATATATATATATATACACACACACACACGCACGCACACTTATACATATGTATATATATACACAAACACATAGACATATACATACACAAGCACATATATATAAATACACACATATATATATATATATATATAGACATACAAACACATATACATATATAGACACACACATAAATATATATATAGACACATAAACACAACTCAACCACAACGCACACAACACACAAACAACACATCCCACTCACGCCCAACGATCCCGACACGCACAAACACCTATATATATATAAAATATAACCCGAGAATTCTAGCACACACTCCCCGATGCTAACCCAATATGCGCACAAGCCCGAAACTAGGAAACCAAGTTGAAATGGCCGTTCGGTCATTTCGACGAACACGCGGTGTGCGGTTCGGAAAACCTCCTGAAACGCACACCAAACCAACTCGGAATCGGCCCAAAATTTACCCACGGGTTCTAAACGATGCCTAGATCCTAGAAAAAGTGCTACCCCATTGATTCTAGGCCCGTGGCGAAAAGGCGCACGCACTTAGAATCGGCGACGATGAAAATCCCAAATTCGCCCGAAACGCCCGTTTCTCCGCGACACGACTTCCCGTGTCCGAACGGAGACACGAACTCACCCTCAAGACACCCGACAAAGTCTACCTAGGTTCGTCTATCCTAGGACATCACCCAAAATTGGGCCAAATTCGGATTCCACCCAAAATTGACACAAAACCTAGTGTCAAAGTCTCCAAACACACCCAAACTCGTTCCAACTTCCTCCTACGGGTAGGCTTAGGGTCTAGGAAGGTTCTAAACCACTAATTACACTACATAAGAGTAATTAGCAAGGGAAAAGTTAGGGTTTACCTCTTGGGAGTTGGAATTCCAAGGCCAAAGTCTCCAATCCACTTGAAATCACCTCCCTCAAGCTTCAAGCCTCCAAATCTAGCCTCCACACCAAGTCTAGGCTCTACCCACCTAGGTTGGGGAAAAAATGCAAGGTTAGGGTTAGCAACCATGGAGAATAGAAGAAGAAAGAAGAGGAAAAGGAGTACTTACTTGAAGTGGGAAGTAGAAAGGAAGAAGAAAGAAGTAGAGAGGAAGAAGAAGTAGTGAAGAAGAAGTGAGGAAGAAGGAATGGGGGCTGGGGCTACTGTGTGCACGGGTAGGGGACTGTGGGAAGGCCGGCCAAGTGGAATATAAGGGTTTCACTAATTCTCCATTGCCCAAAATGCCCCCCTCTTGCTTGGTTTGGTTTTCGGGTTCCAAAAGCACTCAAACTAACTCCAAATCTCTCCAACTAACCCACTAAAAATATAATAAATATTCTAAAACCCAAAAATAAGTCTCACAAGGGTGTGGGTTGGGTCGAACATGGGTCCACTAGGGTCTGACATGGGTCCAGACTAGCCAAAACCCTAAAATAATCAATTAAAAATAATACAATCACTATTTAAATATAAATATAATTATTTAACAATAATTCACAATTTACCAAATAAATAAATAAAAACCCTATTTTCTAGAATTGGGCAGTGACAAGCCTACCCTCCTTAAAATAATTTTGTCCTCAAAATTAAAAGACGAAACTATGACAGGAATGCAAAGAAAAGAACCATACCTCAGGGCTCGAAAAGATAGGGGTATCGCTCGCACATTTCATCCTCCCTCTCCCAGGTCGACTCCCTGGAGAGTGATGCCTCCACGCGACGCGAACCAAGGGAATAGTCTGGTTCCTCAACACCTTCTCCCGCCGATCCAGAATCTCCATCGGCTGCTCTGGATAGCTAAGATTAGGGCCCACCACGATCTCTGAGTGATCCAATACGTGACTGGGATCCGCCATGTATCGTCTCAACTGTGACACGTGGAACATATCATGAACTTCCTCCAGCATAGGCGGCAACTCAAGCCTATACGCCACGGCGCCGACCCTCTCAAGGATGCGGAAGGGTCCGACGAAACGTGGGCTAAGCTTCCCGCCTCCACCGAAGCGAATAGTGCCCTGCATCGGAGAAATCCTCAGGAACACCAGATCTCCAACCTAGCACAAACAAGGTCTCTGCACTTAGTCTAAAACAAACAATCACAAGCAAACACAAGAACAAAATCTAGATTCTAAGCTATACCTCGAACTCCAAAGGTCTCCGGTGGATATCGGTCCAATGCCGCTGTCTGTCCTGCGCCACCCGAAGTCTATCTCTAATGAGCTTGACCTTCTCCGCTGCATCAACCACCATCTCCGGGCCAAGCAAAGCTCTCTCGCCTACATCATCCCATGATAACGGAGTACGATACCTCCATCCATACAACGCCTCGAAAGGTGACATCTCGATACTGGCTTGGTAGCTGTTGTTGTAAGCAAACTCTATCAAGTACAAGTGATCCTCCCAAGAGACTCTGAAATCTAAAACACAAGTGCGAAGCATGTCCTCAAGTGTCTGAATGGTCCTCTCTGACTGACCATCTGTTTGTGGGTGATACGCAGTACTAAACTTGAGCTGGGTGCCCAAGGTAGCCTGCAGACTCCTCCAGAAATGTGAAGTAAAGCGACTGTCCCGGTCTGATACTATACTCACAGGAACTCCATGCAGTCTGACTATCTGGCGCACATACATCTCTACTAGTCTCTCTGTAGACGTACCCACTTTGAATGGTAGAAAGTGGACCGATTTGGTCAACCTGTCCACGATGACCCAAATTGTATCCTTCCCGCCTGGAGAACGGGGAAGTCCAGAAATAAAATCCATGGTCACATGCTCCCATTTCCATTTCGGAATGGGTAACGGCTGGAGCAAACCTCCTGGCCTCTGCCTCTCCGCCTTCACCTGCTGGCACACTAAGCATCGGGATACGAAGCGTGCTACCTCCCACTTTATTCTGTACCACCATACATGCTCTCTCAGATCTCTATACATCTTGTTGGCACCTGGATGCATAGAATACTGGGATCGATGCGCCTTCTGAAAAACCTCCTCGCGCAATGACCCACTCGGTACACACAACCTAGTACCGTGCCGCAAAGAACCATCATCAGCAATGGTGAAGTCATCTGATAATCTAATCTGAATCTGCGCCCTGATGCTCCTCAGGGACTCATCCTCAAACTATGTAGCCCTGATCCGGTCTACCAACTTTGACTGAATCTGCAGTCCCCATATCTGCATCTCAACTCCAGGCACTATCACCTCAATGCCTAAGCTCTCTAGATCTGCCAAAAGATAACGATCTGTAGTTAGGCACATAGCTAACGGATACCTGCTCAACGCATCTGCAACTACGTTCGCCTTCCCTGGATGGTACTGCAATAATATGTCGAAGTCTTTCATCAACTCCAACCATCTTCTCTGCCTCATGTTCAGCTCTTTTTGGGTAAATACATACTTTAAGCTCTTGTGGTCTGTGAAGATCTCCACACGCTCTCCGTATAAATAGTGTTTCCACAAATTCAGAGCAAAGATGACCGCTGCCAACTCCAAATCGTGGGTAGGGTAGTTCTTCTTATGAGGACATAATTGCCTGGAAGCATAGGCAATCACCCTTCCATTCTGCTGTAACACACAACCCAGTCCCTTCCCTGATGCATCACTATAGATAGTGAAACCTCCAGAACCTGATGGCAACGTCAACACTGGAGCTGTCATCAATCTCCTCTTTAGCTTATCAAAGGCGATCTGGCACTCCTCTGACCAAATAAACTCCACGTCCTTCCGAGTGAGCCTGGATAACGGCTCTGCAATCCGGGAAAAATCCTGAACAAATCTCCTGTAGTAACCTACCAGTCCCAGGAAACTCCTGACCTCGGCTACTAAACTCGGAGCACTCCATGCCTCAACTGCCATGATCTTTCTTGGATCCACTGAGATCCCCTCTCCAGTCACCATATGACCAAGGAATTCAACCTTGTCAAGGAAGAACTCACACTTCGAAAGCTTTCCATAAAGCTTCTCCTTCCTGAGAGTCTCCAACACTATCCTCAGATGCTCCTCGTACTCCTCTGGGGTCTTCGAATACACCAAGATATCATCTATAAACACCACCACAAACCTGTCCAGATGCTGATGGAACACCTTGTTCATCAGATTCATGAACATTGTCGGGGCATTAGTCAACCCAAACGGCATCACCATAAACTCATACTGTCCATACCTGGTCCGAAAAACTGTCTTCGGAATATCCTCCTTCCTGACCTTCACCTGGTGGTATCCTGTCCTCAGATCAATCCTGGAAAACACCCTCGCTCCGCTCAACTGGTCAAAAAGATCATCAATATGCGGCAGCGGATACTTGTTCTTGATTGTGAGGTTGTTCAGAGCCCTGTAGTCGATACACTTCCGTATCGACCCATCCTTCTTTGGCACAAAAGTATCGGATCACCCCACGAAGAAGAACTAGATCTGATAAATCCCTTGTCCTGAAGCTCATCCACCTGCTTCTTCAACTCTATCAGCTCACTGTTGCTGACTCTATAGACGTGCTAGGATATCGGCTCCGCGCCTGGCACCAAGTCTATAGAGAACTCCACGTCTCTGTCCGGAGGTAACCCTGGCAACTCCTCCGAAAAGACATCCATGTACGCCTCTATCAGTAGATGTAGCAACCTCGGCTCTACCACCAGGGCTCCGCAGAAGACTCCCTCGGTCTGCTCCGCTGCTCCTCTGGCAAACTGAAACTCTGGCTCACCCGGCGGACTAAATAAAACTCTGCCTCCACGACAATCTATACTAGCATAATGCATACTCAACCAATCCATCCCGAGTACAATATCGTAGCTCGGAAGTGGCATTACGAGTAGGCACACACTTAACTCCCGACCTCCCAAGGTAACTCTCCGGTCTTTACAGACATCACTGACTAGGATGATACCACCCCCGGTCGTGATCTTGCAGAGTCTAGCTAAAGGTTCAGCAATAAGATGGTATCTAACAGCAAAAGATACAGACACAAAGCTATGGGAAGCCCCGAAATCAAATAAAGCAAGTGCTGGAATAGAATCAAGAAGAACAGAACCTGAGATCACATCACCAACGGGCTCGGCCTCGTCTACGGTCAAGGCAAAAGCTCGCCCCTGCTGTCCTCCTCGGTGCCGCTGCTGGTGCTGGGCAAACCTCTGCTGCTGAGTCTGCAAAGGCTGTCCTCTCTGCTATGCTGCAGGTGCTCTAGCTAGTGCCCTCTGAGTGGCTCCTCCGCCCTGAGCTGTACGAGCAAGTGTTGAAGGGCAATCCTTCAGCTGGTGATCTGCTGCTCCATACAACAAATATCTGCCCAGCCTCTTTCTGCATATGTCCCATCCATGCCCTGGCTTCCTACAGAAAGGGCAAATGATGGGCTGTCTCTGGCCCAGTTGCTGTCCCTGCCTCTGCTGTTGGGGCGCCTGCCGGAAGGGCGCACGACCCTGACCCTGGTGCTGCTGGTTCTGCTGGAACGGCCTCTTGGCTGGGCCTGCACTGCTGCCTGCTCCTGAAGCATCTCTGCTCCTCTTGGTCTTCAGCTCTAAGTCATCCTTAGCTCTCTGGGCGTCGCTGACAATCTGCTCGAAGGTCGCCTCGCGGTCACTCCTAGTCAAGGACTTGACCGCCATGACCAAACCCTTGCGGAACTTTTGCGCCTTCGCTGCCGCGGACAACCCTTCAACAAATCTGCCCAGACGGCAGAACTCTGCTGCATACTCATCCACTAGCATACTCCCCTGGACAAGCGCCTCAAACTGGCTCTCTAAGGCACTGAGAGCCACATCCGGGAAGAACTTCTCCTTGAAAAGCTTCTTGAAAGCCTCCCAAGTCAGTCCCGGTACTGCTATCCGCGTATCCGTGCGGTACCATATAAGGGCAAGGTCGAACATCTGGCTGCCCGCTGCCTCGATCTGCATACTGGCTGGGATCATCGCCAGCCTAAAGATGCCCTCTATATGCTCGATCCAGTCGTCGGCGTACAAGATCCCCTCTGTACCCTGGAACTCCTTGGGCCGCATCCTCTGGAACTCGATAATAGTGCCCGGCCTAGGATGCTGAGCCTGCTCTGCCTGTGGCTGGATCTGAGCCACTCTATCGACCGCTGTCAAAGCCACCTGATGAGCATTCGCATTGCCCATCCTCATAACATCTGCCTGGCGGTGCTGCGCGTCCATCATCTCTCGAAAGAACGCGAATAACTGCACAGCATCAACTGGCGCAGGCGGTGGTGGAGGAGGTACCACCGGAAAAACTGGGGTGACTCTCGGATTGATGGGAGTGAGAGGATCTCTGAGAGAAACAGACGCTCCCTCAACCGCAGGAGTGGCGAGTGGAGCGGTAGCGGCTGCCGGAAGTCGAGCAGGACGAGAGGTGGCAGACCTCTCGGTGGCAGCTGCTGGAACGGTACGCTGAGACCTGGTCTTCGGAGGCATCATGAACATAGATCAAAAGAAGTCAATACAGTACAAGAAACGATAATCATCAAAGAAGGACAATAATATTGCAAAAGAAAATAATTTCAGGAAAATTAAGATAGCAAAAGGAATCAGGAAGGGTCCTAGTGTGATTGAGCACACTCTCTCTCAGCCTATATCCTATATCCTATTGCAGTTAAACCTAAAAACTACCTGCATGGGCCGCCACCAAAAACGTGTCACGACCCGCACCCGAAAAATCGGGCATGAGTCGTAGGTACGTCCAGCCTACGCCGCATAATCGGTGGTAGAACGCTGTAAGGTTCGTTCTAGGTCAACCAACTATCACACAAAACCTGTCAATGTCCTCTCCAAAAGGAGGGCAACCAAGCAATATATATATGAATACTCAATCACAATAATCTAGGGGAAGAGTAAAAGCACGATATGATACCAAAAGGAAACCAGAACCAAAGAGCAAGACAATATCCCAAAATATACAGTCCAAGTCTATAATAGTCTACAACATCTCACAACATCAAAAGAATAAGTACAATCATTAAAAAATAACAACTGGGAACAACCCAGGAAACCCACCTAGCTAACTAGGGCGCTAAAGGCGTCTCCTCGCAGGGCTCCTCCTCAGTCTCGGGGTAACAGCACTCGTCGACACCCGGCCCGTAGAACGTCGGGCAATAATCCTCAGGATCCTTTGGAAAAAATATGCCCAGTCAGGACTGGAGCGAAGTACATAACTCTGAAAGCAACTCCAAATACATGGTAAGGTGTATATGACGAGCAATAGAAAAGTATACAAGATGCACAAGAAAATAAATATATGCTGGAGCAGATAAAGTAGCTGCAATATAAACTGGAGAACAATACAAGTAGAGAAGTAACTGCATGTGAGAAAACATGAATACTAGCTAAGTTCCTTGAGCACAAGTTCGTTATGTGATCGGCTTAGGTTGCACATGAAAAATACTACGATAACTCCGTTATGCGTGAGTTGCATAACCGACATACACATGAATACTGTTTGGCTTTGATCACATAACCAACTCCTACTCCCCTCCCCCACTAGTACTCTTGGATCCAACCATAACACGCTACGTATATGATAATATCTCGCGCACATGAAGGCGAGAACACAAGAAGCACATGATAGCACATGAGAATCAATACCCGAAGCACATGATGAAATACACGTGATAGAGTACCCGCTGAACACGGTAAGCGGGATAGCATCTCATGACGGGATCCACTAGTACCAGCTCGTGTAACAATATATCAGAATCAAGTATCACAGTTCTAGAACAGGTGATATAAATGCTATCATGAAATGGAAACTATCAGAGGTAGGTACTCGCCTGATGTCCTGAGCAACTGATGATGATCGAGATTCGGACCGGTGTCACAAGAACCTATTACGAAAAGTAGAATTAAACAGGGTTCTAAGGATTTAAACTGATATAAAATAATTAAAAACAGGCTTCTAGGGATATTCTAGGTCGAACGGGTCAAACCGGTGAAATTCGGGTCAAAAAGTCAACACGGGGTCCAAAAAGTCAACTCTAGGTCAAAACTAGGTCAAATGTTGACTTTTACGGTCAACGGGGACAATTATGGTCAAAGCTAGGTCAAACTAGGGTGCCCCTGAAATTCTAGGTCAAACTGAGCTCATTAAGCTAGAAAACTCTCAAACTCGCCTCCTCGAGATACCGGGATACCCTCGGTATCCGATACCTCGCCCTAGGCCACGCACCCCGCCTAAACCCGCTAAAACCTATGCTAGAATGCGTAAATATATACACATATACATATAAAAATCACTCTAATACTATTCCTAGACTATTGCTCAAATACCCCGCTCGAAACTCAATACCTTGGTGAGATACCTTGATATCTCAAGGTATCGAGGTATCGCTCTAATACCCCTCTAACTAGCTATTTAGTTAGCTAACTAAGCACCTAGATATATTCCTAGTTAATAATCTAGGCTAATATATCTATATCTATCATATATTATACATATCTAAGTATCTATATTCATATATATATAGGTATCCACAGCACACACACTTATATACCCATACACACTCTCAAATATGTATATATATATATATCTATCTAGTATCTATACATATATATATATATATATATATATATATATATATAACTATATGTATATAGATATCTATACACTTAGATAGATATACATCTAATACCTAGCTATCTATCTATCCATTTAACTATTATCTATCTATCTATCTATATAACTATTTAGCTATCTATCTAACTATCTAACTATTTAGCTATCTATCTATTTAACTATCTATCTATGACTCTCTATCAATCTATATCTCTACTACGTAGCCACTAGAGCTACGCGGCGCTGCGAATGCTAGCTGCTGCTGCTGCCTTGCATTACTGCTAATGCTGCTAGCTTTTACTGCTGCTGCTGCTGCATAGCTGTGCTGCTGCTGTTGCTGCTGCCTATACATTGCTGCTAGCTGCTGCTGCATTGTCCTGCTATCTGCCTCCCCCCCCCTCTCACTCTCACACACACACAACCACACACACAATCACATACAGACACATACACACCTATATACATATATATATATATATATATATATATATATATATATATATAAAACTCTATATATATAGACATACAAACACATATACATATATATAGACACACACATAAATATATATATAGACACATAAACACAACTCAACACCACAACGCACACAACACACAAACAACACACCCCACTCACGCCCAACGACCCCGACACGCACAAACACCTATATATATATAAAATATAACCCAAGAATTCTAGCACACACTCCCCGATGCTAACCCAACGCGCGCACAAGCCCAAAACTAGGAAACCAAGTCGAAATGGCCGTTCGGTCATTTCGACGAACACGCAGTGTGCGGTTCGGAAAATCTCCTGAAACGCACACCAAACCAACTCGGAATCGGCCCAAAATTTACCCACGGGTTCTAAATGATGCCTAGATCCTAGAAAAAATGCTACCCCATCGATTCTAGGCCCGTGGCAAAAATGCGAACGCACTTAGAATCGGCGACGACGAAAACCCCAAATTCGCCCGAAACGCCCGTTTCTCCGCAACACGACTCCCCGTGTCCGAACGGAGACACGCACTCACCCTCAAGACACCCGACAACGTTTACCTAGGTCCGTCTAACCTAGGGCATCACCCAAAATTGGGCCAAATTCGGATTCCACCCAAAATTGACACAAAACCTAGTGTCAAAGTCTCCAAACACACCCAAACTCGTTCCAACTTCCTCCCACGGGTAGGCTTAGGATCTAGGAAGGTTCTAAACCACTAATTACACTACATAAGAGTAATTAGCAAGGGGAAAGTTAGGGTTTACCTCTTGGGAGTTGGAATCCCAAGGCCAAAGTCTCCAATCCACTTGAAATCACCTCCCTCAAGCTCCAAGCCTCCAAATCTAGCCTCCACACCAAGTCTAGGCTCTACCCACCTAGGTTGGGGAAAAAATACAAGGTTAGGGTTAGCAACCATGGAGAATAAAAGAAGAAAGAAGAGGAAAAGGAGTACTTACTTGAAGTGGGAAGTAGAAAGGAAGAAGAAAGAAGTAGAGAGGAAGAAGAAGTAGTGAAGAAGAAGTGAAGAAGAAGGAATGGGGCTGGGGCTGCTGTGTGCACGGGTAAGGGGCTGTGGGAAGGCCGGCCAAGTGGAAAATAAGGGTTTCACTAATTCTCCAATGCCCAAAATGCCCCCCTCTCACTTGGTTTGGGTTTCGGGTTCCAAAAGCACTCAAACTAACTCCAATATCTCCAACTAATCCACTAAAAATATAATAAATATTCTAAAACCCAAAAATAAGTCTCACAAGGGTGTGGGTTGGGTCGGACATGGGTCCACTAGGGTCTGACATGGGTCCAGACTAGCCAAAACCCTAAAACAATCAATTAAAAATAATACAATCACTATTTAAATATAAATATAATTATTTAAAAACAATTCACAATTTACCAAAAAAAAAACCTATTTTATAGAATTGGGCAGTGACACTCGGTTCCCTAGGTAGAGGAAGGAGGAGAGAGGATGGGTTGTGTTTTCTATGTTTGGGGATTAGGGCTAGTTGGGAAGTGTGTAGTGAAGAGACATTAAATTAGGGGAGTGTGGGTAGAAATGTGTGGTGATGATGCTCCCTTTTAAATGAAGGGTCAGGATTGATCATGGAAAAATAGGTTTCTTCATAAAAAATAAGGGGGGAGATGGGTTGACTACGGTCAAAGGAGGGGTAGTCTCTCCATTTGGTCATGGCCAATGGGGTGAGGACACCTAAATTAATAAATTGTAACTAAGCCCCCTAAATTCGAGAAATTGCACGAACACATGAAATGATGCAAAAATTATGGGAAAAATGGTGTTTGGTGATTTGCATGGTGATGGGGTGTTGTGTGTGTGGCATGGGTTTAATTAAATGACCATTGGGATTAATTGGGGATTAAAATAGGATTAGACAAAATGGGTATCCCCGATTTAAATAGAATTAAAGTGTCCTGCGCTTTTCAATTAAATGGGGGCACTTAGGGTCAAAATTTGGAAATGACACAAAGGTCAAAAATGGTGGGGGCTTGGAGTCAGTCTTGGACCCTTTAGTTGGTCCGGCTCAACGGGTTAAGTTGGTATCTCAAAATTGAGGGTAACGACACAGGTGTCCGACACATAATTAAATATGGATTTTAGGATACGGGAAATTGTACAATTAATTTAGGGCACAACGGATTTGATTTTGAGTGACGGAAAAGTCCAGTGCCTAAATTGGCGAGTCAAGTCAGAAGTACAATAGTCCGATGGAATTTATGGGCTGATATTGGGCTCCGAATAAAATAGCAACGGTAGGGCACGCCAAGGTTTTAATTAAATAAAAATAACAGGCAACTCTACTCTAAACCTCAACATCTGCTGAAATATCCAAAATTTTCCCAATCCATACCTGACTTTCTATAGAAATAATCGAGGGAGTTTATATTCTTCCCAACTTAGAAAAATTTTGTCCCCGAAATTAAAAGTAAAGCACGATAATAACTATGAGAATTTTTAAAACAACTAGTAACCAAAAGCCGTACGTAAATTCGTACCTTGCTCCTCAAATAAGTACGGAAACCGCTGCCGAATAGAATCCTCGCGCTCCCATGTAGACTCACCCGTCGAATGGTGCTTCCATGCAACTCTGACTAGTCGAATAGTCTGCCCTCTCAAGGTCTTCTCGCTGTGATCGAGGATCTCAACTGGTTGCTCTACGTAAGATAGACTGGGCCCGACTGTAATCTCCGAATGATCAAGCACGTGGCTAGGGTCTGCGACATATCTCCTCAGCTACGATACGTGAAATACGTTATGCACTCCCTCTAATGATGGAGGCAATGCAAGACGGTAAGCTACTTCGCCAACTCATTCCAAGATGTCAAAAGGCCCGATGTACCTCGGACTCAGCTTGCCTCTTCCTCCGAATCTGTTGGTACCACGAGTAGGCGATATCTTCAAAAATACATGGTCACCCTCCTTGAACTCCAATGGCCCGCGGTGCGCATCTGCCCAATATTTTTGTCTGTCCTGTGCTGCATGCAGGTGGCTCTGAATCTTCTTGACCTTCTCCACTGTCTGGGTCACCAACTCTGGACCAAGTATCTGACGCTCTCCCACGTCACTCCAACAAACTGGCGACCTACATTTCCTGCCGTACAGTGCCTCATAAGGTGCCATCTATATGCTAGCCTGGTAACTGTTATTGTAGGAGAATTCCACCAAGTGTAGGTGGTCCTCCCAAGATCCTCCAAAATCAATCATGCACGCTCTCAACATATCCTCTAATATCTGTATCGTGCGCTCTGACTGACCATCAGTCTGTGGATGATATGCAGTGCTGAACTTGAGACGAGTTCCTAGGCTCTCCTGCATACTCCGCCAAAATACGACGTAAATCTGGAATCACGATCCGATACGATGCTGACAGGCACTCCATGTAGTCGCACTATCTGCCTCATATACATGTCAGCTAATATCTCCATGGACTACCCAACTCTGAAGGGCAAAAATGGTGTAGACTTGGTGAGTTTGTCTACGACAACCCAAACTGCATCCTTCCCGCTAGGGCTCCGCGGGAATCCTGTGACGAAGTCCATGGTAATGTGTTCCCACTTCCACTCGGGAATGGAAAGCGGCTATAATAGTCTTGCAGTTCTCTGTTATTCAGACATACCAAGCATCTTGCCACGAATCTCGCAATCTCTCTCTTCATCCCATGCCACCAGAAATGCTGTCTCAAGTCTCGGTACATCTTCGTACCCCCGGGATGAATCAAATAAATCGAGCTATGAGCGTTGATCATCAACTCTTGGCGTAGCTCGCCACTCAGAACGTATAGGCGATCTCCACACCACAATGTTCTGTCCTCATGAATCCTGAGTCCCGTTTGCATACCGGCCTCTGTCCTCTCTCGTAGACGTCAAAATCTCGTATCTGTAGGCAGGGCCGCCTTGATCCTCTTAACAAATATAGACTGAACCTCGAGACTGGCCATCTGTCCATCCATGTCTGGCAATACAATCTCAATCCTGAGTTCCTAAAAATCCTCTAACAACTGGCGATGAGTCGTAAAAATATGCCTTATGCTTTCTGCTTAAGGCATCTGCTACTACATTCGCCTTGCCAGAGTGGTACTGCAACTCGATATTATAATCTATCATAAATTCTAGCCAGCGCCTCTGTTCCATGTTGAGCTCCCTCTGCGTGTAGACATACTTCAGACTTTTTGGTGTTCTGTATAATCTCAACATGCTCTCCATAAAGGTAGTGTCTCCATAGCTTTAGTGCAAATATCACTACAGCTAGCTCTAGGTCGTGCGTCAGATAGTTCTTCTCATGAACTCTCAGTTGTCTCGATGCGTAGGCTACCACCTTGCTGTGTTGCATCAGTACACATCCTAGTCCGCTCCCAGACGCATCACTGTACACTACAAATCCTCCTGATCCTGAAGGTAGTGTCAAAATCGGTGCTGATGTCAGACGCTTCTTCAGCTTATCGAAAGCCGCCCGACACTCGTCGGTCCAGATAAACTTCTTGCCCTTACGCGTCAGTCGCGTCATAGGCGCAACAATCCTCAAGAATCTTCTACGAACCTTCGATAATATTTGGCAAGTCCGAGGAAGCTCCTAGTCTTTGTAACAAGTGCAGGGGTTGGCCATGTCTCAACTGCAACTATCTTCTCTGGGTCAACTGTTAGTCCATCTCCGGTAATTTTGTGTCCCAGGAAGGGTACCCTATCCAAACATAACTCACATTTACGGAGCTTGGCGTACAGCCTCTCCTGCCTCAGCGTCTCCAACACGATCCTGAGATATCTCTCGTGCTCCTCCTGGCTCTTAGAATATACCACGATATCATCGATAACTACCACCACGAACTTATCCAAGTACTGGTGGAAAACATTGTTCCTCAAGCTCATAAATACTGCTGGCGCATTGGTCAAACCAAATGGTCATGACTAGAAACTCATAGAGCCCATACTTCGTCCGAAAAGCCGCCTTCGGAACGTCCTCTCTCCGTACCTTGATCTGATGATAGCGTGATCTGAGATTAATCTTCGAGAATACACTTAGCTGGTCCAAATAAATCATCGATGTGCGGCAATGGGTACTTGTTCTTTATCGTTACTTCATTAAACCCTGTAATCGATATACAAACATACCGCCTATGAAATCAATACACAAACGTACTGTCTCGTCCTTCTTCGGCACCATACGATGGGTACTCCCCATGGAGAAACACTAGCCCGACTGAAACCCTTGCCTAAGAGATCCTCGACTATGGACCTTCAACTCAGCCAACTCTATCGGTGCTAGTCTGAAGACCGAAAAATAACTGGCTCGGCTCTAGGAGTCAACTCTGTAACAAACTCTTTCTGTCAGGTGGCAGGCCTAAAAGATTCTCTAGAAACACATCCTCAAACCCTGATATAATATGGTGGTACACTGGTTCATCACCTGCGTTGTATACCCCTAAGGTAGATGGGCACCATGCTCCCAGGGTCTCTAAAGAAACTCAAACTCAGGGTAATCCGGTGGTCTAAGGATGACACAACCACGACGGCAATCAAGCATTGCGTGGTATTGGCTCAACCAATCCATGTCTAGGATAATGTCATAGTCTAGACTTTAACCTTAAGATAAATTCTCCTGTTCTATTTTCAACATCAATCCCCAAAAGAAAATGTTTTCTTGCTTAATGTATAATTTCTCTTCTCCTCAAGGTTTTCCCTAAAATTTTATTCCTCGAATTTCTTCTTTTCGTTATTCATCTCTCCAAGTCACAAGTATAATAATGGTATCACTCAAGCACATACTAGAATTCCTGGAATCCGATCATTATCTTCCAAGTGAGATCCTAAAATGTTATCTCCTCTAGCTCATAATCATCGTTCCTAGCATTGCTATCATATACAACCACTAGTTTCCATCATCAGGCTATGCATTTCCGTAAATTATTCTAGGTTAGGATCAACAATCCTTCCAGCTCTTAGTACTTCCAAGATCACTGCTACCTCAAGCACGGGTAGGGGACTACTGGGTCCAACTCTCTTGCCAACCTTCCACACTAGTTCTAGAATCCAAAGAACCCATCAATCTATCCTGATAAGGTAACAATCTTCTCAGAGAAAGGTATACGAATTCTGTCTTCTGTCGTCTGGTCTTCAATCTTCTTCTGGAGGGAAATCATCAGTCACAAGCATTCGTCTTTCCGAACAATAGGGGACGAGAAACAAGGATAACGATATTGACGAAGATTGAACGAATACAAATTGGAAGTCCAAGGACGATAATCACATACAAAGAGTTTTAAAAAATTGATTATGGATTGAGATCCTATTCAACAATCATAATATCTATTCCTAATTTGCAGGCTCGCTTGGCACAGTCAGGTGACCAAGGCGATTTAAAATGGACCTGCATGAGCCACCATAAAAATATGTCACGCCCTAGTCCCAAAAATATGTAGGACCAGGAATAGGTGACACGCCAACTACGCATTCGACCAGACTCTGGTCTGACTCGAATACGTATAAGCTGTAAAATATAAAGGGCACTAACTAGATATCACATAAATGTAAACCTCTATGTCTCAATCCATAATGTACATAAGTATACAAGAAAGAGCTATATGTGCTAAAGTCGGCCGCCCAATAACACACTAACTCGAATAGACTCGAGAAGAAGTATGAGTCTATAAAAACTAGGCTACAATAGCAGATGAATAATCAATGTAAAATAACCATAATGTCGGTAGATAAGATGTGAGTACCTGGTACCATGCCCGCAAGACATGCATCTTCAACAGCAACTCCAAATGCTCCGTAATCATCTATGCTACAAAACTGGCAGGGAACCAGGTCCTCAGAGGGACGTAACAAGGTACAAAAATACAGCATACCAAGTAAACAGAAAGTACAAGTACAACAACAGGGTACTCTATCATAACCAAACATGTGTGACACAGTTTGAAGATAATGTTCGACGCGTGGGCTGTCCAAAATAAAACCGTAGCTCCGAACACAGAGACACACGGGGCGTACCGTAGCTCCGAGCACAGAGTCACATGGGTGATACACTACTCTAGAATACAGGAACACTACATATACATATATAAGTGCCTGCAGAGGAGCCCAAACGTCTAGTAACTATCTTCCCCTTCCCAAGCGGTCAACGATGGTGCGCTGAACCTGAACCTCTATCTAACAGTCTCGACACACAGAAGTAATCTCAACAGACGCGACCCTAAGGTCATCCCAGTCTCTGGTCATGATTTCAGTATCAGGATACAGGAATCTGGCATGATCACAGTGTATGAGTGTGTCCTGGGTGTCGATACACCCAGGTATGTACATCGAGGTGCTATGAAGCATCTAATAATTATTCTAATACGTTACGACGAATGTCAGCACCCTATTATGATTCGGACGCGAAGTATCGAACGTCAACATAAATACGTGCATAATGTACATAAAGAATCAATAAATATCTGAAATCTGAAATACAGGATGGCAAGGTACACTTGCCAGCGTGCGGCTGCTGATGACGGGGTCCCGATACCGCGTCCAAGCCCTCAGGTCCCGCAGTACCTAGAGATGAGATACAAACCCAAATCAAAATCTAACACACGACAAACAGGGATGTGACACACATCTATACATATGCTCAGCCTCAGCTACAACTCACAGGGGCACGACGCTAGAGGGTTGACCAAGGTTGACTCAGAGTACGTTACATCTAATCAAATTAAATATTGGTACCATATCATCAATCCAAACCTCCATCTTATTATATTTATCACGATATTTCGTGGTCCGACACATGATCCAATCCTCAATTTCACCTCAGTGTTCACAGATGTTAACATGCACCTTTACTATCATCCTCAAAATAGATAAATAATTATTTATTAAACCCTCATTTATATACAAACTTTACCATTCCACAATAACTACTATTCAATTAAGTTCGACATTATTTATCAATTCTCAAAGAATGACTAAGGGTTTGATGTTACACACTAGTTCACCATCAATACGTGCTCCTCAATACCCACCAATGTTTCATTATCCTTATACCCTTTCACAGCAATTTAAACTACTTGTTATCAATATACAATATGCATAAAATGAACTACAACCTAAGATCTCTTACTTATCATTTAATAGGCCCTAAACACATGATTGCATTCTCCACTCTAACTCAGATAGCATCTTACACGATCCCTAAAGTCCATATAACCAATAATCTGCATCTTAAACCATGTAATAAACCCTGAATTTCACATCTAGCATTTAAGCCTCCTAAACCTTAACCCTAACTAGGTTACATGCGAACCAAAAATAATGTACATAAATAGGCTATACACAGAGCTCGGGAAGGGATCACCTTGGCGATGAAATTCTCGTCGAGCTGACATCGCGGTGGATGATGCCCGTGGCGGTTCCGGTGTGCAAGTAGTGAAACCCGCCGGAGAAGATCCGTGGCAGCAGTCGGCGGTGGGAATCACAGCCGGTGGTGGTGGCATCAATGGCGGATGGGGGTAAAGGCCGGAGAAGAGTGGTCGTGGGAGGTGGTGAAGAGCAGGCCGCCGGAGGGGAAACTCGGGAAGCCTCGTGGTGGAAGAACTGGAGGTGGTGGTAATGGAGCTGGCCGGAAAACGGGAAGTGGAGGAGTTGGCGATGGATGTAGGGCTCGTGGGGTGGAGCAGCGCCGCTGGAGGCTGGCCCGCTGGCCGGAGTAGGGTCGTAGAGTCTACGGGGATGTGGCCGGGGGTAGTCGGGGTGTGGAGTGGTGGCAACGGCATGTGGTGGTGCTGGGCTCAGTCGATGGTCGGAAGGAGGTGGTGGGAGGTATTGCTGGCCGGGTCGTGGAGGGTCAGCTCCCCGGTGCAGAGCTCGCTGACCTGAAATGGAGGGGGCGGTCGGGGAAACAACAGCTCAGGGGGCTCGTTGGCGCATCAACTCGGATGGAGAGGCTCGCGGCTCGCCGGTGCAGCAGCCGGAGCTCAGCCGGATGGGGGAGCCGTACCGTGGAGTCGGGGTAGGGAAACTGCACAGTGGAGCTGTGCAGTCAGTCGCCGGAGCGGGGGAACTGACGCCGGACTATGGAGAGCAGCTGAAGTCGGGGTCAGCCGCCGGACAATGCCGCGGGCTGAACAACCGGAGTCGGGGTCAGCTGCACAAGCTGGGTTCTCCTCCAGGAAGGAGAAATGAAGAAGAAAGGAAGAAGTAGAAGGAAAAAATATATATGGAGGAGGGAGGCTCAGTTCCCTAGGTTGAGGAAGGAGGAGAGAGGATGGGTTGTGTTTTCTATGTTTGGGGATTAGGGCTAGTTGGGAAGTGTGTAGTGAAGAGACATTAAATTAGGGGAGTGTGGGTAGAAATGTGTGGTGATGATGCTCCCTTTTAAATGAAGGGTCAGGATTGATCATGGAGAAATAGGTTTCTTCATAAAAAATAAGGGGGGAGATGGGTTGACTACGGTCAAAGGAGGGGTAGTCTCTCCATTTGGTCATGGCCAATGGGGTGAGGACACCTAAATTAATAAATTGTAACTAAGCCCCCTAAATTCGAGAAATTGCACGAACACATGAAATGATGCAAAAATTATGGAAAAAATGGTGTTTGGTGATTTGCATGGTGATGGGGTGTTGTGTGTGTGGCATGGGTTTAATTAAATGACCATTGGGATTAATTGGGGATTAAAATAGGATTAGACAAAATGGGTATCCTCGATTTAAATAGAATTAAAGTGTCCCGCGCTTTTCAATTAAATGGGGGCACTTAGGGTCAAAATTTGGAAATGACACAAAGGTCAAAAATGGTGGGGGCTTGGAGTCAGTCTTGGACCCTTTAGTTGGTCCGGCTCAACGGGTTAAGTTGGTATCTCAAAATTGAGGGTAACGACACAGGTGTCCGACACGAAATTAAATATGAATTTTAGGATACGGGAAATTGTGCAATTAATTTTGGGCACAAAATATTTGATTTTGAGTGACAGAAAAGTCCAGAGCCTAAATTGGTGAGTCAAGTCAGAAGTACAATAGTCCGATGGAATTTATGGGCTGATATTGGGCTTCGAATAAAATAGCAACAGTAGGGCGCGCCAAGGTTTTAATTAAATAAAAATAACAGGCAACTCTACTCTAAACCTCAACATCTGCTGAAAAATCCAAAATTTTCCTAATCCATACCTGACTTTCTATAGAAATAATCGAGGGGGTTTACATGTTGCATTAGGTGTCAACACCCCATTGGTTTAAACCAAATAGAGAGCCCAAATATTTGACTAGTCAACAACCCTCATCCTTGCATGAATGAATCCTCCATGTCAAATCCTGACCACCCATTCAAAATGGGTGCATCATCACCATTAATTCCCACATACCCTTTCCTATTTAATGTCACTTCACACACTCTTCCCAACCATGACCTAATCCCCAAACCTAGGGAAGCCCCCACCTCTTTCTCTCTTCCCTCCTCACAAGCCCCTAACCGTAGGTATTTTTTCCCATTTTTCCTTTCCCTTCTTCTTCTTCTTCTTCTTCTTCTTCTTCTTCTCCTCCTCCTTTTTAAATCACAAAAAGAGGGAATATCAACCACTCCTACCACTGTTCACCCCCGGCCCGGCCACCCAGTCCGGCGTCGACACCCGCAGTCCTCCCGCCGGCTCCCTGCTCTCCCATTCTTCCCCGGCCTCCACCTGAACCCGATCCACCACCACTCCTCGACCTCACTCCTTCTTCCTCGATGATCCACTGGACCACGATGAGCCGCATCCCCTTCGGCCGCTGCTCTCCTCCACCCAGCCCGGCCATTAACTCCGGCGTCGAGCTCCCTCAACTCCGACTGCACTCGAGCCGACCCCGGCGAGCTGCCACTCCGAACAGCTTCACCCGTCCAGCCGGCCACCACCATCAGAGCTATTCCACCACGAGCACCCCGCCTGAACACCTCAGCCGACGCCTTCAACCCATCGCTCGACTCGAGCAGCCACTGAACCACTCCGGCCTCGCTCCTCCCTGTATCACATCTCCCCCCCGACAACGAGCTCACCCTGCACCCTGAACCACCCCTGTCTCCTCCAGTCTCGAGCCGACCTCGCCACGAATATCTCCTCCACCACCATCAACAGTTCGGCGAGCCCAGACCAGCAACTCCGGCGCTCCCTCCGTTCCCAGACGACAGCAGCCACCGAGCAGCCTCGATACAGCCTCATCGTCGTCGACGTCTTCGCTGTCGTCGTAGACGCGCTCAGGTGCGATTTCTTCCCTCGCGTACGTGTGTACATGTGTACGTGTGTATGTGTGTATGTGTGTATGCAAGTATGTATGTAATAGGTAGGATTCGTATAGGTATACGAATATACATTTTAGTGTACTTCTCTATTTATATATATGTATTCAATATTAATATATCCGTATATAATGATATATGTTAAATGTTGTATTAGTATATATATATAAACGTATTTTGGTATAAATATACCTGTATATAGTATAAGTATTATTTTGGTATATATATACATATATATTTGTATTGGTATATGTTTAATACAACATATTTTGGTATATAAATATAAATGTAGCATAATATATATATTTATATTGGTATATATATATATGTACATATATATGTATTTGGTATATGTATATATATATATATATATATATATATATATATATATATATATATATATATATATATATATATATATATATATATATATATATATATATATATATATATATATATATATTCAGTATATATATATATATTTTCCTTGTATACGTATAAATATTGGTTGTATATATATATAATCTAGTATGTATATTTTAAATATAAATATGTATATATGTTATATATACACTTATACCTATTTTTGTATAAAATTATTGATATACACTTATATATCTTATGTACGTATTTAATTGGTATATATATTCTGAGTATAAATGTATATTTATATATGTATCTCTACTAGGTACCCGAGTGTAAATACGGATACCCCGTAACTACACACGACCTTGTGATCCTGTGAACTGTTAGTAGACTGCCATATCTACACTGACGTACTGGCAAGCCCCGTATCATTTTGACCATCTGTCTTGCACAACAATCACAGACGCGACGCCAGTGCAACTTGACGCACACAGACCCTAGTTGACCAGTGCCATACCTGGCATAGCCCATGAGTTCCACGTATTATATTTGTGTGTTAGTTTAATGTCTGATGCAATGTTATATTGTATGATATGTCTATAGGACTGTTGGATCATCCAGACGATACTCTGGGACAGGACATTGGTATTACCAGCTAAGGACCCAAGGCGAGTACATTCTCTGATTAGCTTCTTATTTATGATATCCCCTATGTTCATTGTATCTAGTATAAATATCCATATTCTCGACACGCTGGTTACACAGATTGGTATATACGGATCTCATCATGAGATGTTATTCCTTGTTCATGGTATAGCTTGTACAAGTCATGTTTTATTGTTATCTTGTGCATGTACAGACACTGATTTCCGGGGAGATTTGCTACCTTCCTAGGGAATCCTGTGCCATAGCGTACCATGGTTGGATCTACTATACCAGTCGAGGGTGGGGAGTATTTTAGTGTAGATATGTGATCATACCCTTCAAGTACAAGTCTTGTTCACATGTTAGTGTTGGTCATACACCGCACGTATGACTAGCCAGGCCATTATTCCTGTATAAGTTCCCAAGCCGATCACATGTTAAAGCTAGTACTCACACACTTAGTCATAGTATTCTTGCTCATTGACATATTGTTCCTTCCCGCATTTATTTACAGTATTTCCAGTATTTTCCCTTATTGTATATCTCTCGTACATGCATCTAGTATATTTCCATCTATTTACTGCTACATAGCTTATGTCATTGATATAGAACTGCTATTAGAAAATGTACTTTGCTCCTTCCTGACTGGAAATATTTTTCCAGACTATGCCTTAGAGGGCCGGTGTCCGACACTTTATGGACCACAGGGTGAGTAGCTGCAGACTTGGACTTGGTAGTTCAGTTGTGATTCCGGGAGGTCTAGCCGGAATCACTAGTTATCTAGTTAGTTTCTTTCAGTAGTTTATTTGGTACTGGATTTGTCTCCGACATACTTGTTGAGACTTGGATATTTGTTGAGTTAGATTATTTACATTTAGACTTGTGTTGTATTTTTTTATATTTTTTTCTTCGATTTCTTATCGTGCTGTAGTTATGTGATTGAGTATGCTGTTCATATTATATTGTGTTATCCGTGTCTCCTTATGGAGTTGGATACTCGTGCAAGATTGTTTAGATAGTGCTTGACCTAGACAACGTTCTACCGCCGATGCTGCGGCGTAGGCTGGACGTACCCACGTACTCGTGCCCAAATTTCGGGTATGGGTCGTGACACAAATATGCAGCTTCGTGGGAAGGCCGTCGTTCCAACCGGAGGTCCTATATTTTGATTTTTAGTAAGGGATGTAATATACAGGACTGCTATCTCATCTTGTGTCAACACTTTTGTAAGCCCATAGAGGCAACCTTATGACTCAGTTCAAGAGTTTATAATAGATGTTCATATTATCAATAAAATAGAACTTTTTTATGCTTCAATCTGTGTTTCATTTTATCTGCGTACTCTGAATATGTGCTCGCTATACAAAAATAAATAAAATACTTAGCCTTGTGCGGTGCGCAACCTAGTCCCGCACGACGGTCACGCCCGGGGGACGACTAACAATTCCACAGAATCGGGACATGACATGTTGGTATCAGAGCTCAGCTTCAAAGTTCCTTTTGACCCTTCGTATAGAAAAGTTTCTTTAACGATAAATCCCTGTGGAACTCTTGAACTCGTTAGGCCAAAATGAGATACGTTCATGCAATAAGTCCATAATACATTATGATCATAATATAAATTATCTTCTTTTGAAGGAATGGCACAAGCGCAATCCTCTGCGCTAGCACCAGGCGAGACACAGGCTCAGGAGAGAAGCTCTGGCACATCAGGAAGCTCTTGGAGCCGACAAGGCATGTCTCGAATAGATCCGCTTCAGCAAGTGATGCAAATGTTGGAAGCACAACGACAGAGAGATGATGTCCGCCAAGACAAGTTCGAGAGCAATCTAGAGGCCCGACTCTCAGTCCAACAAAAGCAGGTAGATACCCTGCAGCAACTTGTTCAGACTTTGGCCTCCAACCAGTCTACAGCAACAATAGCGACTCTGGTGGAACAACCAATACTTGAAGTTGAGATACCGTCAACACCAAGGACGAGGGAAGTGACTGCCTTCACCTTTGGTGACTTCAAGAAAGTCTGCAATACGCCATTTAAGGGGACTGAGGACCCGATCGTGGCCCTAGATTGGCTCGCCGAGCTTGAAGACCATTTTTCTCTCCTAGAAGTACCTGAAGAAAACCGAGCCGTGTGTGCTCAACTTCAGCTTCGCCTAAATGCGCACGATTGGTGGGACATGCATCGACGCTCTCTTTCAGTCGATAATGGAGGGGAGGCGTTCGCATGGGCCACTTTCTGTGGCGTGTTTGAGGAGGAGATTATACCCCCGCCTGTACGACGTTAGAAGGAAAACGAGTTTGTACAACTGCAGCAGGGCAGCATGACAGTTAAGCAATACTCTGCTGAGTTCAACAAACTTGCCAAATTTGCCAGCTCCTATCTACCCGATGCAGCGAGTCGTGCCAGACGATTTGAGGGAGGTCTACATCCTGCCATCTATGCACACGTAGTCGTTCTATAGTATCAGACAATGCAGGAAATTTTGAACCACGCCCTTTCTTTCGAACCGCAGTATCCTCACGTTGCCGTCGGCGCTGTGCAAACCTCCAATCACAAACGCCAAGGCAACGATAGAGGAAACAACGCTGCAAAGCATCAAAATAATGGCGGTAAATAGCGTGGAGACCTGAACAAGACCTGCAACTTCTGCAGGAAGCCAGGGCATATCGAGAAGGACTGTCACCGTAAGCTTGGAACATGTCTTCGTTGCGGTGATCCAACACACCAGATTAGCAACTGTCCGCTCCTCCCACCTCAACAACAAAATCAGGCACCGGCACCTCAGGCAAATCGAGCGGCGCCTTAGCAAGGGAGTAATCAAGCTCAAGGTCGGGTCTATACCATGACACGAGAGGAAGCTTTGGCCTCGGACACCGTGGTGTCAGGTACTTTGCTTTTTAATAACATACCTGCTCGTGTACTATTTGATTTTGGTGCAACGTATAGCTTTATATCTACAAACTTTCCTGCGGAGAACAATATAGAAATGACTCCATTGCATTTAGATTTAAGTGTTAGCACCCCCTCCGACACGAAAATACCAGTCCGTTCAGTATGACAAGGTGGATTCATCTGTATAGGAGGAAGAAAGCTATTGCTTGATGTTTTAGTTCTAGATGTTCGGGACTATGATATAATTTTGGGAATGGATTGGCTCAGCGCGTGCTCGGTAACTATTGAATGTGCAGAAAAGCGAGTCGTCTTCCGCCTGCCTGGAGAAGACGAATTCTGTTACACTAGTAGTCCAGCAACTGACGCGACCAGGGCCTGCATGGTAATTTTGGCAACATATGCTCGGCGAATGCTCCACACAGGATGCGAGGGATTTCTAGCGTTGGTTCGGGACACACGGTAGGACTACGCAAACGTCGAGTCTACTTCCATTGAGGCAGAATTCTCCGATGTGTTTACGAGTGAACTACCCGGCATGCCGCCAGACCGAGAGATTGAATTCACCATAGATACCTTCTCGAATACACAGCCGATCTCTAAACCTCCGTACAGAATGGCCCCTGCAGAACTGAAGGAATTAAAATGCCAGCTTCAAGGATTACTAGATCATGGGTTCATCTGTCCGAGCGTGTCTCCTTGGGGCGCGCCTGTACTCTTCGTGAAGAAGAAGGACGGAACACTACACCTCTGCATCGACTACAAGAAACTGAACAAGGTCACAATCAGAAACAAATATCCTCTGCCACGGATAGATGACTTGTTCGATCAGCTATAGGGGGCAACGGTATTTTCAAAAATCGATCTTCGCTCGGGTTACCACCAGCTGAAGATTAAGCCTGAAGACATGCCGAAGACTGTCTTTTGAACCCGATACGGGCATTATGAATTTTCAGTGATGCCGTTTGGACTGATGAATGTACCTGCTGCATTCATAGATTTAATGAATCGTGTATTTCGGCCCTTCATCGATAAATTCGTGGTAGTTTTTATCGATGACATCTTAGTGTACTCGAAGACAAGGGATGAGCACGCAGGACACCTGCAGATGGTGCTGCAAACCCTTCGAGACAACAAGTTGTATGCCAAACTGAGTAAATGTAAATTTTGGTTGGACAACATATCCTTCTTAGGGCATATCATCTCTTCATAAGACATTTCAGTAGACCCAAGGAAGGTGGAAGCCATCATGCAGTAGAAACGGCCGGAGTCAGCTAGCGATATCCGAAGTTTTCTTGGACTGGCAGGCTACTACCGCAGGTTTATACAAAATTTTGCAAAAATTGCTTCGCCCCTGACTCAGCTCACACGAAAAGGTGCAAAGTTTACTTGGTCGGATGACTGTGAAGCTTCGTTTACGGAGTTAAAGTAGCGTCTCGTTTCTGCTCCAATCCTCACTCTGCCGAACAGACCAGATGATTTCAAAATTTACAGCGATGCTTCAGGTAAAGGGCTGGGATGTGTCCTGATGCAAAGGGATAAAATGATAGCCTATGCGTCGAGACAGTTAAAGCCTCACGAGAAGAACTATCACATGCATGATTTAGAATTGGCTGCGGTAGTGTTTGCGCTGAAGCTGTGGCACCATTACCTTTATGGTGTGCCGTGTGAAATCTACACGGATCATAAAAGCTTAAAGTATCTCTATACACAAAAGGATTTGAATCTTCGGCAGCGGCGATGGCTTGAATGTCACTACCACATTCTGAAAATAGGGGTATTTTCGACTTTTTATAAACTATTAATATTTATATTAAATGATTTCATTATAGGTATATTTAAATTAAAATAAGTTCATGAGATGTGTAATTAAATATTATTATTATATACTGTGTTCTTAATGTTTGAGCTGGTAGACTTGACCTAGAGGCCCACTAGACGAACACCTGACAGAATTATGGGGATTATGTATTTAATCGTTTATTTAAAATTTAATTATTCAATGTCATAATTAATTACCGTAATTTATTTAATTATTGTACATTGTCGTTGCTTCGATATTTGGGGCGCTACCTGGCTTTTGTCTTCCAACAAATTTCACAACCCTGTCCTAGACATGCTCGCCTTCCATTCTGTCTTTTTTTATAACTCATAATTATGCTCTCTTGTACTTCATTTTAGCCGCACAAAAATCATCGCGGACGTTTATTTAAATTCTAAATAAATTCTGACTATGTATCCTTGTGCGTTCCAATCGAAATTGGGGACAACCTCGACCCATTTTTCGTGCGGCCCAAATTAGGGTAATATTCTGTTCTGAGTCTTCTTCATTAATGATATTGATGACCCGACCTAATTTTGGCCCCATGTATTCTTAATTAAATTTAGAACGCCAAGTGTATCTAATTTTAATTAATTAAATTCAGAAACCTATTTCTGTGTAATTTTCTATTTGTTGGGGACTTAATTGCAAAATTGCAATGATGTGTCACCATCCTATTGGTTTAACCCAAATAAAGGAAACCAACCCCCTATCTTGACTAGTCAACCTAATCTCTCCCTCCTCCTTTTTGTTGCATTTTTATTCATGTTGAATCTAGGCCTTCCATTTTAAATGGAGCCATCCCCACCACACAACCCCCTTACATGTTCCCTCAACCACTTTCCCAAGGCAACCCCATCCCTAGGTTTGGCCGGCCCTAATTTCTAGGGAGTCACCTCACTCCTCCCACATACATAAACCCAACCTCTCCATATTATTTTTCACCAACACCATCACCAACACCTTCACCTACACCTTCACCAACACACCCTAACCTCCCCCTCCACTGCAGCCTCCAACCCGGCGGTCCGGCAAACTCTCCGGTCATCTCCGACACCGAGCCACCCATCCAGCCTCCACCCTAGGCCCTCGGTCGAGCTCTCCGACCAAGCTCCGACCCTCCCCGCAGCCAACACCACTGGCCAGCCCGAGCTCCTCCGTACAACCGACTGCTTCCTACGACACTCCTCCCCGTTCCTCCCCGTCGAGCGGCCTCGACAACAGCCGACCCCATTAGAGCCTCCACCATGCTCATCTTCCCCGGCCGACCACAGCTTCTATCAGAACCACCGCTCCCCGCTGAGTTGCTACTCCGGCAACGCTGCATTCCCCGCACCTCCGTTCATCTTCATCCCGCTCCTCCTCCATGCTCATCCCCGCCGTCGAAGAAGACCACCGAGCCGGCCCCTCTCCGCTGTACCCTGAGCCGATGTCCCGCTACTTCCACCTAGCTGCACCGGCGAGCCACCCACCGCCAATCCCGACTTCCCCTCAACATCCCCATCGTCGACGACCCGTCATCACCGTCTCTCCCTGACTTAACCACCGGAGCAACCAACCCCAGCAGCCTCCCTAACCACGGACATCCCCGCTACCGACTCCTCCTCACGGCGAGCACCCGACTCCGACCATCCCTGTTCACCACCTCCATTACTATCACCACCGACGCCATCGACATCACCCCGCAGCTCCGGCACGGCGACACTTCCCTTCCCTCGACTCCCAAACCGAGCTCTGCTACCACCATCATCACCATCTCCATTGCTACCACCCCAGCTGTTGTTCCACTCCTGCCATCAGCCGTAGACACCTCCTCCGGCACAGCCGCAACTCCCCGGCCATCATCCTCCCCGGCCAGGCGACCCAGCCTCACCGTCGAGCCACCACCCCAGTGAGTCCCTCTCCTTCTTCCCTCCTTATGCCTAATGTAATGAATATAAATTAGTATAATGTATAATGTATGTATTAGTGTAAATTTATAGTGTATATATAAATTAGTATAACGTATGTATAGTATATATGTATATGTGTATATATATTCATATATATACATGTATGTATATGTGTGTGTATATGCGTATATGTGTATGTGTATGTGTGTATGTGTGTACATATGTTCGTATTTATACGCGTATATGTATATATATAGATATATATATATACATATAAATATATCGCATATTTCTTTATATTATATATACGTTATTCATGTATGTATATTAATATATCTGTATATATATATATGATATACGTAAATTATTGTATTAGTATATATATATAAATGTAATTTGGTATGTATATATATATCTGTATATAGTATATGTATTTTGGTATATATATATATATATTCATATATATATATATATATATATATATTTTTCCTGGTATACGTATAAATATTAGTGTATATATATATAATATGGTATGTGTATTTTTTTAAATATAAAAATGTATATATGCTATATACACACTTATACCTATTTTGTACGAAATTATGGATATACACTTATATATATTTTATGTACGTATTTAATTGATATATATATTATGTGTAATATGTATAATGTATATAAATACTAGATGACCGAGTGTAAATAGGGATACCCCGTCTTTACACATGACCTTGTGACCCTGTGAGATGTTAGTTGACTGCCACACGTACGCTAACGTACTGGCGAGCCCCGTACCATTTTTGATCGTCTGTCGGATTGCACAGCAATTTCAGACGCGACGCCGTGCAACTTGACGCACACTGACCCTAGTTGACCAGTATCATACCTAGCGTAGTCCCGCGTTCAGTGTATTTGATTGTGTGATTAGTGTAATGTCTGATGCAATGTTGTATTATTTTATTATATGTGTATAGGACTATTGGATCGTCCTGCGAGACTTCAGGAGCAGGATATTGATTTTCACCAGCTAAGGACCCAAGGCGAGTACATTCTCTGACAGTTTCCCTTATGTTGATTATTTTTATAACTCTTGTTGTATAGCATACATGACTCTGACACTGTTCTTTACACGAGTTGGTATCATTGAGACCTGTCACGAGGAGTCGTGATCGGGAATCCATCGTGCTAGCTGGGGGAAAACGGGGAAATATTAGTAGCTTATGTGATTATACCCAACCTTACATGCATCATAGCTCACCCACGCCTCACGTCGGAGCAGCCTTACCATTACATGCTTCATCACTGTTACATATGGTTAGCCTGACTATTACTCGCATCATAGCTATCCGGATGGATTAGCCTGACCTCTGGAATGATCGCTAACCAATGTAATGAGTTTCTTCAGTCCCAAGCCGATCACATGATAGGATGATATTTCACACACTTAGTTAGATGATTCTTGACATGTATCTCTAGTGTATTGATCTAGCATCCCCATATGTTCCAGTTACTATTCTTGTACACACTTATATACCAATTCAATATTCTTGCGTGTACTTGTATTTCTATTTCATTGCTAGATGTACATTGATGATGACATGCTCCAGTATTCCATTATTCCAGTATTTTTATTTCCAGTACATCCATGCTCGTCAGTATTCCTTCTTGCCAGTTTTTACATCTGTTTGTATTTCTTAACACTGTATTATAGATTTATCAATATATGTGGAACTGCTGTTAGAGGTGTATTTCATTCCAATCCTGACTGGATATATTTTTCCAGACTGTGACCTTAGTGGACTTGTTTCTGACACACTTGGGGATTGGATGTTACTGATTGCAGGTATGGCTATTTTTGTCGTTAGACTTGTCTTGTATTTCTTTGCTTGCCTTGATATCTCATCGTGCTTTAGTTTATGTGATTGAGTATTTCCAACATTATTTTGTGATATCCACGTCTCCTTATGGAGTTGGATATTCATGTGAGATTGATTAGATAGTTACATGACCTAGACAGCGTTCTACCGCCGATGCTGCGGCGTAGGCTGGACGTACCCACGCTCTCGTACCCCTACACCGGGTGTGGGTTGTGACACGTTTTTAGTGGTGGCCCATGCAGGTCAGACTTCGCAAGTAGTGCGATGTCATGGTAGTATGACGTATTAGTTGTACTACTGCGTGCCTGCTATAGAATATAGGACATAGGATACTAGGATGAGAGAGGATACTCAATCACAAAATTCTTGAGAGATTCCTGGGACGACCCCTTGAGAATCTTATTACAATTTCCAATTTAAATCTTTTTCCTTGTTTTCGTCCGCTCTCGCTTGTTGTTACTGAACTTGATTCTTGTTGAGCAGTTATTAAATTAAAATCTTGGTGTCATTGATGAGTTTGATTCTTGTTGACCAGTTGTTGAATTTAAACTCTTGGTGTCGTTGTTGAGTTTTGATTTTTTTTTCAAGATGAATTTTACGGACTAAACTTTACGGTATCATCTGATGACATATGTTGATGAGGACAGTGAGAAAGGTAAAACGTCTACTTTGGTTATGGAACCTAGAGTTTATCGCAGCCATACTAGCTGCCGGGACGAGAACGTAGGAACCAGACTTGGATGTACATACTATAGTTATGAAACTTAGAGTCTCTCGCAGCCATACCGGTTGGCGTGGCGAAGATTCTAGATGACGTGATTATAGGTGTTTAGGATAATAAACGAGAAAAGATTTGATGAATGCGGAAAATGAGGTCTTGTACGAAGACTCGCCCTTCTTTTATGTTTACAAACAAGATTGTACAAATTTGATCCTACACGAGGATGTCTAAGTACAATTTATTTAATCTGGGTGAATATTGCTATAGGTGTCTGATCTGCAGTCGATCACTTTAGCCCTTGGACCACACGATGTTGAAGAAGTGCCGTGGAAGACAGGTAGCAGCTTCGAGGGTTGCTAAAGAGGGTGGATGCCCGATGCCAAAGTCGTCGATCCCTTCTCTTTGCCTGAGCTCCGGATTCTTCTCTCTCTCCCTCTCTCTCTCGGCCGTTGGATTTGGTACTGGATCTCTTGATCAGTTTTCAGACCTAATTTCTTCGACCCTCCAATTTGTCGACCTTTTCCTCTGTTTATAGAGGTCTCTATTTATAGAGTTTTAGTGACAGTGACCACTCAGTCGGTGTAAAAACCGAGTAGTGGAAAGTACAGCACTCTTTTACACAATGGTTAAAATAACCAATGCTTGCGTATAGATGATCTTTTGAATGAGCGTGTGACGCGGGTCCAACTAAGGGACAAAATGCGTATAATCGCTACGAAGATCACGGCGTAGAAGCCACGTAGGTAGGTATCCATCGTGTATAAGAGGTTGGCATAGAAGCCAATGTCTGTCACCATGGCATAGAAGCCAAATAGTTATCAAACCGGCATAGAAGCCGAATAGGCGTAGAAGCCGAATAGGCGTAGAAGCCGAGTGGTCATAGAGGCCGAGTGGTCATAGAGGCCGAGTGGGCGTAGAAGCCGAGCAGGCACCGAAGCTGAATAGGCGTAGAAGCCGAGCAGGCACCGAAGCTGAATGGGCGTAGAAGCCGAGTGGTCATAGAGGCCGAGTGGTCGTAGAGGCCGAGTGGGCGTAGAAGCCGAGCAGGCACAGAAGCTGAACTGGCGTAGAAGCCGAGCAGGCACCGAAGCTGAATGGGCGTAGAAGCCGCTGCTTAACGTGCTAAAGTGATGATGTGGACGTCTTAGTCGGAATTACGGCTCTTGGAGATAATCAGATCTCTTGCATTAAATGCAGAGATCTGCCCCCATCCTGTGCATTAAATGCAGATGCTTGTCTTTAAGATTTGCCATCATTCTGCGCATTAAAGGCAAATACGCACCTCGAATCCTGTGCGAAGAGTAACCGCTGTCGTGGCAGTCTGTTCGTCTTCTGCGGAGCGTAAGGAGCTCATGTTTGCCTGTGTAAAACTAGGCAACGTATTCCCTTGTATCCGTAGGAGCAGCTCTCGCAAAGGGGATGTCATTAAACGATGGTTCGGTGACATTTAATCAAATCTCCTGCATTAAATGTAGAGATCCGCCATCATCCTGCGCATTAAATGTAGGGACGTGTTTTGAAGGTCTGCCACCCTTCTGTGCATCAAACGCAGAGACGTGCCTCAGGCATCTGTCAGTATTTGGCGCATTAATTGCAGAGACGTGCCTTGAGGGCCTGTCACCACCCTGTGCATTAAATACAGAGACGTGTCTCGAGTCCCGTACAGAGTGCAGCTTTTGATGTTGTAGGCGGTTTGTCTTCCGCAGAGCGTAAGGAGCTCTCATCTGCCTGTGTAAAACTAGGCAGTGTATTCCTCTGTGTACGTAAAAGCGGTTTTACGCAAGGGAAATGGCAGTAAATGACAGCCTGGGTTGCAGTGCCACGCCATCTTTATAGCTGTTGCCTGGGTAGTCGAGCAGAATCCCTTTGTCAGAAGTCGAGACGTCAGGTTCATTGCAGGATCTGATAGGTTCATAGCAGAGAATACGAAGCGTCCCTCGTACAATTCAATGCTGCATTGAAAGAGGATAAGTTTTATGCCATAAAGGCGATGAAGCACCCTGTTTACGCTGAAGCAGCCTGGACATACTGCCCTACGCGGATGGTCCTCGAGCCTATATTTCATGCTGTGCTTGGCGGAGAAGCTCTGTTTGCACGTTGAAGGCTCTGAAGTCCTCTGTTTACGCTGCTTTGCATCAATATGCTGCATAGAGCTATCCAGCGTATTTTTTATGTTCTACAAGACCCCCTTCAAAGCTTTTAAATTCCTCGTAATTTGAAACACTTTAAATGAAGCATGATCCGCTCCTCGTAACTCGAAATGTTTCTGAATGGAGTTTTGAAACGGTCGAGTCGACCCATGAAGAAGAGTAATTTTTTAATGTTTGAACTCTGTATGCTTCGGGTACTTGGGATATCTTGAGGTCAAGAAGGAGTATCTTCTGTGTGAACTCCTGTAATTGACCGCCTTGAGGATCGTTCAGATGTACGCGTACTCTGGCCTGCATATCTTTCAGATGTGCGGGAAGTCATGGAGCGTAAAATCATGAGTTGGCAGCCTCTAAGCATAAACTAAACACCATCGAGCGTGAAATCATAGACTTATAGTTCCTGAGCGTGAAGTCGTAGGTTTGTAGCCTCTCGAGCATAAAAGCTACCGAGCACAAAGGCATCCGGGCGTAAAACCCGACTTGTAGCTATCGAACGTAAAGTCGTAGATTCGTAGATGTCGAGCGTAGAAATCTCCTTAGCGTAGAACTGTAGATTTGTTGCTTCTGAAAAAAAAAAATTTCGAGCGTGAAGTCATGGATCCGTCGCCTCTGAGCGTAAACTAAGCGCCACCGAGCGTGAGATCATCGATTTGGTATCTGCTGAGCGTGAAGTCGTAGGTTTGTAGCCTCTCGAGCATAAAAGCTACCGAGCACAAAGGCATCAGGGCGTAAAACCATAGACTTATAGCTTGCGAGCGTAAAACCGTAGATCTGTAGCTGTCGAGCGTAGAAAGCTCCTTAGCGTAGAAACCATGAACTTCCTTTGCTCAAAAAACTTTTTGAATTTGCTGACTGTCCGCCTTCTCTGAATAAATAGGCTGACGTAGGACCCAATCATAACCGAATATTAATTAGGGGATTTGGTCCGGGGTCCGAGGAGTCCATCCGAACTCTATATATATCCCAAGTTTCTGAGAGAAAAACTTTCCATCCGTCTTCTGCGAGAGAAAGCTTTCGACTGTTCGAGTTCTTCGTTTCTTCTTCGAGTCATCAAAGTTTCCAGTAATGGCTTCGAAACAAACTTCCTCCTCTAAGGGAAAGAAGGTTGATTCTTCTTCTCGTTCTTCGTCCCAAGCGAGAGCATCTCTGGTTGGACAAGGCGAACTTTATTCTGAGCGGAGCATCCCGCCGACGAGTAGTGCACCCGGCCTGGAAGGTAGAGCTCTTGGGAAAAAGAGAATGACTGAAAATCCTTCGTACATGTTGAACGTGATCGTGCTAGGTCGTCTTCTGTGCTGATAGTCTCTTTGAGGAAGATGATGCACGGAGGTTAAGTGTAGGTGACAACTGATATCAGAGGTAATATGATAGTCGATAGCCGAAAGTTTATTCAGAGGTAATATAAACATGACAAACTTTTGATTATGACTCCATTGGGGGTGGAGGTACACGTCTGCTCAGAGGTAATATAGACATGGCAGTCTTTGTGAACCTAACACCACTGGCGTACTTAGAGTTAAGTACAGGCGCTAAGTTGAGATAACAACCGATGTGATAATTGATAGCCAAAAACTCGGAGAGTTTGTTCAGAGGTAATATGAACATGACAAACTTCTGGGATGCAATTCCATCGGGGATGGAAGTGCATATCTGCTCAGAGATAACATGGACATGGCAGTCTTTGTGGACCTAACACCACTGGCGTACTTAGGGTTAAGTACGGGCGCTAAGTTGAGATGACAACCGATGTGATAATCGATAGCCAAAAACTCGGAGAGTTTGTTCAGAGGTAATATGAACATGACAAACTTCTGGGATGCAATTCCATCGGGGATGGAAGTGCATATCTGCTCAGAGGTAACATGGACATGGCAGTCTTTGTGGACCTAACACCACTGGCGTACTTAGAGTTAAGTACGGACGCTAAGTTGAGATGACAACCGATGTGATAATCGATAGCCAAAAACTCGGAGAGTTTGTTCAGAGGTAATATGAACATGACAAACTTCTGGGATGCAATTCCATCGGGGATGGAAGTGCAAATCTGCTCAGAGGAAATATGGACATGGCAGTTTTTATGGACCTAACACCACTGGCATACTTAGAGTTAAGTACGGGCGCTAAGTTGAGATGATAACCGATGTGATAATCGATAGCCAAAAACTCGGAGAGTTTGTTCAGAGGTAATATGAACATGACAAACTTCTGGGATGCAATTCCATCGGGGATGGAGGTGCATATCTGCACAGAGGAAATATGGACATGGCAGTTTTTGTGGACCTAACACCACTGGCGTACTTAGAGTTAAGTACGGGCGCTAAGTTGAGATGACAACCGATGTGATAATCGATAGCCAAAAATTCGAAGAGTTTGTTCAGAGGTAATATGAACATGACAAACTTCTGGGATGCAATTCCATCGGGGATGGAGGTGCATATCTGTTCAGAGGTAATATGGACATGGCAGTCTTTGTGGACCTAACACAACTGGCGTACTTAGAGTTAAGTACGGGCGCTAAGTTGAGATGATAACCGATGTGATAATCGATAGCCAAAAACTCGGAGAGTTTGTTCAGAGGTAATATGAACATGACAAACTGCTGGGATGCAATTCCATCGGGGATGGAGGTGCATATCTGCTCAGAGGAAATATGGATATGGCAGTTTTTGTGGACCTAACACCACTGGCGTACTTATAGTTAAGTACGGGCGCTAAGTTGAGATGACAACCGATGTGATAATCGATACCAAAAACTCGGAGAGTTTGTTCAGAGGTAATATGAACATGACAAACTTCTGGGATGCAATTCCATCGGGGATGGAGGTGCATATCTGCTCAGAGGTAATATGGACATGGCAGTCTTTGTGGACCTAACACCACTGGCATACTTGGAGTTAAGTACGGGCGCTAAGTTGAGATGACAACCGATGTGATAATCGATAGCCAAAAACTCGGCGAGTTTGTTCAGAGGTAATATGAACATGACAAACTTCTGGGATGCAATTGGCGCTGGTCAGGAGGAGTTGCCGAAGAAGAAGACTTGTTCCTTCTGTTCTCATTAGTGGGCATGCGGATGTCGAGAACCACAGTTTTTCCTGTGCCACATGTATACAACAGGTTGGCCATCTGGGTGGCGGATAATCCCCGAGGAGGGTGTCTTTCCGCAAATTAAGCCTTCTTCACGCTGAGTGGCTTCTCATGGCGTAATTTGGTGCTCTGCTCTGGTTGGCGTAAAGCTGAGGATGTCCTCAGCCGACCATCAGCATCTCGCGTAATCCGGAGGGCAGGCATACTGTTCTCTTGCTGGCGTAAAGGTCGTGAAGTTGAGTAGTCCGCCGCACGCTTTCCCTTGCGTAGATTGCAGGGATCATCTGCTTTTACCCGGAAGACAGATGCATTTTACGCGCGGAGCGCATTTATGATTCCTGATTTGGCGCTGAGGCATCATCAAAAATTTTGTCTATTTCGCCAGGGACGGGAGACTGAATTTTATGCGCAGAGCGCGGAGTACACTTCTGGGCTAGTGCTGAGGCATTGCCAGAAGTTTTGTCGGCCCTGCCAGAGACAAGCGACTGAATTTTACGCGTAAGGCACGGTTTATACTTCTGGGTTAGCGCTGAGGCTTTGCCAGAAGTTTTGTCGGTCCTGCCAGAGACAGGCGACTGAATTTTATGCGCAAGGCGCGGAGGGAGCAAAGCTACAACCTCATTGGTCGGAGAGATCGGAGAGATTGGAGAGTCCACAGGAATGGCAGAGGATGTCTTGGGCATCCAGACCTTGCGCAGCTTCCTGTTGCTTTGGACGGAGAGGGAGTGAGAGCTACCCCCTGCTCGAAGCATGTCTTCGTAGGCCGACTGGTTGAACTGGATGACCAGTGTCTTCTTCACGGATCCCACGGATACCGCATCGTGTTGAGCAATAGCTTCCTCATCAGAAGAGAAAGATGTCCCCAGCAGAGTCGCCATCTTGTTTAGGATAATAAACAAGAAAAGATTTGATGAATGCAAAAAACGAGGTCTTGTATGAAGACCCACCCTTCTTTTATGTTTACAAATAAGATTGTATAAATTTGATCCTACACGAGGATGTCTAAGTACAATTTATTTAATCTGGGTGAATATTGCTATAGGTCTCTGATCTGCAGTCGATCACTTTAGCCCTTGGACCACACGATATTGAAGAAGTATCATGGAAGACAGGTAGTAGCTTCGAGGGTTGCTAAAGAGGGTGGATGCCCGATGCCAAAGTCGTCGATCCCTTCTCTTTGCCTGAGCTCCGGATTCTTCTCTCTCTCCCTCTCTCTCTCGGCCGTTGGATCTGGTACTGGATCTCTTGATCACTTTTCAAACCTAATTTCTTCGACCCTCCAATTTGTCGACCTTTTCCTCTGTTGATAGAAGTCTCTATTTATAGAGTTTTAGTGACAGTGACCACTCAGTTGGTGTAAAAACCGAGTAGTGGAAAGTACAGCACTCTTTTACACAACGGTTAAAATAACCAATGCCTGTGTATAGATGATCTTTTGAACGAGCGTGTGACGCGGGTCCAACTAAGGGACAAAATGCGTATAATCGCTACGAAGATCATGGCGTAGAAGCCACGTAGGTAGGTATCCATCGTGTAGAAGAGGTTGGCATAGAAGCCAATGTCTGTCACCATGGCATATAAGCCAAATAGTTATCAAACCGGTATAGAAGCCGAATAGGCGTAGAAGCCGAATAGGTGTAGAAGCCGAGTGGTCATAGAGGCCGAGTGGTCATAGAGGCCGAGTGGGCGTAGGAGCCGAGCAGGCACCGAAGCTGAATAGGCGTAGAAGCCGAGCAGGCACCGAAGCTGAATGGACGTAGAAGCCGAGTGGTCATAGAGGTCGAGTGGTCATAGAGGCCGAGTGGGCGTAGAAGCTGAGCAGGCACCGAAGCTGAATGGGCGTAGAAGCCGCTGCGTAACGTGCCAGAGTGATGATGTGGACGTCTTAGCCGGAATTACGGCTCTTGGAGATAATCAGATCTCTTGCATTAAATGCAGAGATCTGCCTCCATCCTGTGCATTAAATGCAGATGCTTGTCTTTAAGATTTGCCATCATTCTGCGCATTAAAGGCAGATACGCACCTCGAATCCTGTGCCAAGAGTAACCGCTGTCATGGCAGTCTGTTCGTCTTCTGCGGAGCGTAAGGAGCTCATGTTTGCCTGTGTAAAACTAGGCAGCGTATTCCCTTGTATGCGTAGGAGCAGCTCTCGCAAAGGGGATGTCATTAAACGACGGTTCGGTGACATTTAATCAAATCTCCTGCATTAAATATGGAGATCCGCCATCATCCTGCGTATTAAATGTAGAGGCATGTTTTGAAGGTCTGCCACCCTTCTGTGCATCAAATGCAGAGACATGCCTCAGGCATCTGTCAGTATTCGGCGCATTAATTGCAGAGACGTGCCTTGAGGGCCTGTCACCACCCTGTGCATTAAATGCAGAGACGTGCCTCGAGTTCCGTACGGAGTGCAGCTTTTGACGTTGTAGGCGGTTTGTCTTCCGCAGAGCGTAAGGAGCTCTCATCTGCCTGTGTAAAACTAGGCAGCGTATTCCTCTGTGTACGTAAAAGCGGTTTTACGCAAGGGAAATGGCAGTAAATAATAGTCTGGGTTGCAGTGCCGCGCCATCTTTATAGCCATTGCCTGGGTAGTCGAGCAGTATCCCATTGTCAGAAGTCGAGACGTCAGATTCATTGCAGGATCTGACAGGTTCATTGCAGAGAATACGAAGCGTCCCTCGTACACTTCAATGCTGCATTGAAAGAGGATGAGTTTTACGCCATAAAGGTGATGAAGCACCCTGTTTACGCTGAAGCAGCCTGGACATACTGCCCTACGCGGATGGTCCTCGAGCCTATATTTCACGCTGTGCTTTACGGAGAAGCTCTGTTTGCACGTTGAAGGCTCTGAAGTCCTCTGTTTACACTGCTTTGCATCAATATGCTGCGTAGAGCTATCCAGCGTATTTTTCATGCTTCTACAATAGGGTTGCATACTTTAGTTACGGAACCCGTCGTTTATCGCACCTATGCTTACTAGCGTGGCGAAGATTCTGAGTTTCATGATTTCGGACAGACGTGTATGATTATCCGGTTGTATCTTAAATTTGGTTCTTAAAGTATCATCTCAACACTTATCCATTTCTGTTATTACAGGACTTTATTTCCATCGTCATTTTGGTTGCTAGTAGTAGAAATATCCTTAGTCCTCAACCCAGTTCCTTTTTGAGCTTCTATTCTTTGAGGATTCCTTGTTAAGTATGATAATTAGTGACTTATAATTATGTCTGTATTAGTATTGACTGAGTATTGCTTGTGAGTTGTAAGTGTTTTCTAGTTGAACATGTGAGCAATAGGCCTTAATTTAGAGTTAACCCATAGCATAGTACCTTGTAACAATGGTTCTAGGATAAGTGTCATTTATAGTACTGTGAGTAAAGGAGAGTATAGAGTATTGGTGATAGTTCCAAGAGTTAGTATCAGAGCCAACATACCTGTCCTGGATAATCATGATTTTGTAATTGGATGATCTATCTAAACAATTAAGTATCCCGGAATTGTGTTAAGGATTAATGGAGCATGATGTTCAAATTTGATAATTGATATCGGGAATGTTAAAAGTAAAGAAATATATGCATAAAGAGTTATAATGAGGTGTCATGAGTAGAGAAATATCGGAATTGGTAATGAAAGTTGTGAAGCGTATCACGGATTAGTTTAACAGGCTTTAAAAGATTAAAGGGAAATACCTATACAACAATCGAGATGAGGAACCATATACTTGCCCATGGGAGTAAAGAAACATGAGTGTTATAGAAGGTACAGATAATCATGAGTTCTAATAAGTTTGATGAGATGATCCAATAATGAAGCTAGTGATATAATACCAAGGGTACTAATGATTCTATGTCGAGGATTAGTCGAGAATGATGATAATAACAGTAAGCACTTTGCGTGATGATAATTAGATGATATACTAGTTGATATAGATTAAAAATCATGGAAGAAAATACGTGTGATGATAACTTAATCATCGGGAGTAATAGTGCAAGTAATTCGGGCAGTACAATTTTAGTACTCAGTTGAGAATTGTAGACAATAGATGTATTGAGTGCACCTTGAGTATTAGAGACTGTGAGTATTTATATGTATGCTTGTGGATTAAAATTTGAAGAGTGGAAATAAATTTCAATTTTAAGGATTTTGAGGAGTTGAGATTCTATGTTATTAAATTTTGAGGATTCCAAATCTGATTCAATAAACATAGTCAAGCTATAAAGATTTAGAAGTGATTAAAATTTTATTCGATGTTGAGGATTTGACTTTTGAGGAAGTATATGTCTTTTATTTTAAAATCGTTCGAGAAGTTAAACTTTGATGATCTCATTTTGAGGATTAAATTTTTACGGTGGGTAAGAAATATATATATTAGTATATGAGTGGATGAAGTGCAAATGTAAGGATCTGTTGACTTGAGCATATTTTGAGATGGCACTGCAAACAAACTTGGGTGTCCACCTAGAGTTGTACTAGAAAGAACAGTACTTAGCATGGTGTGTTGCACTTGGCGTACACTTGAGTGATAAGAATGACTAGTATGAACAATTGAAGTAGGTAAGAGAGCTAGCAGTGAGTGTACTTATAGTAGAACAGAGGTACCTAAAGAGATAGAGGTATCAAACTTTACATGCATCATTTGACCTATGATTGTGTTAGAGGTTCTTGGTATCAGATTTTGGTATTAATAGATAGGTGTGTGCAATATGGATGTATTCATGGATCTTGTGGATTAATGATTAGTTGATATGGGTACCAGTGTACAGGAATAGGAATTTGTTAGTGAATGTGCCAGAGTTAAGTGTTTGTTAGAGATAGGAGATACTGCAAGAAATATGTTAGCAGGTTCCTTCTTTTTCTCATGTTCGTTTTCATCTTCTGATTGATTGATTCCCTAGTACCATGGCTTGTATTCGTGATTTTCTTGTTAGAATGTAGTTAGTAGTACACCCTGACAGAGACTGCAATACCATGACAAAAGACACATGTCCGTACATATTTTCTTAGATTGCATGGCTGTAGGTAGAATTTTCTTAGACCATGATTATTAAGGTTTGACCATAGTAGATTTATGAAGAAGTTATGACTTGACAAGAGAAACGAGATGCTAAAAATTTTTTTTGGAAGATAAGCACAAAGAGTTAAGGATTTAATATGGCAGAGTTGATGAATCATTAATTTTATCAAGATTGAGATATGGTTAAATTATCATTAAAATTCGAGGATTTATAAAGAAGGTTAAGGCCGCTCAGAAGGATGACCAGTTCCTACAAAAGATTCATGCTCTTATCTCAGGAGGAAAGGCGTCCGACTTTGCGGTAGGCACGGATGGGATGCTCCGAGTGAAGGAAAGACTGTGCGTTCCGAACGATGCGGCCCTCAGAAAAGAGATCCTTACTGAAGCTCATTATGCTAGTTATACTTCTCATCCGGGTAGCACAAAGATATATCGGGATCTCCATACGATATTCTGGTAGCACGGCTTGAAACGGAATATAGCGCTATTTGTGTCGCATTGCATGGCTTGTCAGAGGGTAAAGGCCGAGCACCAGAAACCGGGCGGAGAGCTGCAGAACCTTGCTATTCCGGAGTGGAAATGGGAACATATAACAATGGATTTCATTGTTGGCTTGCCAAGGATGCAACGGGAGAATGATGCAGTCTGGGTTATCGTCGATTGACTCACCAAGTCAGCTCACTTTTTGCCTATCAAAAGCACTTGGGGTGCCGACCGCCTGGCTCAAATATAACTCAAAGAAATCGTTCGGCTCCACGGCGTGCCCGTATCTATAGTCTCCAATCGAGATGGTCGATTTATATCGCGTTTTTGGGGAAGCCTGCAGTCAGCAATGGAGACGAAGTTGAATATTAGCTCTGCCTACCATCCACAGACCGACGGCCAAACAGAACGTGTCAACCAGATCCTCGAAGACATGCTTCAACTCTGTGCCTTGGATTTGAAGACTAGTTGGGACCTGCATCTACCGTTAGCTGAATTTGCTTACTACAACAGTTTTCAATCAAGCATTCAGATGACGCCGTATGAGGCGTTGTATGGGCGGAAGTGCAGATCCCTGATCTGTTGGGACAAAGTTGGCGAACGAAAGATCCTTGGCCCTGAGCTTATGGAATAAACCGTTCAGAAGGTTCGCTTGATTCGGGAAAGATTAAAGATAGCTCAAAGCCGCCAAAAGAGCTATGCAGATTCACATCGACGACCACTTGAGTTTCTAGAAGGCGACAGGGTATTTCTCAAAGTCTCGCCCTTGCGAGGAGTTACCAGATTCGGAGCAAAGGGGAAGCTAAGTCCAAGATTTATCGGTCCATTCGAAATACTAAAGCGGGTTGCCTCAGTTACATATCAGATTGCCCTACCACCATCCCTATCCGATGTACACGATATTTTTCATGTTTCTCAACTTAGGAAATACGTGTACGACCCGAGCCACGTGGTAGACCTTGAACAACTGAACCTTCAGGCCGACTTGATGTATGTAGAACAACCTGTGCAAATTTTGGATAAGAAAGAAAAGCTGCTTCGTAGTCGTTCGGTTCCTCTCGTGCGGGTGCTTTGGCGGAATCACTCTGTCGAAGAATCTACTTGGGAACTTGAATCCGAGATGAGGGAAAGGTTTCCCTCATTATTTCCTAGTGGTAGGTTATATTCCTTAAATTTTGGGACGAAACTTTCAATTAGTTGGGTAGGATGTGGTGCCCCGTTCCCTCTATTCGGGGAGCGCGGCTAAGAAATACAAGACGGTATCGTTTGATCAGGATAGATTGAAACAAGAACCCATCCTCTTTATGGATTTGCTTCTTCGGAATCGATTCCCTTATTCAGTGGACCGTGCCCCCGGGATCGACTTAGCGGCAGAGTCAGAAGGGACCTCTCCGCTGCATCTTTTGTTGTCTAGTTTTCACTGTCGCTTGTTGCTTTCGTGCCTTGAGTTGGTTTTCGGATTTGCTTGAGTTTTCTTGATCGGTTTCGATGGATCTTATTGCTTTCGTTCGTTGAGCTGCACTTCAATTCCGATATTGGAAAGGGTAAAAGAGGTATTGATTAGCTGTTCGTGGTAATGCAGGTGAACCAGAAGTAGGCACCGCTCGAACGGACTCCTGAAGCATCTCTTTTCTTCTTCCTTCCAATAACTAAGTGAGTGGCTTATATTCGATTCAGTTGGCCCTTCTTCCAAGCCTCACACCTATAAATCTTGCATTCTTGTTTGCCCCGATCAGACGATACCTAGTAATAACTAAAAGATACCAAGATAAAATGGGAATAGACTTGGATTATATTTGCATGTCAACAAACTTGTGAACGGTTACTTACTTGCATGCTTGTTCGTTTGGAATGTTTATCATATGCATAAATACAAGTTAGAATGTATACTCTTCTTTAAATTGTGCTATGAATAGAACTCATCCTGAATGCAATAAACTGAACAGGAAGACTATGCAAAAGTAGATCTTGCCCTGTTATTGCCCTGCGCCTAATATTTCCCTGATTTGCCTCAAATGCTAACTTAGTGTACTACGTTGATCACGGACAACTTGTGCACAAGGTCTTAGTTCCTGCGGACGGTCGCTGGGGCACTGACACCGATCCGATCACGGAACTCATGATAGTCGCCTGCTATAGGACGGAATGGCCTGTGACGTCCTGAACTATGCGTCGCACGATATTTCGTACTGAGACTAGCCCATCCATTATGGCAACGTGCCAGTGATCCCCTCGTATATATTTAAACCTGTTACAACTAACTTGTGTCTTCTTGGCAAGGAAGGCATGGTAAGTATTGTACAGGTGGTTCAGATGGGCAGGTAAATGTCACCGAGTGGTGGCAGGTTATTTCATTAATTTTCCATATCTATTGCTTGCTGTAAAATAAACTAAGGCAAGATAGAAAGACCACAAAATTATGCATGCTTCATTAAAACAACGTGTTGATTGGTATAGTTGGGTTAGCTTGCCTTCACCAGTACGTTTTGATGTACTGACCCTCGTTGAAACAGGTTCTCCGCGCTAAGGAGAACCAAGCGAGGAGCAGAAGTCAATCCCCCAATCCAGTCCAGCTGTAGGCACGCCTTGATCCGTGCCACCTTTTAAAGTATTTTGAAGTTAGAATCTAGCAACCCAATCAAATATGCAGCTTCGTGGGAAGGCCGTCGTTCCAACCGGAGGTCCTATATTTTAAGTTTTAGTAAGGGATGTAATGTACAGGACTGCTATCTCATTTTGTGTCAACACTTTTGTAAGCCCATAGAGGCAACCTTATGACTCAGTTCAAGAGTTTGTAATAGATGTTCATATTATCAATAAAATAGAACTTTTCTATGCTTCAATCTGTGTTTCAATTTATCTCCGTACTCTGAATATGTGCTCGCTATGCAAAAATAAATAAAATACTTAGCCTTGTACGGTGCGCAACCTAGGCCCGCACGACGGTCACGTCCGGGGGACGACTAACGATGTTCATATTTAAAAACTATCTAAAAATATAGTTTTTAAATAAACCAGAATAAACCGGATTGAACCAACCTGAACCGAACCAGCCTAAATAAACCAAACTAAACCAACCATAACGGGTCGGATCTGAACCCGACCCATACCCGCTAACCCGACCTGACCCACTACCCATGCTACAGTAACCGTAGGAATCCGACGACCCCGCCGCCCGTTCGTTTCCTTTCCATCTCCGCCGCCGGCCGTTATGTAGCCGCCACCGATTCGTCTCCCCGACCGACCACCTCCTACAACCGTCGTCGGCCCGACCATCCACCTCCCCGCCCCTCCTATATAAACCCGGCCACCTCCACCGCTGTCACCATCACCGCCATCGCCGTCTTCAACCCGACGCCGCCTCCGCCACGTCTCTCCTCCGACGACGACTGCCGCTGCGACCCCGCCACCTCTCCGGCGACCTTCGACGATCACCCCGACGATGTCGACGCCGACCCCACCACCGATGAGCACCCGCCGCCGATGAGCACAGCACCGCCACTGACCGGCCGAGCACCGTCGTGCCGCCCCGTGTACGCGAAGTTCAGGCGATTCTGGCTCCTTGTTCTGGTGAGTCTTTCTCTCTCCTCGTCACGTTGATTTTTGAATAAACTGTTGCGACATGTTCGCTACGTGACCCTCTCGAACCCCGTACAACTTGATTGGGGTATCGTGTCCTGTGTCGATCGCAAACTGCGACGCAAAAACAGAAAATTATATCCCAATTTTGGACTTCGGAAACTGTCCCGAACTCACAAGTTCACGGCCGTTTTACGTCCACCCTATTTAAGAATTCTAAAATTCACTTTAACAGTAAATTAGACAATATAACCAAGTTTGAAATTCTGTAATTAGTTTATTTTATTGTGCTGTAATTTGTGTTTTATTCGCAGGTGAAATCGACCAAAATCTTGGTTTTTAACACCCAAATTCTCCCGAAACTGGGTGCGTCCCGCTAAACGAGACGACTTTGTCATGTGCGAATTTCACCAAAAGGTGCACATCGTCAATACGGACGTGTGAGATTTTACGGAAGTTGATTTGGATGTGCGTGCACACTGGAATCAACGCGTATCCGTCGAAATTATCCCGTATCGGACATGTTCTGAAACTCGTTGTAACTTTGTGTGTACTTGTCATTTCGTAACAAAACTTACGCCATCGGATTCGGAGCGTTACGCTGGTCCTGTGACCCAAGTTTGGTTCGATTCTGAGAACGTTGACGAAACCCCATATCGTGGGCCCTACGGCTTCACTTGACGGACGATTTTGTGATCGGCTCATCGGAATCCAATTTTGGATATTCTATTGGGTTCATATCATCGTTCTGGACTCGTAGACACTAAGTTTAATAAATTTGGAGAACTTTGTCTCTGGCACATTTTTCGGTGCGAAGTAGGCCACATGTGGACTCCGCTTTGACCAGAAATTGTCAATTTTGTCCATGTGTCCAAATTGGACTTATGGATAGGCAATCCTAGATATTTTATATCTTCTGAGAGTGATGATAATGTTTATTTTAACATCCGAATGAGTACCTGAAGATTTTGCTGTTACCGGAGCAATTGGAGGAATTCAAACCCCATGCAAGTATACCTTGCCATACTTGCAGTACTTGCTTCATATTATTTCTTGATTTATTTATGTGATGTATCTGCTTAACCTAGGACCGTGAGATATTGCTTAGCGTCCGAATAAGATTCGGGTGTCGACGCCGTACGCGGAGTCGTATAACGTCACATAGAGAGTTGATATTACGATCCTATATTTTCGTGCTTGCTTTATCAAGTATGTCATACCATAGGACACCTGACACTATTCACGAGTCAGAATCTTTCTGAGTTATTCATGGTGATTCTGTATAGGTTACTGGAATCGTGACATAGATCTTACATATGTATAGCTATCATTATGACCCGCTGCATTAGTTAGAGGTCATGATCTTGCGTGTTATGGATATGAGCCGTGAGGTTACATTGGGTGGGAAGAGTCTTACTATACTAAAGGCTGATTATGTTATATATATATATATATATATATATATATATATATATATATATATATATATATATATATATATATATATATATATATATATATATATTCTGGAAGTGCCTTAGACTCTGACCAGAGCTTTGGCATAAGTACTGGCCCTTCGAGATATAAATGCTGCTATGGGTTTCCCCGACACAGAGCCTATAGTAGTTTCAGTCTGAGTATGATTAATGCTCTCATTTGCATATCACATAGCTGGTTATATAGTTTGTCCTGTGGATATTTATTTTTATATACTACATTTATTTGGCTTGAGTTATTCTTGTACCTTGCTATGTCCCCTGAGGACCTGGATCCGGATTATGTCCCCAAGTATAGCAGAGGAGATCTACCACGAGGTATACGGGACAGGAGAAGACATTGGAGCAGTACCAGTACCAGAGGACGAGGTGATGCCAGAAGATTTCTCCTGAGCATTTGCTTTATATACTCAGTCATTTCTGTTCTTGATACTCTATTTCATGTCTCGTGTGTTTCTGTATTAAACTCATTATCGGGTTGTCCCCGAGATATTTTATTGAGACTTGTTGATTATATTTCATCTTGATTATTTTGATATTTGAACTGTGATTATCTTCTGTGGATGAGATTAGAATTAGACTGTGACTTATATCGTAGACTATTATATTATTGTTTTACAGCTTAAGTACACTCTAACGGGTCCATTAAATTGGATTTGTCCATTGGAATGTACTGCTGACCATTGTCACGTGTCTAGTCACTCAGTATTTTGGGACTGGGACGTGACAGTTAATGCTCTGACAATTACAGTTTTGACGCATAGCCATGTGGTCGTTACTTTTACGGCCTGCGAATAATGCATAGCTACCACCTTTATGACTACAAATAATGACAGAAAGCCGCATGGCATGGTCTAAGAGAAAAGACGAATCTCGCAGAATGAGGCTTTTACAAAAGAGCAAGCCTCCCATAAAGTTGTCTCACGGAATGAAGCTCCAACAAAAATGTAGGCCTCGCAAAATTATTCTCGCAGAAATCTGTTCCACTTTGCCCAGAAATGAAGTGGTCATCCTCATAGAATTTGTCCCAACATAAATGGGAAGTCTCGTAGAATTCTTCTAAAATGGACAATCTTACATAATTCTATTGAGACAAGAAGTAACCACGTGGCGAGCGCTCAAGGCATCCAGCTCGCAAAATCCCAGAATTCTGCAAGATAGATAAGATTCCCTCTTTGCCCATAAATATTCAATTCTAGTGGACATTTAGAGGGGTTGGAGATTGGTAAGTAAGAGCTTGGAGATTAGTTGGTGAGTAGACTACTTCCGGAGATACTGGAAATGAGATTTAAAATTGGTTGAGCAATTGAGAAAGAGTGTTGTATCCTTAACACTTCGTGCAATCTATATTATTCACTTCTTCTTCTCCAGGAGTTCTATGGCATTCTTTTCGGATATACGTCCTCGCAACCTCCAATAGATGTGTCTTTGAAGAAATTAAAGTTTTCTTCGGCGTAGACTTCTAAAAGTTTATATCTACGGAGGAGAAAACAAGTAAATATTATAGTGCCCTTGTCGTGAGTAGCAGAGCTGGTGTCAGACCGTCAATGGAGCAAAGTGATCGTGTGTTGATCAAACATTTATTATTAAACTTTTCCAGAATCAAACTTGCAGAAGAATTTTTATTGTATTTATATACCAAGCGATTATAATACGAAAGATTCTTTTACAAACCAAAAGTTTTCTCAAGAAAAATTGTAAGATTTTCTTTTATTCTCTGACGAAAACAAGATGACGACTATGCAGGAGATTTCCTACTCCACTGACGATAAGGTCATGATATAGTATGACAACAATTTGATGGACACAAACGTCGGCACATTGGTCATCAAATTTGACCAACAGAAGTTCGAAGAATATCTCTCTCTCTCTCTCAAGTGAAGCCAACCATTGCACTCATGAACATGAAAGTTGACTTACATCTTTTGAAACTGAAATAAGGTACTGAAGCATATTGTATTTATATAACAAGCGATTATAATACAAAAGATTCTTTTACAAACCAAAAGTTTTCTCAAGAAAAATTGTAAGATTTTCTTTTATTCTCTGACGGAAACAAGATAACGACTATGCGGAAGATTTCCTACTCCATTGATGATAAGGTCATGATATAGTATGACAACAGTTTGATGGGCACAAACGTCGACACGTTGGTCATCAAATTTGACCAACAGAAGTTCGAAGAATCTCTCTCTCTCTCTCTCTCTCTCTCTATATATATATATATATATATATATATATATATATATATATATATATATATAAAGTGAAACCAACCATTGCACTCATGCACACGAAAGTTGACTAACATCTTTTGAAACTGAAATAAGGTACTGAGCTAAGTCAGTTCCTCGTAGAATTGACATGGCTTGCCACACTTATCATGTTTTATACATAATCTCTACTCTTTCATGCAGAACTACTTCACGCAAAACTATGTCTCGTAGAAAATTTTCTCGTAGAATTCGGCTGCCAGAAGACTAACCTGCTCCTTCTCTCGAGCACAAAGGCAAAACTCTGGCCTTTACGAAAGAAACTGATGCCACTGCCAAATATAATACGAAATCCAAATAATTGGCTCCAACCATGGATGAAGATCAAGTCCGCATAATCTCTCCTTCAAATGGAACAAAGCTCCCTCGCTGAAATGCTCGACACGACGTTGTTATGAGTCAGGAAGACAAAATTGCCAAGTTTGTATAAATCTAATTTTGTAAATTGGTGAGCATCCATCTCGCAGAATTCAAATTCCTGCCCAGCATGCATACACTGCTTCTCATCACAGGATTCTCTATTATATGCAGGACCAACAAGTCCACCCTTCCATCAGGCGGTGATTGTTATACCCTTGTGCGGCAGCAGGAAATTCTGTGACAAGCCACAAAAACTCTATTTTTTACTAACTTCCATTGGCTACAAAGGCACATTTTGCAGATAAAATTAAAAGAAGTGCAAGTCATCTTGCGTTACGTCCCGATCCTATAGAATTGATAAATCGTCATCGGACATGATATCGTATAAGTCTAAATTGTACTCAGGGCCGGTCCTGAGCTCACAGGGGTCCGGGACGAACTTTCAAAATGAGGTCCCATACATAATGTAAAAAAAGTAAAACAAAAGTAAAATAAAAAATATGCCTCCACCAAGATTTGAACTAGGACCCTATTGTGTACAAGTCTAATGTAATAACCACTACACAACAATTGCTTTGGGTTAAGAATGGTCAATGGTAAATACTAGTTCTATTTTCGGTACAAAATTATTTATATATTTAAAAAAAAAAAATTTGGGCCCTTCTGGCCCATGGGGTCCTGGACGGTCGCCCTGTCCGCACTGGGCCACGGCCGGCCCTGATTGTACTTGTATAAGGCAAGAACATGCACATAGAATAAAATAGGCTTAATTGAGATAGATGGAGCCAAATATCAAGCATAAATCTAAATGCCAACAGATAGTTTTAAAAATATAACTTATTTCATTCATGAACTTGTAGTTGAGATGCAATGACTCTTAATAGACAACCGAAAATGCAAAAGTTGACTTACATCTTTCAAAACTGAAATAAGCTATAATATTTCATACATCGTATCTCTTTATTAAAGAAAAGATAAAATAAATTGAAAATAAAAATTCTAAAACTTTGAACTGAAAAGTTTCAAGACGTCGAACAAGTTTCCGTTGAGTTGGACGAGCTTCTGATGACTCTAAATATTCTTACGCCTCCCAGTACATGTTGGGACGTGGCTCAGTACATTAGAGAATGCACTGGTGAGCGGTCTCAACCTGACTCACCTAAATCAATACGATAATGTTGTGAAGACATGTCATTATTATCAAGTGGTCTTTATCAAGTGGTCTTTCTACTTATTCTAGGTTCTTTTTTAACAATTCATAATAAGAATATAACACAAGTGGAAACATCACTTACAGTGATTCTTATTCATGATCGAATATACATTCCTGCAACACTAATAATTAGAACAATATGCATATATAGTTTCTATAATTCCATGTTCGTCTTTGCATCAAACAATTATGCTTGTAAGACAATCATCATTAGCATGCGACCTAACTATATGATAATCCATGGGTGACTTCCAAAAATTAGAAGTTGGGATGTATAAACACATTTCTCTAATAGACATGACATCCTCGTGTTCGCGAGGAAGTGAAAGCCTCAGGGTATCCCATCTCTCCTAGTGTAAACACACGAATTTTTAAAAAATAATTTTTTAGAATTTTTCTGTGATTTTTAATTATTTAAAATAAATGTTCTTCAAAGGATTAATATTTTTGTGTATTAAATTAAGTATTTTTATATATTATAAAAAATTATATTTTTGAGTGTATAATTAATAATATGATGTGTAATTTTTCTGAAATTTATTGGGCTCAAAAACTATTTTTAAATAGCGAAAAACCTTGTGTTTAGACAAACTAAACCAAACTTAACCCAACTGAACCGAACCCGACCCCCGCCGACTTTTCCCGCCGGCCGACGAACCCACGACCGTTGAAGACCCACCACAACCCACCAGCAGCCTCAGCACCACCACGCTGCCGCCGTCGATCGACCATCGCCGTGCCGCCTCGTCCACGCGTAGCACACCGCGGTCGACCCTTGTTTCGGTGAATTTTTCTTCCTCCTCGTTGTGTCGATTCTCGAACGACTTATTGCGACATGTTCGCTGTGTGACCTTCTTGATCCCTGTTCAATTATATTGGGGTATCGTGTCCTGTGTCGATCGTAAACCGCGACGCAAAAACAGAAAAAATAACCCAATTTTGTAGTTCAGAAACTGTCCCGAATCACTATGTTCATGGCTATTTTTCTCTCAACCTGGTTAATATTTTTTAATTCTGTTTGAGCAGTAAGTTAGACAACCTAACCAAGATTAAGACCCTGTAATTAGTTTATTTTAATTTGCTGTATGCTGTGTTTTATTCACGGGTGAAATCGACCAAAAACTTGATTTTAAAACCCAAATTTTCTTGAAACTGGGTGTGTCCCGCTAAATGAGGTAACTTCGTTGTGTGCGAATTGCATCAAAAGGTGCGTATCGTCAATGCGAATGTATGAAATTTTGTGAAAGTTGATTTGGATGTGCGTGCACACCGGAATCAACGCATATCCGTCAAAATGCCCTATATCGGACATGTTCTGACACTCGTTGTAACTTCGTGTGTGCTTATCGTTTCATAACAAAACTTGCGCTATTGGATTCATAGCGTTACGTTGGTCCTGTGACCTAAGTTTGGTTCGATTCTGAGAACGTTGGCGAAACCCCGTATCGTGGGCCCACGGCTCCACTTGACGGGCGTTTTGTGATTGGATCATCAGAATCCAGTTCTGGACATTCCGTTGGGTTCGTATCATCGTTTTGAACTTGTAGACACTAAGTTTGACAAATTTGAAGAACTTTATCTCTGGCATATTTTTTGGTGCGAAGTGGGCCACATGTGGACTCCGCTTTGACTAGAAACTGTCATTTCTGCTCTTGTGTCCAAATTGGACTTATGGGTAGTCAATTTTAGCTATTTCATATCTTTTGAGAGTGGTGGTAATGTTTGTTTCAGCATCCGGAGGCGTTCCTGAAGATTTTGCCGTTACCGGAGCAACTGTTGGAGTTCAAACCCCAAACAAGTGTACCTTGCCAACTTACAGTAGTTCCTGTTATATTTGCTTGAGTTTTTTCTATATATATATATATATATATATATATATATATATATATATATATATATATACTCTTGAGATGTACATATTCAACCTAGGACCATGAGACGTTGCTTAACGTTCGAATAATATTCGGGTGTCGACGCCGTACGCAGAGTCGTATAATGTCACTTAGAGAGTTGTTATCTCGATTATATATTTTCCTGCTTGCTTTACCAAGTACGTCATACCATAGAATACTTGACACTATTCATATGACAGAGTTTTTCCTGAGTTATTCATAGTGATTATGTATAGGCTTACATGATTCGTGACATAGATCTTGCATATACATAGATATTATTATGACTCGTTGTACTAGCTAGAGGTCATGATCTTGTGTGTTATGGACATGAGACATCATGGACATGAGACGTATGATTACATTGGGTGGGTAGAGTCTTACCATTCTAAAGGCTGATTATATTATATATATATATATATATATATATATATATATATATATATATATATATATATATATATATATATATATATATATTGGGAGTGCCTTAGACTCTGACTAGAGCTTTGGCACACGTACTGGCCCTTCGAGATAATAAATGCTGCTATGAGTTTCCCAGAGCCTATAGTAGTTTCAGCCTGAGTATGATTAATGCTCTCATTTGTATTTCACATAGATGGTTACATAGTTTGCCCTGTTGATATATTTTTTATATACTGTATTTTATTTGGCTTGAGTTAGTCTTGTACCTTGCTATGTCCCCTGAGGACCTGGATCCGGATTATGTCCCCAGGTTTAGCAGGGGAGATCTTCCCCGAGTTATACGGGACAAGAGCAGACATTTGAGCAGTACCAACACCAGAGGACGAGGTGGTGCCAGAGAATTTCTCTTGAGTATTTGCTTTATATACTCAGTTATTTTTGTTTCTAGTTTCTCTATTTCCTGTCTCTTGGATTACTGTACTAAACTTATTATCGGGTTGTTCCCCGAGATATGTTATTGAGACTTGTTGGATTATATTTCTTTTTTATTAGTTTGACATTTGAACTGTGTTTACCTTCTGTGGATGAGATTAGAATTAGACTGTGACATGTATCGTAGACTATTATATTTGTTTTACAGCTTAAGTACACTCTAACGGGTCCATTAAATTGGGTTTGCCCATTGGAGTGTGTTGGTGGCCATTGTCACGTGGTTAGTCCCTCGATATTTTGGGACTGAGATGTGACATAATTTTTGTGGTGGCCCATGCAGGTCTACGACTATATTTCTTCAGTTTCAACTAAGGGACCGAGCAAGCCTGCGATTAAGATAGGATAAGTTATAGGATCTCATCCACTTGATTGATTTGTTCTTGGCCTCTATATCGATTTTAAAATAATTTTTTGACTTGCATCCTGCCTTGATTCTCTTGTGCGCCTCTCATAGTTTACTTTGGATGCAGAGTAATGGATCCACGAGCCAGCGACGAGACTCCCACATGAACACCACAAGTTGCAGTTGTCACCTACGACGATGAAGTGACACCAGTGGGTGGAGGTTAATCAGCTCAACAAAGCAATCAAGCAGGTCAACATACCTCAAGATTCCGGCGAGACGACATTCCACCACCGTCGCAGTTTATTCCACCTATGCCCATTTTTCTACTAGGATAGCCTATGGATGGTCAACAGATATTCCAATGTTCTACGCAATGCTGCAAGCTCGACAGCAGGTTCATCAAGAGGCCCAACAAAGCCAAGCGGAGAAGTTTTTTGACGGACTTAGCTCTGAGCTACAAAAATTAATCAGATCCGTTGCCACTACTCCATACACGGACGTCCTTGCTGCAGCCTGATCCATGGAGTGCGTCACCAGGAGAGTCCAGCCAGAAGCGGCCGCATGCATTAGCACCAGACCGAGCACAGCAGAAAAGAGTTGCAAAGCGACCACAAATAAATCCACCACAAAGAGCATTTACACCACTAGCACTAGTCCTTCCTACTTGTCACTACTGTGGTAAGGTAGGTCATCTCGCCAAGGAATGCCGACGCAGATGGGGATTGTGCTTGGTTTGCGGATCTAGCCAACATTCAGCCAAAAATTGTACGGAGTATCGAGGAGAAACACCGATGGTTAACCAATAAGCTTTATCAGCACCGAGAGGAAATTAGTTGAGGCCACCCTTGGCATCGCAGATAATACACTTCCAGCAGGCCCAACAACAGCAGAGGACACCACCACAGGGACGTGGACATGCTTTTGCAATGACGGTAGAGGAGGCACAGACTCATGGAGTAGTGAATATGAGTAAGATTTAAGTTTTATCATAGCTATCTATTCTCAGTAATGCTTTAGCACGAGCCTGATAGATCATTTTTCTAGCCTAAGCCTAGTATTATGCTAGCATGAACTTGTAGTCTAGATTAGAACCTGGTACCCAAGTTTTCATAAGCTGTAATTGATCCTTTCTCTAATCAGGCTCCTTTACTCTTGAGTTACTTATCTTTCATTGCCTAGAAAAAGTTTTTATTCCTTCCCTACATGTTCTGCTTGAACAAAACCCTCACCCTTCCTCTCGATTTTTTCTTGTTCACGGTTCTTTATCCTTTGTATCGTGCTTCAAATATGTCTTGCAACCGAATCATCTCTTCTGACCGGTTATGTTTTATTTTCTTAATTGTGAGGACGTAATTTTTTAAGGCGGGTAGATTGTAAACACCCAAATTTTTTAAAAATTTAAAAATGAATTTTTGGGATTTTTCTATAATTTTTAATTATTTAAAATAAATGTTCTTCAAAGAATTAATATTTTTGTGTATTAAATTAAGTATTATTATATTGTAAAAATTATATTTTTGAGTGTATAATTAATAATATGATGTTGTGTATTTTTTTGGAATTTATTGGGCTCAAAAACTATTTTTAAATAGCTAAAAACCTTGTGTTTAGATAAACCAAACCAAACTGAACCCAACTGAACCGAACACGACCCCCGCCGACTTTTCCCGCCGGCCGACGACCCCATGACCGCCGACGACCCACCACGACCCACCAGCAACCTCAGCACCACCACTCTGCCGCCGCTGTCGCAGCAGCCATGCACGCGGTAAATCGACCACCGCCGCGCCGTCCCGTCCACGCGTAGCATACCGTGGCTGACCCCTGTTCCGGTGAGTTTTTCTTCCTCCTCGCTGTGTCAATTTTCGAACGGCTTATTGCGACATATTCACTGTGTGACCCTTTCAAACCCTGTATAATTAGATTGGGATATCGTGTCCTGTGTCAGTCGTAATCCGCGACACAAAAACAGAAAAAATAACCCAATTTTGTAGTTCAGAAACTGTCCCGAACCACTATGTCCATGGCCATATTTCTCCTAACTTGGTTAATATTTTTTAATTCTATTTGAGTAGTAAATTAGACAACTAACCGAGATTAAGATCCTGTAATTAGTTTATTTTAATTTGCTGTATGCTGTATTTTATTCGCGGGTGAAATCGACCAAAAATTTGGTTTTCAAAACCCAAAATTTCTCAAAAATGGGTGCGTGCCCGCTAAATGAGGCAACTTTGTCGTGTGCGAATTACATCAAAATGTGCGTATCGTCAATACGGACGTGTGAGATTTTGCGGAAGTTGATTTGGATTTGCGTGTACACCGGAATCAACGCGTATCCGTCAAAAATACCCCGTATCGGACATGTTCTGACACTCGTTGTAATTTTGTGTGTGCTTGTCATTTCACAACAAAACTTGCGCCATTGGATTCATAACGTTACGCTGGTCCTGTGACCCAAGTTTGGTTCAATTCTGAGAACGTTGACGAACCCCGTATCCTGGGCCCCACGGCTCTACTTGACGGACGATTTTGTGATCGGCTCATCGGAATCTAGTTTTGGACATTCTATTGGGTTCGTATCATCGTTCTGGACTTGTAGACACTAATTTCGATAAATTTGAAAAACTTTGTCTCTAACACATTTTTTGGTGCGAAGTAGGCCGGCCACATGTGGACCCCGCTTTGATTAGAAACTGTCATTTCTGTCCCTGTGTCCAAATTGGACTTATGGGTAGTCAATCCTAGCTATTTCATATCTTCTGAGAGTGATGGTAATATTTGTTTCATCATCCGGAGGCGTTCCTAAAGATTTTACTGTTACCGGAGCAACTGTTGGAGTTCAAACCCCAGGCAAGTGTACCTTGCCAACTTGCAGTAATTTCTGTTATATTTGCTTGAGTTCTTTCTACATACATATATATATATATATATATATATATATATATATATATATATATATATATATATATATACTCTTGAGATGTACATATTCAACCTAGGACCGAGAGACGGTGCTTAACGTCTGAATAATATTCGGGTGTCGACACCGTACGCGAAGTCGTGTAACGTTACTTAGAGAGTTGTTATCTCGATCCTATATTTTCGTGCTTGCTTTACCAAGTACGTCATACCATAGGACACTTGACACTATTCATGTGACAGAATCTTTCTTGAGTTATTCATGGTGATTATGTATAGGCTTACAGAATTCGTGACATAGATCTTGCATATACATAGATATTATTATGACTCGTTGTACTAGCTAGAGGTCATGATCTTGCGTGTTATGGACATGAGACATCGTGGACATGAGACGTGTGATTATATTGGGTAGGGAGAGTCTTACCATACTAAAGGCTGATTATGTTATATATATAGATATTCTGGGAGTGACTTAGACTTTGACCAGAGCTTTGACACACGTACTGGCCCTTCAAGATAATAAATGCTGATATGGGTTTCCCAGAGCCTATAGTAGTTTCAGCCTGATATGATTAATGCTCTCATTTGTATTTCACATAGATGGTTACATAGTTTGCCCTGTTGATATATTTTTATATACTGTATTTTATTTGGCTTGAGTTATTCTTGTACCTTGCTATGTTCTCTGAGGACCTGGATCCGGATTATGTTCCCAGGTTTAGCAGAGGAGATCTACCCCGAGGTATACGGGACAAGAGAAGACATTGTCACGCCCCAATCCCAAAATACCGAGGGACTAGCCACGTGGCAATGGCCATCAACACCCTCCAATGGGCAAACCCAATTTAATAGACCCATTAGAGTATCCTTAAGCTGTAAAACAACAATAAAGGTCTATGATACAAGTCACAGTCTAATTCTAATCTCATCAACAGAAGATAATCACAGTTCAAATATCAGGCTGAAACTACTACAGGCTCTGTGTCGGGGAAACCTATAGCAGCATTTTATTTCTCGAAGGGCCAGTAAATATGCCAAAGCTCTGGTCAGAGTCTAAGGCACTTCTAGTAATGTAACCTCACGTCTCATGTCCATAACACGCAAGATCAAGACCTCTAGCTAATGCAGTGAGTCATAATGATAGATATGTATATAAGATCTATGTCACGATTCCTATAACCTATACAGAATTACCATGAATAACTCAGAAAGATTTTGACTCATGAATAGTGTTAGGTGTCCTTTGGTATAACGTACTTGATAAAGCAAGCACGAAAATATAGGGTCGTAATATCAATTCTCTATGTGACGTTACACGACTCTGCGTACGCCGTCGACACTCGAATCTTATTCGGATGCCAAGCAACGTCTCACGGTCCTAGGTTGAAAAGATACATCATAAACATAAATCAAGAAATAATATGAAGCAAGTACTGCAAGATTGGCAAGGTACACTTGCCTGGGGTTTAAATTTCTCCAATTGCTCCGGTAACAGCATGATCTTCAGGTACTCCTCCGGATGCAGAAATAAACATTACGATCATTCTCAGAAGATATGAAATAGCTAGGATTTGTCACCCTCATTTTTTCAATCAAGGGTAGTTTGGTAATTAATAATGGTATTTTATTTTTTAGGAGGGTTGTATTTAATATTGTGCATGAGTAATTAATTATTTGTTGTATTATTTATTATTGAATTAGACGTAGTATTTATTTTAGACTTGTGTAGTGGACCTAACATATTTTATTAGATGCATGAACCCAACATTTTGGATGAGTTTAGTTTGAGCCCATGAATTAGGCCCATGGATTAGGAGGTTGGATTAATTAGTGAAACCATTAGACTAAAACCTTCTCTCCTTAATTATTTTCTTCATGAGAGGCCCAATGGGTGTTTTAGATATTTTATATTGCTTAGAGAGGGGTTTATTATCAAGCCCCAATCTCCCGCAGGCAAATTGGCCGTTCCCGCTAGGCGAGAATCACCGCGCCAGCGCTCCCGCGGAATGATCGCTTTGACCCATCCGGGCGTGATGCCGCATGAGCGTGAACCGCGCCCGTACAAGGCCATGGTTCATTGGCTGGCGGTAAGAGTTCTAAGCCACAGAGTCGCACAGATTGTCCGAGTGCAGCGGAATCATAAACGCATAGGCGATCGGTAATAAGTTCACTGAGTCAACAATATAGCAGAAGCATTGAATAAAACAAGTTGAAGCAAAGCAACTATTTATTGATATAAATAAGTGTTACAGGCGGCGTATAGCCGAGATTACAAGTCGCTCAAGCCTCTCTCTCTGAAACAGTAAAAGTGTGCCAAGTGGCTACAATTATGGAATGATTGTACAGGCGATGATCAGGCGATGTTCAGGCTATGTTCCAATATTATATTTTGTATATGTGCTTTAGTTTCCGGATCCAGCGCTCCAAGGCTCCGGAATGATCTCCACGTCTTAGCACGCACGAAGAAGGCATCCGCACCAAACGAGGTTCTTCCGCACCCTGCATACAAACTAGTGGATTATCAGTATATTGAATGCACTGGTGGGGAAGCTACTCGCCCGCTCGACAAGTCCAAATACGTAATATAGGTTCCGTGTACCAACTATTAAGTTGTCTTTCTAGTTGCCTTAGGATCAATTTCATGCAAATAATGAATAGCCTAACTCGTATGGCAGTGCGCTGTACGACATGAGAGGAAACACGACGAGACTTACCCTTTGGCCTTCCCTGTCCAAGGCAAACATTGTTAATTCAAGCACGGGCAAGTATAAACATTCAGGGGCATTCATAATGAAAACCAAGGCAATAACATATGCAAACACGAGAGTCGTTATATCCAAATCGTTCAGTTGTTCTTTGATTATTGTTCATGCGATACAATGACTCGCACGCAGATAGCCGCTAAGCGAGGATGACTTATCTATATGAACATGAGTCGCTGGCATAGCCATAAAGGACCGTTATTGTAGTCTCAAGGTCGAGGATAAAGTGCAAGCAATAGAAACGATGGGCATTGCACTTATCCTGTCGAAACAGATGACTACCATTATTGTAGTCTCAAGGTCGAGGATAAAGTGCAAGCAGTAGAAACGATGGGCCTTGCACTTATCCCGCCGAAACAGACGACTACCAGAAGTTCCGTCTAGACCGGGTCAGCCCCAGTGCCCCGGTGACTGCCCGCGGAACGAGATCCAAAGATCACCTTTTATAAGTTGTCCGCGACATGCAGGTCATGGTCTTTCCAATTTCACGAGATACACGAGAGCACATACACGAGTATACGAGGTGCTTGAATCTTGATTCTCTATTCAGTGAATGACTTGCCTTGATGCATTTTGCCTGGGATGGGGATTGCCTTGGTGACCTAACGGTCCCAGATACTTGCAGGTTCAATTGCACAGAAGGACTATTTGATAGTCTCCTGGCTAACAAGAATGCATGTACAGTACAATAACGTTAGACATTCATAAGCAGGTAAGCATGCGTTTCTAAGGAACATAAGTAGACACGTTTATTCGGACCCGAAGGTAAGCCGAGAGATAAAACCGTAAGGGACATAGCATGCGAGGGTCTGAATATAAGCAACATTCATTTCCATGTTCTAGCACAAGCAATACAAGTTGGGATTATTTTCTTAGCTAGGTGCGTTGGATTCTTATTAGCATGCATGGGGTGATTCACCTAGCGACTAGCATGTATCATTCCAAATTTTAAGGGTGCTGGCTAAGCAAAGACAAGTTTACCGTAGCCACCCACCTTAGCGATGATTCGCCTCGGTAGAGCGATACGTCAAGCGAGCCTCTGAAAGCCTAAGTCGGATTCCTGTAGGGACAAGTCTAGATATCCTTTGCCTCAAACGAGTATTCTCGCCTGAGCAAAGTGGGTCAGGACATGCACTTTTGCCATTTGAATCGGCAGTCCACTTGAACGGAACGGAGTATAACATCCTACACAACTCAGAAAAATTCTCGTCCTCGAGACTTACTGAGGACAAGCAGTACGTTTTAATCAATTTTGATTTAACGATACAAGACTGAGGCAAAGAAGTTTGAAGTCGTTGTACTTGTTCATTTGGATATTCACTTGCACAAGCGTTCGAGATCAGCATATCGCTAGTCTGGATCGTGCGCACATTCGAAGTGCACCTCTAGCGTGAGCACGCCAACCAACTTAGCGATAGCGAAGTCTTAGCACTCGATTTTCATATTTTCTTAAGTCTTGGATCGTGCACAAGTTCAAGGCATCCCTCAAACATATGCATTCAACCAAACTTAGAGATAGTGAAATCGGACAAGCTACTTGCGATAACCTCAAGGGTTCTCACTCAGGTTGGCACAAAGGCCACTCGCAGCACAATATTATACAAGCAATCATATCATTCAAAATGTATTTTGAAAGTATTTAGACTTATTGTTGGAATATTCTGTTTGGGACATTGAGAGAGAGCGTATGCAAAACTCACGAATGAGCTTTTGAAACTGAGATAATCGAAATAAAGTCCAAAGGCGTAGAAGCCAGGCTCTGATACCATTATGTCAAGCCCCTATCTTCCGCAGGCAAATCGGCCGTTCCCGCTAGGCGAGAATCACCGCGCCAGTGCTCCCGCAGAACGATCGCTTTGACCCATCTGGGCGTGATGCCGCACGAGCGTAAATCGCGCCCGTGCAAGGCCGTGGTTCATTGGCTGACGGTAAGAGTTCTAAGCCACAGAGTCGCACAGATTGTCCGAGTGCAGCGGAATCATAAATACATAGGCGATCGGTAACAAGTTCACTGAGTCGACAATATAGCGGAAGCATTAAATGACACAAGTTGAAGCAAAGCAACTACTTATTGATATAAACAAGTATTACAGGCGGCGTATAGCCGAAATTACAAGTCGCTCAAGTCTCTCTCTCTAAAATAGTAAAAGCGTGCCAAGTGGCTACAATTGTGGAATGATTGTACAGGCGATGATCAGGCAATATTCAGGCTATGTTCCAATATTATGTCTTGTATATGTGCTTCAGTTTTTGGACGCAGTGCTCCAAGGCTCCGGAGTGATCTCCACACCTTAGCACATACGAAGGAGACATCCGCACCGAATGAGGTTCTCCCGCACCCTGCATACAAACTGGTGGATTATCAGTACATTGAATGCACTGGTGGAGAAGCTACTCGCCCGCTTGACAAGTCCAAATACGTAATATAGGTTCCGTGCACCAACTATTAAGTTGTCTTTCTAGTTGCCTTAGGATCAGTTTCATGCAAACATTGAATAGCCTAACTCGTGTGGCAGTGCGCCGTGCGACATGAGAGAAAATACTGTGAGACTTACCCTTTGGCCTTCCCTGTCCAAGGCAAACATTGTTAATTCAAGCACGGACAAGTATAAACATTCAGGGGCATTCATAATAAAAACCAAGGCAATAACATATGCAAACACGAGAGTCGTTATATCCAGATCGTTCAGTTGTTCTTTGATTATTGTTCATACTATACAATGACTCGCACGCGGATAGCCGCTAAGCGAGGATGACTTATATATATGAACATGAGTCGTTGGCATAGCCATAAAGGACCTTTATTGTAGTCTCAAGGTCGAGGATAAAGTGCAAGCAATAGAAACGATGGGCATTGCACTTATCCCGCCGAAACAGACGACTACCATTATTATAGTCTCAAGATCGAGGATAAAGTGCAAGCAGTAGAAACGATGGGCCTTGCACTTATCCCGCCGAAACAGATGACTACCAGAAGTTCCATCTAGACCGGGTCGGCCCCAGTGCCCCGGTGACTGCCCGCGGAACGAGATCCAAAGATCACCTTTTACAAGTTGTCCGTGACATACAGGTCAGGGTCTTTCCAATTTTACGCGATACACGAGAGAACATACACGAGTACACGAGGTGCTTGAATCTTGATTCTCTGTTCCGTGAATGACTTGCCTTGATGCATTTCCCCTGGGACGAGGATTGCCTTGGTGACCTAACGGAACAATACAATAATGTTAGACATTCGTAAGCAGGCAAGCATGCATTTCTAAGGAACATAAGTAGACACGTTTTCTCGGACCCGAAGGTAAGCTGAGAGATGAAACAGTAAGGGACATGGCATGTGAGGGTCTGAATATAAGCAACATTCATTTTCATGTTCTAGCACAAGCAATACAAGTTAGGATTATTCCCTTAGCTAGGTGCGTTGAATTCTTATTAGCATGCAGGGGGTGATTCACCTAGCGACTAGCATGTATCGTTCCAGATTTTAAGGGTGCTGGCTAAGCAAAGACAAGTTCACCGTAGCCACCCACCTTAGCGATGATTCGCCTCGGTAGAGCGATACGTCAAGCGAGCCTCTGAAAGCCTAAGCCGAATTCCTGTAGGGACAAGTCTGGATATCCTTTGCCTCAAACGAGTATTCTCTCCTGAGCAAAGCGGGTCGGGACATGCACTTTTGCCGTTTGAATCGGCAGTCCGCTTGAACGGAATGGGGTGTTACATTTATGACCAGCCATAATTATGAGGAGAGAGAGTGCTCTCATTTTATTATTTTCTCCAAATTCTAGAGCTATATTTTCCCTCTTCTAATTTTCTTCCATTTCCTCATCATTTCTCCACCAATTCTTCACTAATATCTTTATAAATTCATTATTAAAGCTTCTACATCAAGGATCTACAAGAAGGAAGCAAGGAGCAAGGAAGAGGAGGCCAAGATCCATAATAAGAGGAGCTACTTTGTATTTTGAGACTTTTTATTGGGAATCCATCTCCAAATAAGTATATTTTAGTTTTTTCTCTTCTAATAAACTCTAGATCTGAGATTTAACTATGAAAAACTAACCCACATGCATAGGCTACCTATAGGAATTGGTTTTAGGTTCATCGGAGACCTACGATGGAAGTTAGGTACATTTTGGTGCCAATTTTGGGAGAATTCCAAGATTGGCACATGTTGTGTTTGTCAATTAGACTAAATTAACATTTGATTATTTGTTTGTGACTAGTGTCGCGTCCATAATTGGATACGTGTAGGTCGTATCTCGTCAATTTGACAAAACATGTTAATTTTGGGGGTTTTCCTTCGACACGGGGCTTTGTGCATATCATATTATGACACGGACACGTAGACACTCTAATTACTATATGTATTATTCATAATTGGTGTTCTAGACTTGCTCGTATCCTCTGGGATGCGTTTGGTTGTGTGTTGGAGCCTTATCGTAAGCGTATCATAGAGAAGTGTGATACGGGTGCGGTGCACTCCATGTGTTTGTGGTTTTGCCCTTTTTGTTATACATGCATGTGTAATTATATATATTTATGATCATAAGTGTATACATATGTATATAATAGTGTATTTAGTGATTATTGTATATGTGTGTGTCTATATATGAATATAATAGATTATATATATATATATATATATATATATATATATATATATATATATATATATATATATATATATATATATATATATATATATACACACTAGTGTGTATTCATGTTTGTGTTTGTGTGTGATGGTATACAGATATATGTATATCTATCTATAGGTAACTATGTTGTATGTATATATACATAAGGAGAATATATACATATTGATAGAGAGGTATATAGATATATATGTATTGTTATCTATATGTGTGTGTAGGTGTGTTCGATTGTGTGTGTATGGCATGTGTGTTATGTTTCGAGTTTGTATTGGTTGTGTGGTGTGTGAGGGAGCATTGTAGCAGTGAGTGAAGAGAGGCACTGGACACCTATCAGCAGAGAGCAGTGTCAGTAGCTAGGTGCAACTGTGCAAGTACAGCAATGTGAAGATCAATCTTGAGCAGTTCAGTATAATAGCAAGCTAGGGGAGCCAGTAGCTGTGCAGTTCGTATCAGCTAGTGCACTATGTTTTCAGCAAGGAGCTTCAGGTAGCTGTGCAATTTCGTATCAGCTAGTGTACAGCATCGAGCCTACTGTAGTAGAGGATGCAGGAGCCTGCAAGCTCGTACAGGGGGAGGTTGTACAATATTTTGGGTGAACATTATTGCAGTGCTCAACAAGAAGAAGGCAGCAGTATGAGCTAAGACCAACTGCACAACACCTGTGCAGTGAACAACTGCACAGTGCAGCAGTGTACACTTTGTGCACTACAACTCGTGCACATGATGCTACAGCAGGAAGATCCAACAGCAAGAAGGCCGTGTATGCACTACAGCCTCGAGCAAGTACGATTTCAACAACATATGTGCAGCAGATTATATCGTGAGGCAGTTTGCAATAGCAGTTTCTGCTGTTTGCACAACAAGGGGAGCCGCTGCAGTATCAATATTGTTTCAGCAGCAAACCATCAATGCACTGAGCAGTATGCAAGGAGCCAGCAAGGTTTGCAGAAAGGTAGGTAGTGGTCCAACATCAGGCAGAAATTGCGCATTAGCAGGTAGCACAGCAAAGGCACCGCGTGTACAGCCTGGCGGGGTTAGCAAGAGCAAGGTGCATCAATGCATTGGAGAGGGGCTCGAAGGGGCTTCACAGCAGCGTGCAAGACTCGGGGAGCCACTGCAAGGGCAGTTTCCAGAGTGCAACAACTGCAGAAATGAGGGAATGCAACAATGCAATATTCAGCAAAGTATCTGAAGGTAGCAGTAACAGCTTGCTATAAAGAAATCAATTCAGAGCTCAGCATTATTTTAGCAGCAACCCAAGAGCAACTTAACTGCAGTGCAGTAAGCATTGATGCACTGTAGTAGTTTGTAGTAGCATCGAGCAAGAGGCTAGCAGCAGGTAGCAGTGTGCCTTAGCAGCTTCAGCAGCCTTCATTGCAGTTAGCAGTAGGTAGAGCAGCAGTTGTATTACAGTGGATGCACACAGCAAGAGGAAGAGCAGTGGAAGTCCAGTCCAGCACAGGTAGCAGCATGAGCAACGATGCAGTTTCAATGAGAGTGCAGTATCAGTACACCAAATAAGGTACAGTATCACTACAACCACCCCAGTGCAGTAACATTAGTAGTACACCATTTGAGGTAGCAGTTCAGCATCAACAGAGTTCATCAAGGCCAGTATCGTGCACAATATCTTGTACCAGTGGGGTATCGGATTAGTTAGTTAGCTTGGTATTAGGGGTTTTGGTTAGTAATTTTGGTATAATCAGTATATATATATATATATATATATATATATATATATATATATATATATATATATATATATATATATATATATATAACTATGTGTACTAGTTATAATATTAGCTAATAAGTATTAGATGATTTAGTTTAGTGTATTAGTTAGAAATAGTAGTTAATAGTTAGATTGTAATAGTTAGTATCTATATTTATGTTAGTATAGATATATACCCTATTAGTTTAATAGTTAGCTAGATATAAATGTATACTTGTATTAATTGTTATTGTTAGTAGTTAGTGGTGAGTTATATTCTATATGTATTAGCTATGTTAGAGGGGTTACCTTGGTATTACCAAGGTATTGGATCGATACCCAAGGTATTGAGTTTGGGTATCGAGATAGGTGTGATACGCATTGGTACAAGGCCAAGGTATCATAAATTTCTTATTTTAATATAGTATTATAATTAATGACTTGTATATATATCTAAAATACTATTTTTAATATTTAAAACTTGTGTATCCTATGATACGGCATTTTTTGTGTGGTTCTTAGTATCCTGGATGGTTAGTGTAGCATAGTTTCATAGTGTATGGACATAGTATCCTAGAGATACCTAGTTTGACTTGTTTGACTTAGAGTTGACCTAGATTTCATCGGTTTGACTTAGAAATGGCCTTGTGACCTAGATGTTGACTAGTTTTACTTAAATTCATTTCAACACCTTGTATTAATACAATATTCTATATATATGTTTGTATGACACCAGTTGGGACACAGTTTGACATTTATTGCTTGGATGTCAGGCGAGTACATTCTCTGATAGTTTCCATTATTTATTAATTACTATAATACAAGTATCTAGAAATATTGTATATGACTCTTGACACATTGGTACACGAACTAGTATACACATGGATCAATCATGGGATGTTATATATATATTGTTCATTGTTCCTCGTGTTCTCAATGTTTAACTTAGACATGTTTCGTATTCAATGTTTAATGTTTAACTTAGACAATGTTTAATGTTCAATATTTTGTGTTCAAGGTTTATTGTTTACATGGTCTTGAGTATCTTGTATCACACGTGTTATGGTTGGATCCATTGTACTAGTTGGGGAAAAGGGGAAGTGTTAGCTAGGTATGTGATCAAATCCTAGACAATGTTCAATGTTTAACTTAGACAACATTTATCCAACGTTAAAGTAGACAATGTTCACCCAAGTCGATCACATATCTATCTAGTATTTCAATCACTTAGTATAGTTACTGTTCTTTACCATATTCTAGTTTATTGTTTAATTCTATTGCCTTGTTCTAGTTCATCGTGATCAGTGTATACCATATTGTTCATTGTTTACCTATTTTTCTACCATAGTTGATATTGTTTATTGTTTCTCGTCTTGTATTATATTCTCTATTTCTGTTTATAGTCATTATTAATTAATTAGAACTGCTATTGGGTTGTACTTCGCTCCATTCCTGACTGGATGAATGGTTAGAAAGAATGTATCCCATTCACTACGGACCGATAGATGGAGTATCACCCAAGGATAGTGCCAGAGACTGAGGCCTTTTAGATTTCTATACCTTGTAGTAGTTATTACTATTTAGACATTGGTTTGTATTATTGTTTGGAGATCTTATCACTACCACATCCTGAAAATAGGAGTATTTTTATTATTTTATATATTATAGGTATTGTGTGCATTTATTTTAAAATAATTCATGATATGTGTATATATATATATATATATATATATTATATAGTGTTCTTTAATGTATGGGTAAGTGTACTAGACCTAGAAGTCCACTAGTTGAACCTCTGACCAAAATATAGAGTTATAAATTTAATTTGTATTATTTCAGGATTTAATTATTGACGTTGTAATTTATTATTGTGATTTTATTTAATTGTTGTGCCTTACCGTTGTCTCGATATTTGGAGCGCTACCCTATCTTTTGCCTTCCAACAAATTTTATAACATTGTCCTAGACGTGCCCGTCTTCCATTCTGACCTTTGTGTAACTCATGAAAATGCTCTCTTGTGCTTCATTTTAGTCGCACAATATTCGTCGCAGACGTTTATTATTTAATTCTATATAAATTCAACTTTGTATCCTTGTGCGTTCCAATCGAAATTGGAGACACAATCTCGATCCATTTTCTGCAACCCAAATTATGATAATATTCTATTCTGAGGCTTCTATGCCCATGACACTTGTGTCCCAACTAATTTTAGCCCCATGTACTTTCAATTAATTTTAGAACACCACTTACATTTATTTTAATTAAATTGGGGATACCAACTTTGACTAATCCTATTTTAACCCCAATTTAATCCAAATATCCGATTAATTAAATCCATGCAAAATACACAATATCCCCCTCACCCTACAAAACACCAAATACCAAATCCTCCACCAATTTTTTATCATTTCATGTGTCTGTGCAAATAACCAAATTTAAGGGACTTAATTACAAATGTTGTATTAGGCGTCATCACCTCATTGGTTTAAAACCAAATGAAGAAGCCCCTCACCCATGACCGGTCCAACCACCCTCCCCTCTCCATTGTGTGAACAAAAATTTATCATGTTAAATCCTAGCCACTCATTCAAACGAGGACTCATCACCACCACACACTACCCATCACGTATCCCTATAAAACATCACCATCACTCCTCATTTCCCCCAAGCCGGCCCTAATCCCAATACCTAGGGAAACCTCCCCACTTTATCTCTCCTCCCTCTTCCTTTATCAAAAAACGAAACCTTCTCTTTCCTTTTCCCTTTCTCTTCTTCTTCTTCTTCTTCTTCTTCTTCCTCTCTACTTCTCTTTCCTTGAGAACCCGATCCCGGCCAACTGCCACCCGGTCGGCCCTCAACTTTGACTTCAGCACTCTACCTTCCCCGCCTCTATCTTCCCTCAGACCCGAGCCCTGCGTCACCGGACCCCCCCTCGTCGACTACCCCGACCTCCATCTCCCCGAGTCCACGCTACCACCATCACTATTCATACTACCACCACAGTCCTCTCCTCCTCCTCGCCTGAACCATCTCCCCAACCTGCTACCCCCGCTGAAGCCAACCCCGACTGCATGGAACCCGACCGGAGATCGCCTGAACCAGCCGCTGACGACCGAAGCACGACTGAACATCTGCACTGAGCCGCTGTCGAAGACCGAAGCTTGACCCCTCAGTCGCCATCACCTGCGCCAGACTGAATACCTGTACTCGTCGACTGGATCCTCCACCGACCGACTGGAAGCCGCGTTCGGTTGAAGCCCGTTGACCACCACCCTTATCACCTCCACCACCACTCACCACCAACACCACCATCACCTGAACCACCCCCTTCTGCCAACCCAGAGCACCCCGTCCTCGCCACGACCTGAAGATCGGAGACGACCATTGGAGGAACCCGCTGTCTAGACTGTGCTCGCCAACCAGCTGATCGCCGAAACCCGCTGTCCCGCTCAACTTTACCTGAAGTTTCTTCGTGACGACCTCGACACGAACGCCTCATTCTGCATACACAGGTTCGAGTTCTCCCTCTTGCGTACATGTACACGTGCACGCAGACGCGTATTCTCTTTTATTATGCCTACGTATTTTTAGCTATGTTGATATACACTTATTGTAAGTTTGGTATATAGGTGTATGCACTTAGTGTATGTATTAGTATATGTATTTAGTATGTGTTTAATATATATAATTGGTATATATGTATTCCATCGTATACATTTAATATGTATATAATTGGTATGTATATATATATATATATATATATATATATATATATATATATATATATATATATATATATATATATATATAGTATAAATTTAATTAGTGTATATACATATATATATTATATATGTAATTTATTGGTATACATATATTGTAAGTATTTAATGTTATATACTAGTTAAGAATATGTATAATTATATATATACGAGGTGACCCGAGTGTAATTATGGATATCCCATAGTTACATGACCCTGTGACCCTGTAATATGTTAGCAGACTGCCATATGTACACTGACGTACTGGCAAGACCCGTATTAATTGACTGTCTATTTTGTACAGCAATTGCAGACTCGACACCCGTGCAGCTAAACGCACGCTTGACCCTGTTAGATGATTAGGATCAGCCCTAGAGTACCCTTGAGTTCAGTATAATTATGGTTATATATGTGCTAGTGTTTTGGCTGATTTGTATTATATTATATTATATGTATATAGGACCATTGGATTATTCTGCGAGACTTCAGGAGCAGGATATTGGTATTGCCAGCTAAGGACCCCAGGCGAGTACATTCTCTGATAATTTTTGTTATTTGATAATTTATATAATTTAAGTATTTAGAAATATTACATCTGACTCTTGACATTGTGCTATATGGACTAGTATATAAATTGGATCTTTAGTCATGAGATGTTACATTGGTTATCGTATTGACATTATACACGACATTGATATTAGACATTGATATTAGACATCGTACATGATATATTGGATATTGATCGTGTATCGTGACGTGTCATGATTGGATCCAAAGTACTAGTTGGGGGCGGAAAAATTGCTAGTGAGAGATGTGATCAAATCCCTATCGTACAAGTGTAGATATTGTTAGTGTTAATCATACGCCTCACGTATGATTAGCCAGGCCATGTAGCTATCGTACAAGTTCCCAAGCCGATCTTATTTTGAAACTACTATTTTAAACACTTAGAATAGTTATAGTTCTCTATTTTAGTTCATATACTACATCACCCGTATATGATATTGTACCTCATTCTTTTTATTTCATATATGCACTGACTGTACCATATTACCTATATTGCATGTCTTTTTATTTTGCCATTGTATTTATTTATTGTCTTCTCTCAGTATATAGCATCATCTATTTATTATTTTATAGTCCTTATCAATTAACTGGAACTGTTATTTGGGTTGTACTTTGCTCCATCCTGACTGGAAATATTTTTTTCAGACTGCGCCTTAGAGGACTAGTGTCCGACATTTTATGGACCACAGGGAGAGTAGCTGCAGACTTGGACCTTGTAGCCAGGTGTGATTCCGGGAGGTCTAGCCGGAATCACTAGTTATTCAGTTAGTTTCTTTTAGCAGATTATTGGTACCGGATTTGTTTTCGGCGTACTTTGAGACTTGGATATTATTGTTGAGTTAGATTATTTTTATTTTAGACTTGTGTTGTATTTTATTTATTTCTTCGATATCTTATCGTGCTGTAGTTATGTGATTGAGTATATTGTTCATATTATATTGTGATATCCATGTCTCCTTATGGAGTTGGATGCTCGTGTGAGATTGGTTAGATAGTATTATGACCTAGACAGCGTTCTACCGCTGTTGCTGCGGCGTAGGCTGGACATACCCACGTTCTCGTGCCCCAAAATCCGGGTGCGGCTCGTGACACATTTTTAGTGGCGGCCCATGCAGGTCGGACTTCGCAATTAGAGCGATATCGTGGTAGTACGATATCTTAGTTGTACTACTGCGTGCATGCGATAGGATATAGGACATATGATACTAAGATGAGAGTGAATACTCAATCACAACTAGGAAACTCTCCAATCTATCTATCTTGTTATGCTTATTCCTTCTGAATATTGCTTACTTTAGAATTTTACTGTCCCTCCTTGATGATATCGTATCTATTTCCTTAATTGATTCTTTTTGGTCTGTCTTCAGGATGCCGCCGAAGATAAGATCTATGAGAGTGGGAGCATCAATTTTAGAGGGGTCTGCCACCTCTCCACCTGACGGACAGACATCTGGAGTTCCTTCTCTCCCACCTATTCCGAGTGTTGCCCCAACTATGACAGAGAATCTTCTTCCTCCACCAACTTCACTTCTCGGAGGTATGCCCATTGACGGGACACAGATGTTTACCCTGATCCAAGGCATGATAGATGCCCAGAGAGTGACGGCAGACGCTCAGCGAGTTCAAGTTGAGGCTCAGAGGGTGCAAGCTTAGGCGCCCCAGGCATAGACATAGCTGATGAGAGAGAGCATGAAGAACGCTCACCAGATGGCACTACAGGCAGTTGAAAGAGTTGCCTAGTAGTTTCCTGGCCAGCAGCAACAACAGAGATCAGGCACTATAGTGGACTTCAAGAGGATGATGCCTCGAGAGTTCAAGGGTATCGAAGGAATACTCTACGTTGACGACTGGTTAGAGGATATAGAGAGGAGCCTGCGATTGGCCCAGATTCTGGAGAGCTTGCAGATAGAGGCGGCCGGCAGTCAGATGTCGATATCGACCTACGTGGTATCGTATGGAACCAAGACTCACTACACAAGGAATTACTTGGGAGACCTTTAAGAAACTTTTCAAGGAGAAGTTCTTTCCCGACCTGGCCTTGGGAACTTTGTAAAGTCAGTTTTATGACTTGGTCCAAGGAACCATGTCGATCGACTAATACGCCGCAGAATTCTATCGTTTGAGCCATTTTGCATCGTCTATGATTCGGGACCCAAGAGATCAAGCCTGAAAGTTTAGGAAGGGGCTGACGAGAGAGATTAGGTCACGCACTTCTGGTCGTCGTACCGCTACCTTTGAGGATATCTTGATGGATGCCCAGATTGCAGAAGAGGATCTGGATCTCAGGCCTAAGAGGAGTCACAATATTTCTGGAGATACGAACGGTAGCGTGGGACCGACCAAGCGTCCCCATACTCAGCAATAGCCGAGGATGTTTCAGTATCAACAGCAGTGCCAGGCACCGGTTCGTGTTCAGCAGGATCAGCAGCAGCCTCCGAGTGAGACACAACCGACTTTTCATTTCTGTAAGAAGCCAGGTCACCTTTGGGAGAGCTGTAGAACGAGGCTAGGACTTTGTTCGTACTGTGGCGCTGCAGGACATCGAGTAAGGGATTGTCTTCTAGCTTCTTATCTTTCCGGCTAGCGAGCATCCCCAAATCATAGAGATCCAGTTAGGCCACCTGTGGAATTACAGATTGCTCAGCACCCGCGAAGGGAGCCACCCCAGCAGGGCGGGGCATTTGTGATGACGGTCGAGGAGACCGATACTGCAGGTGATGTGTTAGCAGGTTCTGTTCTTTCTTTCCTTCTGTTCCTTTCTATTTGATTGATTGATTGATTCCTTAGTATCGTAGTTTATGTAAGTGATTTTCTTGTTAGAATGTAGTTAGTAGTACACCCTGATAGAGACTGTAATACCATGACAAAAGATACCATAACCATATATGTTTTCTCTAGATTGCATATTGAATGACTGTAGGTAGGATTTTCTTAGACCTTGATTATTGGGGGTTTGACCGTAGTAGAGATTAATGAAGAGGTTATGACTGGAAAGAGAGAGACAAGGTGCCTTAAAATTCGAGGATAAACATTGATTTAAATAAAGAGTTAAGAATCCAATACGACAGAATTGACGATTTTGTTAAATCATTAATTTTTATAAAGATTATGATATAATTGAATTTGTCATTAAATTTTAAGAAATTAAGAAGATTATCAATATATTTATTTCGCTAGAAGATATAAATTTAAGCTTATATTTTGAATGTTGTATTTGAAGATTTCGCGAGTCTTATATTATTTGATTATTGTGTGGAAAAAGAATAGAAGAGTAAGATCGCTAATGGATTAGGGTTTGAAATCAAATTTTGGGATGAGATTTTAGATTTTATATATATACTTTGATCGGATTTAAATTAGAGGATTGGATATCAAATTTTTGAGTATTTAGTTATTAAATTCAATATTTTGGAGGAGATTGTGATAAGAATAGAATTTGGTTTTAAATTTGAAGATTTTTGGAATATGATATTTATAGAATTTTGAAGATTGTGAAATAACAATATGAATTTACTTCATGATTATGTGGTTTGATGAATTTAAATTTTGATGGTAAGAAAAAGTAAATAAATACAATTATTGAGGATCTTAAATTTCGAAGACAAAATTATTCTAACGAGGGTAGACTTGTCACTACCACATCCTGAAAATAGGGGTATTTTTATCATTTGATATATTATAGGTATTGTGTGCATTTATTTTAAAATAATTGCATGATATGTGTATATATATATATATATATATATATATATATATATATATATATATATATATATTATATAGTGTTCTTTAATGTATGGGGGTAAGTGTACTAGACCTAGAAGGCCACTAGTTGAACCTCTGACCAGAATATAGGGTTATAAATTTAATTTGTATTATTTCAGGATTTAATTATTGAGGTTGTAATTTATTATTGTAATTTTATTTAATTACTGTGCCTTACCGTTGTCTCGATATTTGGAGCGCTACCTTATCTTTTGTCTTCCAACAAATTTTACAACCTTGTCCTAGACGTGCCCATCTTCCATTCTGACCTTTGTGTAACTCATGAAAATGCTCTCTTGTGCTTCATTTTAGTCGCACAATATTCGTCGCAGACGTTTATTATTTAATTCTATATAAATTCAACTTTATATCCTTGTGCGTTCCAATCAAAATTGGAGACACAATCTCGATCCATTTTGTTCAACCCAAATTATGATAATATTCTATTCTGAGCCTTCTATGCCCATGACACTTGTGTCCTAACTAAATTTAGCCCCATATACTTTCAATTAATTTTAGAACACCACTTACATTTATTTTAATTAAATTGGGGATACCAACTTTGACTAATCCCATTTTAACACTAATTTAATCCAAATACCCCATTAATTAAACCCATACAAAACACATAATACCCTTATCACCCTACAAAATACCAAACACCAAATTTCTCACCAATTTTTCATTATTTTATGTATCTGTGCAAATACCCAAATTTAAGGGACTTAATTGCAAATATTGCATTAGGTGTCATCACCTCATTGGTTTAAAACCAAATGAAGAAGCCCCTCACCCATGACCGGTCCAACCACACTCCCCTCTCTATTGTGTGAACAAAAATTTACATGTTAAATCCTAGCCACTCATTCAAATGGGGACTCATCACCACCACACACTATCCATCACACATCCCTATAAAACATCACCATCACTCCTCATTTTCTCCAAGCCGGCCCTAATCCCAACACCTAGGGAAACCTCCCCACTTTCTCTCTCCTCCCGCTTCCTATATCAAAAATTAAAATCTTCTCCTTCCTTTTCCCTTCTTCTTCTTCTTCTTCTTCTTCTTCTTCTTCTTCACTTCTCTTTCCTTCAGAACCCGATCTCGGCCAACTGCCACTCGGCCAGCCCTCAACTTTGACTTCAGCACTCGACCTTCCCTGCCTCTATCTCCCCTCAGACCCGAGCCCTACCTCACCGGACCCCCCTCGTCGATTATCCCGACCTCCATCTCCCCGAGTCCACACCACAACCATCACCATTAATACTACCACCTCAGTCCTCTCCTCCTCCTTGCCTGAACCATCTCCCCGGCCTGCTACCCCCGCTGAAGCCGACCCCGACTACATGGAACCCGATCCGAGATCGCCTGAACCGAGCCGCTGACGACTGGAGCACGACTGAACGTCTGTACTGAGCCGCTGTCGAAGGCCGGAGCTTGAACCCGCAGTCGCCATCACCTGAGCCGGACTGAACACCAGCACTCGTCGACCGGATCCTCCACCGACCGACTGGAATCCCCGTTCGCCTGAAGCCCGTCGACCACCACCCTTATCACCTCCACCACCACTATACACCATCATTACCATCACCTGAACCACCCCCTTCCTGCCAACCCGTAGCACCCTGTCCTCGCCACGACCTGAAGACTGGAGCCAACCGCCGGAGGAACCCGCTGTCCAGACTGTGCTCGCCAACCCGCTGATCACCGGAACCCGCTGTCCCCCTCGACATCACCTGAAGTTTCTTCGTGACGAACTCGAGACGAACGCCTCATTCCGCGTACACAGGTTCGAGTTCTCCCTCTTCCGTACATGTACACGTACACGCAGATGCGTATTCTCTTTTATTATGCCTACGTATTTTTAGTTATGTTGATATACACTTATTGTAAGTTTGCTATATACGTGTATGCACTTAGTGTATGTATTAGTATATGTATTTAGTATGTGTTTAATTTATATAATTGGTATGTATATGTATACATACATATATATATATATATATATATATATATATATATATATAGTATAAATTCAATTAGTGTATATACATATATATATATTATATATGTAATTTATTGGTATACATATATTGTAAGTATTTAATGTTATATACTAGTTAAGAATATATATAATTATATATATACTAGGTGACCCGAGTGTAATTACGGATATCCCGTAGTTACATGACCTTGTGATCCTGTAATATGTTAGCAGACTGCCATATGTACACTGACGTACTGACAAGACCCGTATTAATTGACTGTCTGTTTTACGCAGCAATCGCAGACTCGACACCCGTGCAGCTAAACGCACGCTTGAACCTGTTAGATGACTAGGATCAGCCCTAGAGTACCCTTGAGTTCAGTGTAATTATGGTTATGTATGTGCTAGTGTTTTGGCTGATGTTGTATTGTATTATATTTTATGTATATAGGACCATTGGATTGTTCTGCGAGACTTCAGGAGCAGGACATTGGTATTGCCAGCTAAAGACCCCAGGCGAGTATATTCTCTGATAATTTCTGTTATTTGATAATTTATATAATTCAAGTATTTAGAAATATTACATCTGACTCTTGACACTGTGCTACACGGACTAGTATATAGATTGGATCTTTAGTCATGAGATATTACATTGGTTATCGTATTGACATTGTACACGACATTGATATTAAACATTGATATTAGACATCGTACATGATATATTGGACATTGATCGTGTATCGTGACATGTCATGATTGGATCCACAGTACTAGTTGGGAGTGGAGAAATTGCTAGTGAGAGATGTGATCAAATTATCGTACAAGTGTAGATATTGTTAGTGTTAATCATACGCCTCACGTATGATTAGCCAGGCCATGTAGCTATCGTACAAGTTTCCGAGCTGATCTTATTTTGAAACTACTATTTCAAACACTTAGAATAGTTACAGTTCTCTATTTTAGTTCATATACTACATCACCCGTATATGATATTGTACCTCATTCTTTTTATTTCATATATGCACTGACTGTACCATATTGCCTATATTGCATGTCTCTTTATTTTGCCATTTTATTTATTTATTGTCTTCTCTCAGTATATAGCATCATCTATTTATTATTTTATAGTCCTTATCAATTAACTGGAACTGTTATTTGGGTTGTACTTCGCTCCATCCTGACTGGAAATATTTTTTCCAGACTGCGCCTTAGAGGACTGGTGTCCGACATTTTATGGACCACAGGGAGAGTAGCTGTAGACTTGGACCTTGTAGCCAGGTGTGATTCCGGGAGGTCTAGCCGGAATCACTAGTTATTCAGTTAGTTTCTTTTAGCAGATTATTGGTACCGGATTTGTTTTCGGCATACTTTAAGACTTGGATATTATTGTTGAGTTAGACTATTTCTATTTTAGACTTGTGTTGTATTTTATTTATTTCTTCGATATCTTATCGTGTTGTAGTTATGTGATTGAGTATATTGTTCATATTATATTGTTATATTCGTATCTCCTTATGGATTTGGATGCTCGTGTGAGATTGGTTAGATAGTATTATGACCTAGACAGCGTTCTACCGCCGATGCTGCGGCGTAGGCTGGACGTACCCACGTTCTCATGCCCCAAAATCCAGGTGCGGGTCGTGACAGATCTGGAGTTGTATTTAGTTTTGAGACGGTCATGTGATGTATTGAGACTTGTATTTCTTATTCTTTCTATTCTATATCGTGCGTACATCTTCCTTTAGTTTTATATGTGGTTGAGTATCATTTGAAATTGAGATGGCATGACAGTATTTTATGTACTTTGTGTGAGATATTAGATAGTATAGAAGACGAAGACAGCGTTCTACCACCGATTCTGTGGCGTAGGATGGATGTACCCACGTACTCGTTCCCCTATACCGGGTGCGGGTCATGACAAGATTGCCTATCCATAAGTCCAATTTGGACACATGGGCAAAATTGACAGTTTCTGGTCAAAGTGGGGTCCACATGTGGCCCACTTCGCACCAAAAAATATGCCAGAGAGAAAGTTCTTCAAATTCATCAAACTTAGTGTCTATAAGTCCAGAACAATGATACGAACCCAACAGAATATCCAGAACTGGATTCCGATGAGCCGGTCACAAAATTGCCCGTCAATTAGAGCCGTAGGGCCCACGATACGGGGTTTCATCAACGTTCTCAAAATCGAACCAAACATGGGTCACAGGACCAGTATAACGCTATGAATTCGATGGCGCAAGTTTTGTTGCGAAACGACAAGCACACACGAAATTACAATGAGTTTCAGAACAGGTCCGATTCAGGGTAATTTCGACGGACACACGTTGATTTCGGTGTGCACGCACATCCAATTCAACTTCCGCAAATTTTTATACGTCCGCATTGACGATGCGCACCTTTCGATAAAATTTGCACACGACCAGGTCACCTCGTTTAGCGGGACATACACAGTTCAAGAAAATTCGAGTTTTAAATAACCAAATTTTTGGTCAATTTCACCCGCGAATAAAATATAATTTACAGCACATAAAATAAACTAATTACAGGATTTCAAACTTGGTTATATTATCTAACTTACTGTTCAAGTAAATTTTATAATTATTAAATAGGTTGGTCGTAAAACGGCCGTAAACTTGTGAGTTCGGGACAGTTTTCGAAGTCCAAAATTGGAATATATTTTCCTTTTTTTGCATCGCAGTTTGCGATCGACACAGGATATGATACCCCAGTCTAATGGCACGGGGTTCGAGAGGGTTACACAGCGAACGTGTCGCAGCAGACCGTTCAAAAAATGATGCGATGAGGAGAGAGAAAGACTCACTGAAAAAAGGTCGGAAACGTCTGTATAGTATGTACACGGGGCGGTGAGGCGCGGCGACTGCGGGATGGCGGAGCTCGGCCGGCTGCGGCGGCTGTTGTGGTTGCTGTAGTGGCGGGTCATCGGCATGCTGCAGCTGGATCGTCGGAGGAGTCGCCGGAGCTCTGGGTCGCGGCGGAGGGTCGGGGTAGCCGAAGGATGTTGGTGGTGGTGGAGAAGTGGTGGTAGCAGCGGTGGAGATCGGGCTCGGAATCGAGGGTTTTATAGAGCTGGGTGGCCGACCGTTTGGGGGAGGCAGACTGGAGGGGTCGCGGTGGGGAGGCGAGGGGTCTCGTCAGTTGGAGGCGGCGGGGAGACAAAGAGGCGGCGGGTGAACACGGAGAGGAAGTCGGTGGGTGAACGCGGATCGGTTGGTTACTGTAGAAAATTGGTAGCGGGTCGGGTTTAGCAGGTTCGGGTCGGGTCGGGTCGGGTATGGGTTCCAATCCGACCCACTAAGGGTTTGGGCTTATATAGTCTTCGGTTTATTCTAGGCTTAGGTTCGGTTCGGTTCAGGTTGGTTTAAACCGGTTTATTCTGGTTTATTTTAAAACTATGGTTTTAGGTGTTTTAAAATAGTTTTTGGGTCCAATAAATTCCAGAAAATTTACACTATGACTAATTATTTATTTTACACTAAAAAATATTATTTTCATAATACTAATATTTAATTAAATCAAAAAAAAATTAATTCCAGAAAAATATTTTTTTAGTTAGTTAAAATTTACGAAAAAATCCCAAAATTCATATTTTAATTTCTGAAAAATTCAGGTGTTTCCAAATATTGGAGCAGTACCAACATCAGAGGACGAGGTGGTGCCAGAGGATTTCTCCTGAGTATTTACTTTATATATTCAGTTATTTCTGTTTCTAGTTTCTCTATTTCCTGTCTCTTGTACTACTGTACTAAACTTATTATCGGGTTGTTCCCCGAGACATGTTATTGAGAATTGTTGGATTATATTTTTTTTTATTAGTATGACATTTGAACTGTGTTTACCTTCTGTGGATGATATTAGAATTAGACTGTGACATGTATCGTAGACCATTATATTTATTTTACAGCTTAAGTACACTCTAACGGGTCCATTAAATTGGGTTTGCCCATTGGAGTGTGCTGCTGGCCATTACCACGTGGCTAGTCCCTCGGTATTTTGGGACTGGGGTGTGACACCTATGCCGACACAATTTTTTGCCACGAAGATTGTTCAAGAGATTAAACCTTGTGCACAAGTAGTCCAAGACCAATGCATGATATGCAACTTCTATCAAAAATAAAATAATGTGATGTAGTAGCTAAATACCAAGTAAAATATTTCTTTCTTTATTTCAGACGGCCAAGCCGTAAATCTTAGAGTCGCCGCCCTCTTCTTCCTTTCTTTCACATATCACTTTCTTACAAACAGTAAAGGATTTCATATACACGTCTCTTTTTACATCATATGATAAAGTCTTTGCAATCATTCTGTCTTCATTTAACAAGTATAGCAACCATTCTTTTAGTTGTATTCACAGTCTATAATTTAATCATACCATCCTCTTATTTAACTTAGTCCTTTTTATTAAGGCATCATTGATTGTAGGAACACAATAATTGAAATAGAGGAGATCTTTTTTATGGAGTAGAGATAAATGCACGAAGGATCAAAGTCACTTTAATTAAAGAGATGTCGAGAGAAAGAGGAGCTTCTATGCAACGAATATGACGCGCCTATGCGCCCACCTGAAATTGTACCAATAAAGGTTTAGCGTACTTCTTTATTTTTCTCATTTCTCTCTCTCTCTCTCTCTCTCTCTCTCTCTCTCTCTCTCTCAAGATTTGAAATGAATGCAGAAATCGATGAACAATAAAACCATTCATCAAAAATGATGACAAAAATACATTCATCAAAACAAAGCAACAAAAGTGTCCAACAAAGCAAAAATAAAAAAAAGGATGGAAAGAGACACTAATTAGAGTCCATTCGTCAAGCATAATTCACTGTACATTGGGACTCAATTCCATCATAATCCAATCCATGGGTAGGAGATGGTTTCAATTTATTAGTCCCATCAATCGATATCGGCAAAATTTTCTCATAATAATTCTATTTCGACTTAGCTCGTTCCAACCTCCAGCCACACAACACCACCTCTAAGATCAGGCTATTACAGCTTGCACCAATGGTGCTCCAATATCAGAATGAGCTCCATGTTGCCATCAGATACAATCCAATATTGTTGTCCGACACCCAACCAGACAACTGCCACATAATCAGTATTTGACAGACTCCAGCCATATACTCCCACCAAACCAACATACTAAGAGGCACAAGACCCAATAAAGATATGCAAACAACGATCTTCATTTTGCTTCCGTCAACACGATGAGTCGAAAGATGGAACAAAATCATACATCAAAACAAGGGGTTGTGGATCGCCCGCTTGTCAGACAATCAAAATCATCTGATCTTAAAGTTGATCGTCCTTAATCCCAACAGAAGGAGTCTACCAAGAAACCCAAATCAAGATCTTTGAACTTCGAAAATGTGCCCCTTGGCCCTGCTAGTTCGTTCTTTGATGATGCAAAACATGTTTATGCATCTTCTTTAATGGTACCATCCACATGAACTTGCGCATTGCCTTCCTACATGGTTGTCAGAAATAATAATGGGGGCAACACGAACCACGACCGTCGCCTAGAGGTAATGGAGGCAACCATTAACCAAATACAAGAAGCTGTGAGCCAACCCCTGGTTACCCAGACTCCTTCCGAAGTAATTACTCTAGCTGCAATGGATGAGCAACAGCAGTCGATACCAAATCCAACTAAATCGACAGTGACGTCAAATGAGGTCAAGATGCGGCCTATATTGATTACCAACGCTGAACGTGCTGAAAAATCTGTGAGGAAGATAAATGAACAAGGAATAAAAAAATCCAACACTGGCGGTAGTAGTAGTAGCAGATGACCACAATATCGTCAGAACTTGCAACCAAGAGAAAAGAATCTATTTTGACTTCCCCAAACCAAAAATCGTCACTTGACGTGAAGTTTGTAACCCTTGTTAACTAAGTTTCATATAATCAAATCATTTCCTAAAAATCAAATCAATCTCCAATTAAGTATTTTTTGGAGTATTTGTTAGAGTTAATCCTGTTGAGGAGGTTGAAGAGATTGTTATTTGGGTTTCAATAAATCCTAGTCTTTCGAAATTTTGTTATTTGATTGCTTTCGATTTGTTTTGATTTGTTATCACTTAGTTAGAATATGGTTAGAGGGTGCTACTTTTATGCATTCTGTTAGTGTTGTAAATGGCTATTTAAAAGCCAAGTTGAGGTTAAACATAAACACAAAAATCATTCTGATCAAGAATCAAATACTCCTCCCATCTTTCATTTGGTATCAAAGCTATAGCTACCAACGACGAGCAAAGCCCCACGATGCCGACATCTATGAAGGAGACCTCATTCACCTTCAAGTACCCCATGCTGACACGGACCAACTACGCGGTTGGGCTCTCTTAATGAGAGTCAACATGCAGGCGCAAGGCCTGTGGGAGGCGATCGAACCCGGGAAAGCCGACTACCGCGACGACATGATGGCCCTGTCCGTCATACTCCGTGCCGTACTGCCAGAGATGTTGCAGACACCGACAGTGAAAGACACTACCAAGGAAGCATGGAACACTGTGAAGATGATGCAGATGGGGGTCGAGCGCGTGCGCGAGGCCAAGGCACAGAAATTGTATGCCAACTTTGAATCAATGAAGTTCAAGGACGGTGAGTCCGTCGAGGACTTCGCGATGCGGCTCACGGGACTCGTTAGCGACCTGCAACTACTCGACGACGAAATGGACGACAAGAAGGTAGTTACAAAATTTCTTCGAGTCGTTCCATCCAAGTACACGCAAGTCGCCATCGCCAATGAGACTCTAGTGGATCTCAAGACGCTATCAATTGAAGAGCTTATCGGTCGTCTTCTAGCCGTCGAGGAGCGGTACGATCTTGAAAATAATCCGGCGACACAAGTAGCCGTCTTCTTCTCTCCGAAGAGGAGTGGCTCGCTCGCACGAAGCAGAGGAAGGAAGGCAAGGCCTACTCCGACGGTGGCAAAAGTTGTGGTCGTGGGAAGCCAAGAGGTCATGGCCGCAGCGACACGAACAATGGAAATGGCAACGCGTCCAGTGGCACGCGCGACAAGAAGGGTAAGTGCCACAATTGTGGCATCTATGACCACTTAGCGAAGGACTGTCGCAAGACGAAGCGCGATGAGCACGCCAATCTGACGCAAGTCGACAACGATGAGCCCGCACTGCTGATGGCGCAGGAGTACACGCTCGCCGAGACCACCGTGGGCACGACCAACAACGTCGTACTCGACGAGGTGCACGCTCAGGTGAATCTGGGCCATGATGACGACCACCACGGTGAAGCATGGTACCTCGACATCGGCGCCAGCAACCACATGACGGGCTGCAAGGAGGTCTTCGCCGAGCTGGACACTGGAGTGATGGGCTCCATCAAGTTTGGGGACAGATCCATCGTCGACATCCGAGGGCGTGGCATGGTGATATTTACGTGCCAGAACGGTGAGCACCGTGCCCTCACCGGCGTCTACTTCATCCCGAAGCTACGAAGCAATATCATCAGCCTTGGGCAGCTCGATGATAACTGCTGCCAAGTCTTGATTGAAAGAAGCGTGCTCTCGATTCGAGATCGTCAGCAATGCCTCCTCTCCAAGGTAAAATGTGCCCCAAACTGACTGTACATTCTATCTCTTGATATTGTACAACCAATGTGTTTAGCAGCACGACTCAATGACGATGCATGGAGGTGGCATGCGGTTCGGCCACCTCAACTTTAAAGCACTCAGGAAGTTAGCTCACCACAACATGGTGCACGGGCTACCACAGATCGAACACGTCAATTAAATCTGCGATAGTTGCCTTGTCGGGAAGCAGCGTCACATGCCATTTCCTCAGGAGACCAACCGTGCCGACAACCTGCTAGATCTCGTTCACGGTGATATCTGCGGGCCGATCACACCGGTGACACCCGGTGGTATGTTCTACTTTTTGCTCCTCGTCGACGATTTCAGCCGCTACATGTGGTTGACGCTACTGGGTTCGAAGGATGAAGAGACGACAACCATCAAATACTTTCAAGCCCACGTCGAGGTGGAGACAGGGCGCAAACTGCACACACTCCGTACTGATCGTTGGGGCGAGTTCACATCCGTAGCATTTGGTGAGTATTGCGCGGGCCTCGGCATCAAACGATAACTCACAGCACCATACTCACCACAGCAGAACGACATCATCGAGCACCGGAACTAGACGGTCATCGCGATGGCACACAACCTTCTGAAGGCAAAGGATATGTCCGAGAAGTTCTGGGGCGAGGCGGTCACGACGGCTGTCTACATCCTCAATCGCTCGCCGATACGGAGCATCGACGGCAAGACGCCGTACGAGGCATGACATGGACACAAGCCAAGCGTGCACTTCCACCGCACCTTCGGCTGTATCGCACACGTCAAGGTGGTCAAGCCGAACTTACAGAAGCTAGAAGATCGCAGCAAGCACATGGTCTTCATCGGCTACGAGCCCGGCACCAAGGCGTACCGGGTATACGACCCTGCCGACAAACGCGTGCATGTCACACGCGACATTGTCTTCGACGAGGAAGCCAAGTGGGACTGAGACATGCAATACAACGTAGGTGAGACATTTACTGTTGAGTATACTATGATCCCCATACCACATATTGAACACACAGGCACGCCGATGCACGGGGGTGGCGATCCATCAACACCAGTGGCACCCAGTCCAGGGCCGTTGATGCCGACATCAGGGACAGAAACATCCGACTCGGTGGTATAACGTGGAGTGGAATTTGTCTCGCCACCCACCAATGCCTCGGCCATGCTTGACGCAGATGATGACGGGCCGCGTAGATACATGACCTTGGCGAGCTTGCTCGACACGATCACCATCCGCGAGCTCGATGCCAACGAGCTCGATGCCGACGAGCTGCTCCTCATGGTTGACGAGGAACCTGCTACTTTTTTTGAAGCCGAGAAACAACGATTTTGGGGACAAGCGATGCTTGCGGAAATGAGCTCCATTGAGGAGAACCGTACATGGCACCTCGTAGACCTCCCACCCAGCCATCGTCCGATCGGTTTGAGGTGGGTCTACAAGCTCAAGAAGGACGAGCACGGCGCCATCCTCAAGAACAAGGCGCAACTCGTGGCAAAAGGCTATGTACAAAGGCAAGGAGTGGACTTCGAGGAAGTGTTCGCGCCGGTTGCTCGCCTCGAGTCTGTCCGTTTGTTGATCGTACTCGCCGTGCATGAGGGGTGGACGTTGTACCACATGGATGTGAAGACGGCGTTCCTCAACGGTGACGTCAAGGAGGAGGTGTACGTCGCCCAACCTCCTGTCTTTGTTATCGAAGGACAGGAGCACAAAGTGCTGAAACTTGACAAGGCACTGTACGGGCTGTGGCAAGCACCAAGGGCTTGGAACACCAAGCTTGATAGTTGCCTAATGTCACTTGGTTTCCACCGGAGTGCACAGGAGCACGCTGTGTATACACGCGGCAAAGGTCTAGCTCGCCTACTTGTGGGTGTGTACGTCGACGATCTCATCATCACCGGGACAGACCCACAAGAGATTGCCAAGTTCAAGGAGGAGATGAAGGCCTTGTTCAAAATGAGTGACTTGGGATTGCTCACCTTCTACCTCGGCATCAAGGTACATCAGTCCAATGGCTTCATCACCCTCAGTTAGGAGGCATATACGCTCAAAATCTTCGAGAAGTGTGGCATGGTGGATTGCAACTCGTGCCAAACCGGGGTTCAAGCTAAGAAAGGTGAGCTCAGCCCCTCCGACTGATGCCACATCCTACAGGAGCATCGTCAGGAGCCTCCGGTACTTGGTGCACACGCGCCCAGACATCTCGTACGCGGTGGGCTATGTAAGTTGGTTCAAAGAGAATCCGACCACCGAACACCTTGATGTCGTCAAGCACATCATTCGCTACGTCGTCGGCACATGTCACTTTGGTTATCGCTACGCAAAGAAGGTGGAGGAACCACGGCTGATCGGCTACAGCGACAGTGACATGGCTGGTGATATCGACATCCGTAAGAGCACCACTGGCGTATTATTCTTCCTCGGTCGTAGCCTCATTAGCTGGCAATCTCAAAAGTAGAAGGTCATGGCATTGTCATCATGCGAGGCCGAGTACATTACCGCGACAATGGCGGCATGCCAAGGCATTTGGCTTGCAAAACTCCTTGGTGACTTGAAGAACAAAGAGGCCGGCAGCGTCATGCTCAAGGTAGACAACAAGTCTGCCATCTTCCTCAGCAAGAATCCCGTCTTCCATGACCGAAGCAAACATATTGATACAAGGTATCATTTTATTCGGGAGTGTGTCGAGAGAGGGAAGGTTGAGGTCGAGTACATCAACACTGAAGAGCAGCTCGTAAACATTCTTACCAAGGCGCTCGGGCGAGTCAAGTTCATTGAGATGAGACAGAAGCTCATCATCAAAGAGGTGAATCTCATGCAACAAGCTTAGGGAGTGATTTGTTAGAGTTAATCATGTTGAGGAGGTTGAAGAGGTTGTTATTTGGGTTTCAATAAATCCTAGTCTTTAGGAATTTTGTTATTTGATCTATGCTTTTGATTTGTTTTGATTTGTTATCACTTAGTTAGAACATGGTTAGAGGGTGCTACTTTTATGCATTCTGTTAGTGTTGTAAATGACTATTTAAAGGCCAAGTTGAGGTTAAACATAAACACAAAAATTATTTTGATCAAGAATCAAATACTCTTCCCATCTTTCAGTATTTTGGTTAATAATAATAATATTTGGTAATACAATATATCTAATACTGATAAAATATTTTCTTTAAAAGAAATAAGTAATTGTGTTGCTTAATAAAGTATTAAGGAATTATTAACAAAAAAAGTTATTATTTTTGGAAACTAATTAATTAGAGAAATTTACCTAAATTATATTATTTGGTCCCCAAGTAATGGGAACATTATAGATAAAGTTAGTTAGGATTAATTAGAACATGTTGATTTAATTTGTAATTAATAAATTATTTTTGCAATGAAGTAGTTCACTATAAATAACCATCTCCCCACTAATTAAAGACATTAACAAATACCAAAAATCCACGATTTCTTGAAATTACATTCATGTATCCTGTATCCAAACATTGACATAGTTCTTGTGTCTACGTCCCACATAATTCTATTCCAATCCATGTATCTTCTGTCCCTCCGATACAACAACATTATCTCCCTTATGCAGAATCAGAAGTAACTTCGCCTTATGCTTCATGCTATATAAACTTCTCTAAGGGTTCATTCGCGTCGTAAGTTAAAGGTGTATCCAATTGGTATTCAGGGCATCGCTTGGAGTACCAAGGGGCAACACAATAGGCCTATATAACTACTTTGTTGTATTTAGTGAAAATGAGTTGTGCTCGAGTTGTAGGGTGTAAGGCATTTGAGTTTGAGCCTCTTTTTGAAATCAATATAATTATCCTTTTTTCATATATATATATATATATATATATATATATATATATATATATATATATATATATATATATAGCCTATAGCAAAAGTGCGCATATACAAAAATATATGCTGAAGCATCCGCGTGTGTGTGCGCGCGCACTCCCGCTCATGCCTGCTGCTCCATCCGCTCCATCTCCTGCAACTGTTCCTTCTCCCTCCTCCTCTCTTTCCGGCCGCCTCCCCCTCCCTCCCTCCCTCCACCTCTCCTTCCCCCTCTCTCTCTCTCTCTCTCTTTATTTTCTGTTTCGGAGGACAGGTGGACCACTATTGGTCCATGTCGGCGAGCATGTCCACTGCGACCGCTGTCGAGGGGGGCAGCTGGCGCTGGGGGCAGCTGGCGCGGGCCCCATACACCCTACGACTCGGTCTCCTCTCCCGCCTTTCTGTCCCCCCATGGCTCCCTTTTTACCTCCGTCCACTCCTGCCCGTAAGGTGTTTGCCAATTTGCCTCAGAGGGCTGTCAATTTGTTTCAGCCTTCGAGAGAAGCCCCTTCCTTATGGGCAGACAGGTGTAGATCGGGTATGGATAGAGAGTCCATAGAAATGAGCTACGCCAAGCCGAAGAACGTCCAAGAAAGAAAGGTGATCGGGATTGAGAACGATGACATCGTTGAGATGGAAGAGTATTGGAAGAACACTATAGTACTTTATGTCATGGGAGCTCGGCCATGTTTTGGTCAGCTTAAAGGATTCGTCCTATGACCGTGTAGGCCGAAAGGAAGTATGGAGATTTTTTTTTAGGAAAAACAACTTCTACTTCATTAAATTTGGCCTTGTAGAGGACCTAGAGCCGGTTATCCAAAATGGTCCATGGACGTTCGACGCTAGGTTGGTTGTTTCAAGACGTCGGGACCCATCCTCCAACTTTGAGAGAGACCAATTGGCCACCATGCCGATTTGGATTCGGTTCTCATGGCTCTCTCCCCAACTTTGGACTATTAAGGCTATTATGAAGATAGCTAGTGGCATCGAAAAGCCGTTACGCCCGGATAATGCTACCACCAAGAGGGAACGACTGTCATTCGCGAGAGTCTTTATGAAAATTAATGCAGTAGATTCGTTACCGGACAAGTTAAAAATTGAACTACCATTAGGTGAATTTATATTCCAGAAAGTGGAATACGAATGGGTCCCACCTTGCTGCCGTACGTGTAAGAGTTTAGGACACTTTCTCTCTCAATGCCCGGATGGGAAACCCTATCAAAAAGATAATCAGTAAGGAACTAGAATTCTACTCCAGAGTACTGCTAATCAGCAAGGTCCTGTCATCCCGCAGGTAGATATAGCCCCCAATGTGGCAGAGGCAACCAAGTTTGATATCTAGACTAATGTTGAAAATTCGAGTAGCAAAAAATACGGATGTATCCAACATGGAAACAGAGGTGCAGGAGCAAATGGGGGTTCCCAAACCTGCTATCTTGGGAAAAAGGAATGAACCAGGCGCTTACCAATCTATCTAGGAGACAGATTATTTAAATAGAGAAGGAACCTTGGAGAACCAAGAGGCAATGGTAGTATTTGGAGAGGACGCCCAGTAGAGTGAGAACGGACAAGGAGGAGACTAGACGGTAGGATCTCACATTGTTATTTTTTAGACCAAGGCAATTGTGTATGATGGAAACAATATCAGAGTCAGAAGAAAGTTGACGACAGGTCATATTTCTTTGGTTTTCCCAGGAATCAAGGACAAGATGGAGACATGCTTTCTTCATGAATTATTGGTCGTGGCCAATCCTATTTCGCAAGACAAAGTTGAACATAAGAAGGGAGGTGGTAAAACGATGGTTGCTCGTCAGGATGGACTCTCTCTCCTCTTAGGGAGAGTTCGCTTGTTAACAAGGGTGTTAACACTCGTCTTTTATGACAATTTTTATCTGGAATGTGAGGGAGGTTAACTCTATAGGTAGGTGGTAAGAAGTTATGGACTATACCAAGAAGTCTAAGTGTTATATCATTAATATTTTGGAATCTAAAATCAAATCGACATCGAAGATCAAGAGGAGAACTTTGGTGCACTGGGAATCTCTCCACAATTTAGAGTATGGGGATATGGGGGTTATGTGGGACACCAGAGTTTGGAAAGGAAAACTTGTCCACCGCTCGGATCAATTAATCACCATTAAATTTATCAACATGGGTGGTCTTAAAATTGTGTCTGGAGCAGCTTATAGGCATAACGATCGGACTCAGCGGAGGAGATTATGGAGAGAAATCACCGTCAACAGTAACATGGTAGGGGAAAGACTACCTTTGCTCATGGTGGGAGACTTCAATACTATCATGCATGCCAATGAAAAGAAAGGGGAATGCCCTGTCCAGGAAGCTATTCTGGCAGAATTTCAAAGTTGCATCTTATCCTCTGGACTTACTTGTATGGCTAAATTGGGCCACATCTGGACGTGGAATAATTGAGCTATCCGCAATCGTATCTTCATTCAATTAGACCATGCTCTTTGCAATGGTTATTGGCTTGAGGTCTTCAAATTTTATTGTACGGATTGCCTACCTCCTGGCACCAGCAACCACTCCCCTATTTTTATCAGATTGCCGGAACAACCAGTCTTTAAAGGGATACCATTTAGATTTAATAATGCGTGGAGTCATAAGGAGGGGTACGAGAAAGTGGTTCAACTGGGCTGGAACTCCATAGTGCGTGGTACTGCCCAATTCTAGGTTGTGTCCAAACTTAAATGCACCAAACAAAAGCTTAAGACTTGGAATAGAAAGCACCCCACAACGACTCTTCAGGAGCTTGAAGAGAACCTTACCGCCATCCAAATGAGAGTCCACTCTGATCCCTTCAACGACAATCTCAATGGAGAGAAAGTTGCTCTTCAGGACCTACTGCGTAGGGAGAGGTTCCTAGATGAAGTCCATGTTAGACAACGGACGAAATGCAATTGGCTCAGAGATGGTGATAATTGTTTAGAAAGATTATATGCCACGGTGTAAGTTATACAGCACCGAAATGCCATACACGGCTTGCTTGATGCTTACAGGGCCACTATCGAGGAGGCGAATTTGATTAGTGATGAAGTGACCATATTTTTCTATGATCTTTACAATCAGACCCACTATCCGACTATATTCCCCCATTATGTGTTTAAGAAACTGCTTACGAGTCATGGTAATCAAGTATTGCGGCAGCCTGTTACTATTAATGAGATTGAACTAATTGTCAAGAAGACAGACCATAATAAATCTCCAGGGCCGGATGGTTTTGGCACTGCTTTCTTCAAGAACCACTGGAGTTTGCTCAAATTTGATATACTGGAAGCTATCAAAGAATTCTTTGAATCGGGTAAACTGCTAAAGGAGCTAAACCACACTTTTGTGGTACTGATTGCTAAGGTAGAGGTAGCTTCCTCTATAGGGGACTTCAGGCCTATTGCGTGCTATAATTTCTTGTATAAGATCATCACTCGTCTGATGTGCGACCGGATGCGACCGATTATGTAAGAGCTAATCTCTCCTAACCAAGCTGCTTTTATCAAAGGCAGGTCAATTTCAGATAACTGCTTGCTAGCCCATGAACTGGTAAGAGATTTCAATAAGCAAGGGAGAAATAAAGCTTGTCTCAAATTGGATCTTTGGAAGGCTTATGACTTGATCAATCGGGACTTCTTATGCCATATTATGTTGTTCATGAGATTTGACACCTAGTGGGTGGACAGGATGAGAGAATGTCTGCACCCCCTCTTTCTCAATTTTGATCCGGGATCAGCCGGAAGGCTTCTTCAAGAATTCCAGGGGTATTAGACAGGGATATCCGCTTTCACCCTACCTCTTGGCCATTGTGATGGAGTTCCTTACGTGCTTGATAGACGAGGCGATTATAGGGGGAGATATCACTCCGCTGTTTGAGAAGACGAATCATGTTATTTCTCATTTGATTTATGTGGATGATCTATTAGTATTTATGGAGCCTTCTGATAGGTCAATTGAGGCTATTAGAAGGATTTTGGACGAACTAGAAAGGTGGTATGGCTTACAGCTGAATAAAAACAAGAGCCAGATGTTCCTTAACATGACTTACAGAGATAAGGAGACTTGGTTGGGGAAGATAGAGATTTTTGAGGGTGCACTTCCGGTTAAATATTTAGGGCTGCCTCTGTCTATCAACCAGACAACTTATGCAGATTGCGAGGGCATCATAAACTACACTCTAGCTAGGTTGGCAGGATGGAAGGCTCAGATTCTGTCGTTTGGCGGCCGGATAGAACTCATCCGGACAGTCATTTCGGCTATTACTTTGTATTGGCTCCAAGCTATCATGATCCCTTTAGCTACTATTCACAAGATAGAACGTATGTGTGCTAATTTCCTTTGGAAATGAGATGCAACCAGTTGGCAGGAATTATGCTGACCCAAGAAAGAGGGGGGTTTAGGGTTGAGGTCGCTTACTAAGCTTAGGAAAACAGCCTCCTTCAAACTATTTTGAAGATTTTTTTTTGTCAAATCTATCTGGACGGATTGGATCAGGGGGAGATACTTCCCTAAGGGAGGTTTCATGTTCTGCCAAGATCAATAACAACTTCTCGGTGACGGTTAAAATATTCCTGGGGTTGAGGATCTTGGCTAATCCTAGAATTACTAGGGTTATTTGCTCTGAAAATCAGACTAGTTTGTGGCATGATCCTTGTATCAACCATACCATCCTGATTGATAGAGAGGGATGACACGTATATGAGATAAGGGGATCTACTGAACAGGTTAATTATATTATCCAGGAGGGAGCGTGGAACTTACAAGGTAGGTTGATAGAGGCCGCTCATGCGGTTGATATTCGAGAGGTGGAGATAGACAGGTTGGGCACGGAGGATTACTGGATGTGGGAGAAAATAGATAAAGGTACTTTCTGCTTTCGGAAGGCCTTCAACCAAATCAGGAGCAGGAATCCGCACGTGGACTGGGCAGATCTAGTTTGGACTAAAGGAGGAGCGGTTAAGAACTCCATATGTCTATATAAGATGATCCGTAACCGACTACTCACTATAGACCGTCTGAGCAGGTTTGGTGTGGACTGCCCAGATAAAAAATGTTGCTTATATGGGTATATGGATGATACCAGGGACCACATTTTATTTTGCTGTGACTTTGTTTGGGAGATCTGGAATAAACTTTGCAGATACTTTGGACTTCCGGCAACGCAGAATAGTGACCTATTATCAGTCTTGAATGATGTCAGAACTCAAAAAGACAAAGGACTAGGAGCATATATGCGACTACGGATGATTCTAGATACGGTGGTGTGGCATGTGTGGACGGAACAAAACCAACGTATCTTTGAGGGACTGGCTACCAGTATTATTATTGTACAAAGACAAATACAAGCTGATATAGATATCTAGACCCAAGATGAATTCATTTTGTGTCTTGGTTGGGATGATAGTGTTGTAATATCTTATTTTGATTTTCAATAATATTAACCTTCTTCGAAAAAGAAAAAAAGAAAAAAAAAATATACATATATATTGAAGAAGAAGAGCTTTATTGAAAACTCATAATAGATTACATGGGATGAGGATAGGGCGGCAGATGTAACTGTCGAAACCCCTGCCTATCGAGGATGAATCTGCCTTTGCACGCCTTGGAAGATCACTCTACGAACCATACTCTGCGTTGTGCACGAGAGAAATGCCAACCTCCGTAAGATCAAGTGCAACCCCATTACAAGAATACTCACAAAAGGAGAAGGAAAACTTGTGGTTGTTCGCAATCCATCATTGCGAGATATAGTGTAGTGAATGGGCCAAGGGAGATTAGTCGGATGCAGAATCTGTTGGACCAGTTGCGATGAATCAACTTCCACGTGAATAACAGAAGATGGTATAGACTTAGCTCTTCCAATGCCGAAAAGGACAGTCGGTACAACAGCCTCAATGGGATTCATAATGTCTTAAAAAATGGAAGTCACATGGATCATGAGTTCCTTACTATTGCGAAAAATGTATCCTCCACTACATTAACAGTAAAGTCTAGTTGATTTTCCTTTTAACTTCTTCAATCAGCTTATCAGGAGGAAGGTTGATAAGTCGCATGGATGCAGAGATGTTTGAATTTTGCTGACCGGAACCGCTCATTTATTGGGATCGGGCGAATTCTGCCCGAAGGAAGCCAATTTTCCCATAACACGTTGGATTCACCATCGCCTACCCGAAGAAGCAGAGCCTGGGCACTAAGCTCGCGGCCATGAATAAGGCTGCGCCAAATGTGAGATAACCTGCTGAATGGACACTAATCTCCTGACATATTTAGTAGTTTAAAAGTCAATCCACAGAGAAGGATGAGCTCGAAACTTCTACCAAAGTTTTACCCAAAAAGCCTGAAGCATCTCAAATGTATTGTTGGCTTGTGTCTATTTGAGCAAAAGTTCAATTTTCTCCTTTGCTTTAGTCCGACATCGGTTGGACCACTTCACATTTGTATATAATAGTTCTTACTCTTTGTTTTCTTGTGGTCTTGTGTAGGAAGCTCTATGGGCCACACGCGTGCGCCGCCGCTGCTGTCCGGTTCGGCGCGCGTAACGGGTGCGTGTACATGCCCACACCTGCGGGCGCCGAATGCCGATTATATTTCCTCTTCGGAATTGGGTTGAGACCCTAAATATCTTTTTGCTCCTCATTGTTTTAAACTCATTGGAGATTTGAACGTTGGGCACTATGTCCAGGTTTATTGTGCACATGTAACAGCTTATATGACAGCAATTTCTCCACATTTATTTTCTTTTGTTATTGTTCCTTAATGGTATGTTTATGAGCCATTTAATATCATATCCATTGGCTGTGTCTAGGGACTGCCTATATATATTGCGGTTTTCTCCTTCTTCTTTTTTACAGAAGTTTATCCTAAACGTGAAACCTCTTTCTCTTGTTCTTTTCTCCCAACACATTATCTCCTCTAAATCCTTGCTCTGGGCAGAGCTAAGTTCGGTCTCTCTCTCCGAGTTGTGTGCGACGAAGAGAACCCGGTAGTCAGGGAGTTTTACCGCTAGGAGCTTCCGAGATACGTCTGCACATAGACCTCGGATTAACTCTTAGGGCAGTGCTTCGTGCACGACCTCCCCGGAGGCCGGTAACATTAACTTTTTATTTTTATTGTTTACAGATTTCTAAACGAAAATAGGTATTGGATAAATTTCTAACAATCTAAGAGTTAATCTGATTTCCTGTTAGGTAAAATAATAGTTAATCGTAGAATAATACAAGTGTAAGCTACATTACGTTACTACAACAAAAAATATTTTTTGCTTGCTATAAACTTCATCTGTTGTACAATTTGCTATTGCTACATTATTGTAGAATTTGCTTACTCTAGCCAAACAACCTTTGTTACTTGTTCAAATTTGCTTATTGTAATAATTTAGCAATAGAATAACAAGTTCATAGTTATTTAATCTGGTTATTTAATCTGCTTGTAACAAGTTCATCTGTTGTAAAATTATGTAGCAATAGAATAATTTGCTAGAAACAACAAGTTCATCTGTTGTAATAATTTAGCAATAGAATAATTTAGCAATAGAATAACAAGTTCATCTGTTGTAAAATTATTTCTACTGTACCAATAGAATAACAAGTTCATAGTTATTTAATCTGGTTGTTTGCAACTATATTGTTCATAGTTGTTTAAAGACACTATAGCAATTTTATTTCTAGGAAATAATTAAATAACTTTAGTAGTTTTTCATTTCAATAAGATTCTGTAACAACTTGTATCAATTTTAAATGTCAATTATAATTGAATATTTTTTACATATCATGTTGTTTAAATATCTTGCCTTGTGAAAATAGTGTTTGAGTATATTTCTACTGCAACTTAGAACAATAGAAATTATTTTCTAGAAGTAAGAAATAGTTAAAGTGAAACTGCAAATCCCTTTGAGTCTTAATTCTAAAAGTAGAGATAAATTTGGGAATAAGCCGAAAGGGTCCTTCTGTCAACCGGGTGTAAATAGTCCTAAGCGACACGGTATTTAAGTGTCTTTGGACCACCGCTAGCTGGGAACCGGCCCCTACAACTAACCCAAGTTAATCAACGCTTGTTAGACTAAAGATTTCTTAAGGTTGAGTAGAAAGATCACTCAAACTATTCTTCTAGAACACTAGACTTTGTTATTGAGTAAAACACTTATTTTGCGATTTCAGACTATTTACATTAGCAACCATGACTGGCAAGGATGAGACTTTTACTGCTAAACCTGCTAAGTTCAACGGGACCTACTTTAAGAGATGGCAGAGTAAAATAAAGTTTTGGCTCACAACTTTAGGGCTGATCTCAGTCATTGATGGTTTCACACCCATCACAAATAATTCTGATAAAACCGAGTCTAACGTATGAGTGTCCAAATCCACCAGCTCCTCTAAACCCAAAACTCCTAAGAAAATAGACTACCACTGCTTCCATAGAATTCCAAGCTCTTTGTCTGAATTATTATATGATATATTCTTTGAATATAAGAGTGCTAAAGAACTTTGGAAATCTTTGGAAGATGAATATAGCTGTGATGATACTGGAATTGAAAGATTCAATTCTTCCTCATTCAACAGATACTTTATGGTAGATAATAAACATATGAATGACCAAATACATGAATTCCAAGAATATCTTAGGCATATTCAAGCCAAAGGTACTTTCTTTTCTACTGAGTATAAAATAGCATGTTTGGTAGACAAGCTCCCTCCTTCTTGGTCTGATGTTAAGAAAGATCTTATTCATACACAAGATGACCTTATCTTTGCTCAAGTACTAAAGAAAATTAGAATAGAAGAACAAATTAGGCTAAGGTCTAACCCTAAGTCTGAGTCTAAAGCTAAGGTAGACCTAGTAGAATCCCAAGGCAGACCCAAGCCTCCTCATCATCACAAACCCAAAAGGAACCTCTTCAAGAAGAAGCAGAACCTTCAGCCTCACCACCAAAACCATCATCACCATAAACCTAGAAACTTCGATCAGACTCAGGATTAGAAGAGATTTTATTTTGTGTGTGGTAAAACAAACCATATGGACACCAACTATTTCCATAGGAAGAAGGAAGCTATCCATACTTCTAACAAAGGAAAACGTCCAGCCAAATCAGAAGCAAACATGCTTTTCAACGACTCTTCTAATTCCTTCAGGTCTGTAAGCTATCAACCCTTGGTCAACATTTTCTACCATTCTGACTATTGGTGGTTGAATTCTGGAGCTAATGTTCATGTTTTCTTTGATCACTCATATTTTTCAAACTATCAGGAATCAGGTGGAGCAGGTGTAACTCTAGGAGATATCTCAACAGCACAGATTATAGGAAAAGGAAGAATAGATCTAAAGATGACATCAGAAAAAACTCTGACTCTTCATGACGTGTTGCATGTGCCGTCTATCAGAAGAAATTTAGTTAATGAGTCTCTTCTTGTAGCTTCAGGGTACAAGATTGTTATAGAAGCAAATAAAGTAGTATTTCTAAGAATGACTCTTTATTGGAAAATGTTTTGTAAGAGATGGTCTTTTTATTTTGAGTACCGTGAATAAAATTTTAGATCCTTCTTTTTTTTTAATGTAGAATCTTCAAATGTGTGGCACAGTAGATTAGGTCATGTAAATCTAGGTTCCCTAAGAAAGGTGATGAACTTAGATCTTATTCCTAAGACTCCAATAGATGATAAAAATAAGTGTGAGATCTGTGTTCAAGACAAACACACTAGGCTACCTTTCAAATCTGTGGAAAGAAACTCTGACCTTCTAGAGCTAGTTCATAGTGATGTGTGTGACTCAAATAGGGTTTTGACCCGAGGAGGTAGAAAATACTTTGTTACCTTTATAGATGATCGTTCAAAGTATTGTTATACCTATCTTCTCAAAACCAAAGATAAAGTTCTAGACAGATTTAAGGTCTATAAATTTGAAGTTGAGAACCAATTAGAGAGAAAGATTAAGATTCTTAGATAAGATCATAGTGGAGAGTATACATCAAATGATATGACAAATTCCTGTGAAGAACACGGAATAATCCATGAGGTAACTGTACCATATTCACCACAGTCCAACGGAGTTGCTGAAAGAAAAAATCATACTCTGTTAGACATGGTGAATGTCATGCTCCTCAGCTCAGGTGCTTCCGATAATTTGTGGGGAGAAGCATTATTATCTGCCTGTTACATCCTTAATAGGATTCCTAGTAAGTCTAATGAGAAGACTCCCTATGAATTATGGAAAGGTAGAGCTCCTAGTGTCACGCCCCAGTCCCAAAATACGTAGGACTAGGAATACGTAACACGCTCAGCCGTATGTATACGAACTCCAATATATAAAAAGCATATACACACGTACGCTTTATATGAATATGCAATCCATCAGTGGTAATATACTGTTATAACAAGTCACACAAAATCTGTCTCATCCACAGCACAAATAATCAGTAGGAATAAAAGCTGAATAATAAATGGATATCCAAAATGAGTATCAACCCTGATAGTCGGGTGGAAACAAATCCACTACAAAACGATAATCCAGAGGTAGCAAAAGATCTCTAAACAGTGGTAACAAAATCACAGATACTCCGAGGGTAAGATCTTCTCGGTCAGGTACGTAGAATCAGGTCCAGGTCCGTACTCCTGTGGGTACTCCTGCTCGTCCATATCTGGAAAGGGACCAGATCCTCAGAGGGACGTAACAAGATACATAACAATATGCCAATATGTACTGAAATATAAATATTTCATTGGATCACCTAACCGTCTAAGTGAATGCAATTTGAGAATAACTTTCCACCAAGTGGGCTATCTGGCTAAAAAAATATGGGATTGGCGTGACTTTCTCGGAGAATCAGGGACCTCAAAGCATGTCGTCTTTTGAACGGCCGAGGCCGCCAGTAGTATATAGTGGTCATCATCACCCGTTTCTCTGGTGGAGAATCTGGGCGTACAGGAGAAAAAGTACAAAGGAGCCCAAACGCCTTACTTGTTGTTCTCCTCACCCCATGCTCTAAGCATGTCATATCTATGACACTATCAACCTCTAATAACTGCTAGGTCTACTAGCATACAAATTTTCTATCAGCAGTTATCCCTAACGCACGGCTCATACATACAGGCGGCAAATCCAATATGTAGTCCGGGATCTATATGAGACTCATAACTCGTGTAAAACTATGTCACGGCCAATGAACCAAATAATGCTCCATAATACTGGTGTGGTCTCATATATAAGGTCTAATGCAAATGCATAAATAAAAACAAAATCATGCATCATTTTGGAATGTAAATAATAGTACTGTGACAAGATATACTTGCCGAGCAAAGTTTCCGTAGCACAAGCTTCCACAATAGTGTTAGGTTTGAAAAGTGGGGTTTTTGGTTTGGGGTGTATTGCATGGATATATATAGAGAATAAGAGGCGGTGGAGAAACTTAGTGTTTAAGAAACTACTGCTGCTGTTTCTTTCTTCTCATTGGTTTAGGTTTCGGTTGAGGGATTTTTAGTAATATTAGTGATAAGAGCGGTGGAATGAGAAGCTTACACGTTTGGAAAGAAAAAGGGAAGTCGGTTTGCTACTGCTGCTGATGTTTTACGCGCGGATAAGGATTTTAAGCGGCGGAGGTTTTTACGTAGGGGTAAACTACTGCTGAGGAGTTTTACGCGTGGAGAAAGGAAGAGTTTACGCTTGGGTAAAATAAGTAGTGGTTTTGATACTGCTGTTGCTGCGGTTTACGCGCGGAAGAGTATACACGATGTGGTGAGCTGCTACTGATTAACTCTTTACTTTACGCGGGAAGGTGTTTTAATGGTTTATTGGTTTTGGGTTTTATCTAATAGGAAATTTCTATTTTCTCTGTTTAGATCATAATTACTACTAATAATAAATTATGTAATTAATAATAATATAGAATACGATTTTCAGAATTAGGGTCCTTACACCTAGGATCCATTATCTCAAAGTTTGGGGATGTTTAGCTAAAGTAGGAATTTTTGAACCTAAAAAGAGGAAGATTCGTCCTAAGACTGTAGATGCTATATTCATAGGTTCTGTCTTTTGATAGCAATGCCAATAAATTTTTTGTTACTCACTCAAAAGTAAATAAAATCTCTAAAAATACTATTATAGAAGCTAGAGATGCAGACTACTTTGAGAATGTATTTCCCTTTAAAGATAGGATTTCATCCACTCCCTCCAAACCTTCTCTTGCTCCGTCCACTAGTTCCTATGCTCAAATATCTACTTCACAACCTGAACAAGATATAGAACCTAGAAGGAGTAAAAGAGAAAGGATTGAAAAAAATTTAGGAGAAGGATTCTTTACCTTTTTGGTAGAGGGTGATCCCTCAACTTATGAAGAAGCTATATCTTCTCCTGATGCCCCTTTCTGGAAAGAAGCCATTAACAATGAGTATAACTCCAGAATAAAGAATAGTACTTGGTTTCTAGCAGACTTACCTTAGGTAGCAAACCCATAGGTTGTAAGTAGATCTTCAAAAAGAAACACAGAGCTGATGGTACCATAGAGAAATACAAGACTAGATTAGTAGCCAAAGGTTTTACCCAAAAAAGGGGACTAGATTATTTTGATACATACTCTCATGTAGCTAGGATCACCTCTATTAGAACCCTTCTAGCCTTAACATCCATTCATAATATGTTAATCCATCAAATGGATGTAAAGACAACATTTTTAAATGGGGACCTAGAGAAAGAAATCTACATGGAGCAACATGAAGGTTTCATTACTAAAGCCCAAGAAAAGAAAGTTTGCAAATTAGTTAAATCTCTATATGGCCTAAAGCAATCTCCCAAGCAATGGCACAAAAAATTTGACATAGTTATCTCAGAATATAGTTTCGTGCCAAATGAGTATGACAAATGTATATACTGCAAAATTATAGATGAAAGTTGTGTCATCTTATGTTTGTATGTAGATGACATCCTTATTCTTGGATCATCACTGGAATTGATAATTAATACCAAGGACTATTTATCCAGCCAGCTTGATATTAAAGGTCTAGGTGAAGCCAACTTGATTCTAGGAATGCAATTGTCCAAATGCAAAAGGGATTATACTCTATCCTTAGCACACTCGATTGAAAAAAAGCTAAGAAAATTTGAGTATTTTGATAAGAAACTTGCCCTTACTTCTTGTCACGCCCCGATCCTATAGGGGCCGATCGTCCTCGCTTGGTCCCTACGGAACCATTCGTCCTGGCTTGGACGCGATGCCGTGCAAGCCTAAGTTACGCTTGCACCAGGCAACGTACCAGCACAAGACACAAGTTAGACGAAAATATACATATATAGGCACAGAGTAAATACAGAGAACCAAAGTTGAATACATTCAATAGCACACAAAATACTTTCATTTTATTGAATACTGAAGATTTGGATTACAAAGTGCTTGCTTGGCTGAGTTACAAAATATGCCTTAGAAGGCTTACAACTCTTTTTTTTACATTTTCAAAACTAGCCACAACGCCCATTACATTACATCTTTGTAGTAGGACCAAAATAACCAAAACATCTAGCAGAAGAGGAGTGGCCCACTGGAGTGAAAAGCAACGGAGAAAGCAACACGAACACAGTCCTATGGAAGAGTGTGCATACGCTGATTTAGATTCAAGATGCTTGCCAACTCTCGCTTCCAGTACCTGGATATTTGCCCACAAACGTGGGTCAGTACTACCACATGTACTGGTGAGCGACCGTGGCCAAACTCACCTTAGAAATCCACACTAAGTAAGCAAATGAAGCTAGTATTATTAGGTGATCTTTCTCGTTGTCTAGTTTCTTTTTAACAATTCATGTAAGGAAACATAGACGATATATAGCATATACATATGATAATCTTATCCACGGTCGAGCGGTTATCCCTGCAGCAGACACACAAGTTAGGCACAATTTGCATATATGCATAAACTTATGTATCAATCTTTTGGTGTCAAAAATGATAGGTATGCAAGAAGGTAAACCTAGCATGCGTCCTATCTATACGATGGTCCATGAATTTTCTCATTATTGGACAACAACACCCCCCTAGATCCCGTAGGACCGGAACATCAGGGTGCTCTCACAATCCCTTCCGGACCGACCGATTTCCAGTACCCCAGAAACCGATCGAGAGACTATTACCTTGTGCACAAGTTGTCCGAGACCCATGCATGGCAAGCAACATTTATCAATCAAACTCTTAGGATTCACAACATTAGCAAGCATATAACAATCTAATAGCCACACCCCCTAGATCCCGTAGGACCGGAACATCAGGGCGGACCACTAGACTATTCTCATTCATTCTTTTACACATGACACAAACACTAACCATGAAGGTTTTATGCATGATATAGTGATGCAACAAGTGCGTAAGGGGCAACATTCAATTGAAGTAAAGCAGAAACTCTATGTATATTCGCATGCAGTTTATTTCTTTAGCTTATCTTTTTAATGAGGCAACATTTAGTGAACTAGAGATCATTTTATTTAGGCATGTGAACTGAAAGATTCATCAAAGGGCCTAAGCCACTCACCGAATGAATCGAACGAGAGGATGGGAAAGCCTTAAGCGACGTTCACTCTTTGGTTATGCGTCCTAAAAATGCAACAATACTTGGTTAGCATACTTCGATCTCTTTCCTTTATGATTCGAAAAGAACGCACAAGCGAGAAGGCAAAATCATGAAAACCAAGTCATCGAAAGCAACACAAAACCAAGAAGCAAAGCAACCAACGAAAACTCTTGGACTTATTTCAATAGAAGCCGTTCGATTAATTCGAAGGGTTTATTGTACTTCGTCCGTGTTGATTTGGCGGTAAGGTAAGACTCGATTCTCAACCGAGTCGAAGCAGCTTAGTGTTCCATAAGTAACCGTTCGAAGCGGGGCGTTACATACTACCCCAGTGAGAAGAAGTTTCATCCTCGAAACTTAAGAAATCAAGGAGGCAAGTTTCAAGCATCAAGAGTTCAAAGGAATCAGACTCACCAACATCGTGTCCACTAGCGTCACGCTCAATATTCAACTGATAAACTCTCGGCCTCCTTATCTGATCAGCTAGATCAAGAGCAGGACCCGGAGGGGTATGAGTTTGTACACCTGCATCATCCCCTGGGTTCTCAATAGCTTTCCTCTTAGGGCAATCACGTAATTCATGGTCGGGTTGCCCACACTTAAAGCATAGTTTGTGGAGGAAATGACAAGTCTCTTTGGTGTGACCCTGACGGCCACAGAAACTGCACACTTTTCTGCGGTTCTCACTTGCATCAACTTGTTTCTCTGTATCGACCTTTTTCTCACCATTATGGTATCTTTTTATAGGTGGGTTTCGAGGAGCGGGTGCCTTCTCCAGAGCACTTCGTGGCGTAAACTGCTCATTCTGTACTGCTGCCTCAAATGCTTGGATGTACGTTTTGCACTCCCGGTTCATAACATCTTTTCTCAGATTATCGTTTAAGCCTTTTATGAACTGATGTGTGCGGGCACTCTCATCAGGAATCATCGAGCTAGCGAACTTAGCAAGTTTAGAAAATTCTGACTCATAATTTTTGACGGACATGTTCCCTTGCTTAAGTTCGGTAAACTCGTCTTCTTTCCTCTGTTTGATAGCTAGAAGAAGATAATATGCAAGGAATGCTTCCTTGAACATTCTCCAAGTGATCTTATCATCCTGATGCTTGGTGGCTAGATCTGCTTTCTTCACTTCCCACCAATCGTGTGCACGTAACCGCAGCTGCATATCTGCACACGCCACCCTCTTGTTCGCAGGAATTGAAGCAAAGCTAAACAAGCTCTCCATCTTTGCGATCCAGTTCATCACCTTATCCGGCGTGATCCTGCCCTCGAACTCTGGAGGGTTCAACTTCAGAAACTCAGCACCTTTAAAGGTAGACTTTCCGGCCGTACGGTGAGGCTCATTTGTTTCTGCTAATCCTGCTCCTTGAGGCATGGTCGGGGCAGTCACAGGTGTTACGGCGGTTCCCGATGCACCACTGTGTGCTACTAATGTTGTCATAATCTGAGTCAGAGAGTCAAGCTGTTGTTGTTGTGCCAAGGCTCTAGCATCAGCTCGTTGCTGCTGAGTCTCAAATCGTTCTGTTGCGCAGCATGACGATCATTTTGATTCTGAAATATTGCAATCAGCCTATCCATTTGATCATCGCTCATGCTTGTTGCGTGCAATGTCTCAGGGTTACTAGCACTTATTTTTGTCATCTTTGCTGCAAAAGAAAGTAGCTTGCATTAGTCTCATAACTTATTATGGACTTATTGCATGGGACGTTGGATTTTTCATACTCTTAGGGACCTTTCATACTCTCGATTTGCTTCTAATAGATTCAAAATCAATTTTCGAAATTCGGGACTTTTGAAACCGTTTGAAAACTTATATCATTTTCAAAAACGATATTTGAAGAGGCCAAAGATGTAAAGCCGTGCTCTAATACCACCTGTCGCGCCCCGATCCCGTAGGGGCCGATCGTCCCCGCTTGGTCCCTACGGAACCATTCGTCCTCGCTTGGGCGCGATGTCGTGCAAGCCTAAGTTGCGCTTGCACCAGGCAACGTACCCACACAAGACACAAGTTAGACAAAAATATACATATATAGGCACAGAGTAAATACAGAGAACCAAAGTTGAATACATTCGATAGCACACAAAATACTTTCATTTTATTGAATACTGAAGATTTGGATTACAAAGTGCTTGCTTGGCTGAGTTACAAAATATGCCTTAGAAGGCTTACAACTCTTTTTTTTACATTCCCAAAACTAGCCACAACGCCCATTACATTACATCCTTGTAGTAGGACCAAAATAACCAAAACATCTAGCAGAAGAGGAGTAGCCCACTGGAGTGAAAAGCAACGGAGGAAGCAACACGGACACAATCCTATAGAAGAGTGCACACACGCTGATTCAGATTCAAGATGCTTGCCAAACTCTTGCTTCCAGTACCTGGATATTTTCCCACAAACGTGGGTCAGTACTACCACATGTACTGGTGAGCGACCGTGGCCAAACTCACCTTAGAAATCCACACTAAGTAAGCAGATGAAGCTAGCATTATTAGGTGATCTTTCTGGTTGTCTAGTTTCTTTTTAACAATTCATGTAAGGAAACATAGACGATATATAGCATATGCATATGATAATCTTACCCACGGTCGAGCGGTTATCCCTGCAGCAGACACACAAGTTAGGCACAATTTGCATATATGCATAAACTTATGTATCAATCTTTTGGTGTCAAAAATGATAGGTATACAAGAAGGTAAACTTAGCATGCGCCCTATCTATATGATGGTCCATGAGTTTCCCCATTATTGGATAATAATACCCCCTAGATCCCGTAGGACCGGAACATTAGGGTACTCTCACAATCCCTTCCGGACCGACCGATTCCCAGTGCCCCAGAAACCGATCGAGAGACTATTACCTTGTGCACAAGTTGTTCGAGACCCATGCATGGCAAGCAATATTTATCAATCAAACTCTTAGGATGCACAACATTAGCAAGCATATAACAATCTAATAGCCATACCCCCTAGATCCCGTAGGACCGGAACATCAGGGCAGACCACTAGACTATTCTTATTCATTCTTTTACACATGACACAAACACTAACCATGAAGGTTTTATGCATGATATAGTGATGCAACAAGTGAGTAAGGGGCAACATTCAATTGAAGTAAAGCAGAAACTCTATGTATATTCGCATGTAGTTCGTTTCTTTAGCTTATCTTTTTAGTGAGGCAACATTTAGTGAACTAGAGATCATTTTATTTAGGCATGTGAACTGAAAGATTCATCGAAGGGCCTAAGCCACTCACCGAATGAATCGAACGAGAGGATGGGGAAGCCTTAAGCGACGTTCACTCTTTGGTTATGCGTCCTGAAAATACAATAATACTTGGTTAGCAAACTTCGATCTCTTTCCCTTACGATTCGAAAAGAACGCGCAAGCGAGAAGGCGAAATCATGAAAACCAAGTCATCGAAAGCAACTCAAAACACAAAGCAACACAAAACCAAGAAGCAAAGCAACCAACGAAAACTCTTGGACTCATTTCAATAGAAGCCGTTCGATTAATTCGAAGGGTTCATTGTACTTCGTCCGTGTTGATTTGGCGGTAAGGTTTCCCCAAGACTCGATTCTCAACCGAGTCGAAGCAGCTTAGTGTTCCATAAGTAACCGTTCGAAGCGGGACGTTATACTTCTTATGACAGTAGTGTTGTTCTCAAGAAGAATGAGGGTTCTTCCATGGAACAACACAGATATTCACAGATGATAGGTTCTCTCATGTATATATCAAATAGAACCAGACATGATATTGCTTTTGCTATTGGGAGACTAAGTAGATATACTAGTAACCCAAATTAGTTATATTGGACATCATTAGAAAGAGTATTTAGATATCTTAGGGGTACTTTAGATTATATGTTGTACTATACAAGATACCCTGATATCATAGAAGGTTATTCATATGCAAACTGGGTAACTGACTCATATGATGTAAAATTTACTACTATATATGGTTTCACTCTATGAGGAGCTGCAATCTCCTGGGGCTCATATAAATAAACTATCATAACTAGGAGTACAATGGACTCTGAAATAATAACATTAGACACTACGTGTAAATAAGTCGAATGACTAAGAAACTTTATTATGTATATACCTTTTTCTATTAGTCATGTTTCTGCAATTTGTATAAACTGTGATAATAAATCTGTTATGGAACTACTAAAGCATGATTCTGTGAATGCTAAGATGAACAGGCACCTGCAGTTGCGGTTCAAGTCTATAAAGAGCTTATTGGGCAAATATGTGGTTCTTGACTATATAAAGTCAGAAAAAAAATCTTGCAGACCACTTGACGAAGGGTCTGTCTAGGACTTTGATACTAGAATCATCGAGGGGGATAGGGTTAAGCCCATAAGTAAAGTCACCAGCAGTGGCAACCCAACCGAGTCTAACTGGAGATCCCAAGAAGCAGGTTCAATGTGTTGGAACAAGCTGGACTTAGGTGACTTTTATGGAATACTGATCTGAGATTAAAATCTTAATAAAATAATGTCCAAGTGGCTGTACATGTGTACAATAATTCTCCATCCCTATGGTGACAGTGTTCCTGGGTGATATGGTTAGGATGAGTTTTAATACTCTTAATAAGTCCAAGCTGATATGCGGGGTTGACACATATCACCAACCCCTAAGGACTTACCTATATGAGAGGTCGTGAAGGCCACGACTATGAGACAAGACGATCCCAAACAACTCCCATGAATATGAAATAAGTGCGCATGGCCAACCAATAGCGCCACCCGTTAGACCCAAGAACCTCTAGCGTACTATATGTGCTATTTTCTAAATCTGGTACAAGAAGTCTGATTCAAAGCATAGTCCATCAAGCACTTCTTCAAACAAAGACAATAGTTACTAAGTGAGATTCAATGTTGTAGTCCATCTCATCTATGCATAGTATTTACCTGCCCAGATATTCTTTACTCTTAATTTCTTTGTCATATCTATTTCAGAACTTGACCTTTGGAGGGGGGGGGGGGAGGGGATTGTTGGCTGTGTGTATTTGAACAAAAGCTCAATTTCCTCCTTTGCTTTAGTCCCACATCGGTTGGACCACTCCACCTTTTTATGTATATAATAGTTCTTACTCTTTGCTTTCTTGTGGTCTTGTGTAGGGAGCTCTATGGGCACACGCGCGCGCCATCGTCGCCGCCCGGCCCAGCTCGGCTTGGTTCGGTTCGACGCGCGTAATGGGTGCGGGTACGTGCCCACACCTGCGGACGCCGAATGCCGATTCAATTTTCTCTTCGGGATCGGATTGAGACCCTAAATAATTTTTGCTCATCATTGTTTTAAACTCATTGGAGATTTGAACGTTGGGCACTATGTCCAGGTTCATTGTCCACATGTAATAGCTCATATGACAACAATTTTTTCACGTTTTTTTCCTTTTGTTATTGTTCCTTAATGGTCTGTTTATGAGCCATTTAATATCATGTCTATTGGCTGTGTCTAGGGACTACCTATATATATTGCGGTCTCCTCATTCTTTTTTACAGAAGTTTATCCTAAACGTGAAACCTCTTTCTCTTGTTCTTTTTTTTCTAACACATTATCTCCTCTAAATTCTTGCTCCGGGCATAGCTAAGTTCGGTCTCTCTCTCCGAGTTGTGTGCGACGAAGAGAACCCGGTAGTCAGGGAGTTTTACCACTAGGAGCTTCCGAAATACGTCTGTACATAGACCTCGGATCAACTCTTAAAACAGTACTTCGTGCACGACTTCTTCGGAGGCCGATAATATTGATTTTTTATTTTTATTGTTTACATATTTCTAAACGGAAATAGGTATTGGATAAATTTTTTGAATGAGCCTCTCAAACGTCATGGCATTCTTGTCGTCAGGAGATAAGAGACAACCTAGATACGTGATGGGGCCTGTATTCAGCTAAAACCGCGGAGTGTTAGAAATGATGTGTTGTGCCTGCATCGAGGCAAAGATAAAGAAATTAGGACAAAACTCTTCTCCTTGTTGACCGCTTGCCCAGAGACACCTTCATAAGTGCATACTACTTTCATAATGAGCTTATTAGAGTCAACAGTGCCCAAAGAAAAAAAAATATGATGATGTCATTGACATATGATAGATGGGTAATGACGGCGTGAAGTTTCTTTCATATGGCAAAAGATTGAGATTACGACTCAGAGACTCCGTGGCTATAACAAAGGCAATTTATAAGGGCACTACACAATTTATTCGGAGCTAGTCCATTGAAAAATTAGAAAAAATTACAAATTTACCATCATGAAAGTTACTCGGGACTAGCCCACTGTTATAATCAGGACTGTCAAAATTTTGACAGTCCTACCACATGGAAGGACTGTCAAAATATCGACAGTCCTAAAAGTAGGAAGGACTGTCACAATTTTGACAGTCCTAACCTAGTTAGGACTGTCAAAAATATGACAGTCCTAAAAATTGTTAGGACTGTCAAAATTTTGACAGTCCATTTTCCAAAATTACAAGTTTGCCACACTTGGGGCTGCCCCACACCAAAGTATAAAAGTGGAATGAGTTTCTATTTTTGGCATTCCACCTAGACTTAAGAAACCCTCATTCCACCAAGGCCAAACCTAAATTTGGAAATAGGTAGTTGTGGTTGGAGGAGTATTTAACTTTGGTGATACTCCAAGAAAAATACTTATAACGGTATGTCTTCGACAAGCTACGTTGAATAAGTTTTGCAATTGTGCGAAAAAGATTTAGTTTCTTTTGATTAATGTAGGAACAATGCATGAAAAAATGTTCGATGACGAAGTCGGATCGTCCAATTCATTAATTATGCACTCCGGACGTTCCGAAGAACAAGTTGGTTGTTCCGAAGCACGTTCGGTACGTAAAACGACAACCCTAATTTGACAGTCACGAGTTAGGACTGTAAACATTAGACAGTCCTATATAAATATAGGACTGTCAAATATTACACAGTCCTATATAAATATAGGACTGTCATAAATTCGACAGTCCTAATTAAAAGTAGGACTGTCATAATTATGACAGTCCTATATAAAAATTGGACTGTCAAAATAGTGACAGTCCTTGATATTTAGATGAAGTTATTAATTTATATATTTTTTTATATTGGTTATAGGAACCTTGTTCAGAGATTGTGGTACATCCTGGCGTTGGTGTTGATGTGGATGATATTTTCACAACGGATATTGAATTTGCAAGCCATGAAGAAGCAATAGAGTGGTGCAGAGAAGTTGGGAGACGACATAACGTAGTTATTGTCATTGCAAGATCCATCCGATCTCGGCCGGGCCGAAAATATCTTGAGCTTGGATACGAAAGAGGAGGTGTGTTTAGGGATCATAAAAAAAAGGGTGTTGTTGAAAAAGAAATTCCTAAGAAAAATATTGGGACGAGAAAATGTGGTTGTCCATTGAAGGTGTTGATTGTAAAAGTTGAAGATGTGAAGTGGATAATCGAAGTTAAGAATGGAAGACACAATCATCCTATTCCAGGGACGGTTACGAGTCATGCCTACGTGGCACGTCTGAAGGAGGATGAAAAAAAGTTGGTTGAAGACTTGTTCCTTTCAGGAGTTGCACCGAAACAAATTTTTTCTGCTGTGCGACAAAAACAAGATGGGAACAAGTCTACCATGAGGACGATCTATAATAGTTTGGCCAGAGCGAAATGCAATAGTATGAAAGGAAGAATGGCGATGCAGCAAGTATTGAAGTTGCTTGGGGAGCATCACTACGTGGAGTACCATAGAAGACATCCACAAACTGATGAACTCCTTTCATTGTTTTGGGCTCATCCTGATTGCACACATATGGCTCGTCCTTCGCAGACGTGTTGGTCCTTGATTGTACATATAAGACCAACAAGTTCAAGATGCCTCTTTTGCATGTTGTCGGATTTACGTGTACGGGAAAAATATTTGCAGTCGCTTTTTGTTTTATGAAGAGTGAGACAGTAGAGGATTACACATGGGCGTTGAGGAAACTACAATCCCTTTACATAGGTTACAAAGAGCCGTCTGTTTTTGTTACTGACAGAGAATATGCGTTGATAAATGCTATAGATATTGTATTTTCTCATGCGCATAGACTACTATGCACTTGGCATATAAATAGAAATATCCATGCTCAATGCAAGAAAAAATTTGAAACTGTGGACGGTAAAATAGACATGCTTCGCTTCGAAGAATTCTACAGTGATTGGAGTCTTGTATGGCGAGCAAGTACTACAGACAGTTACGAGGCAGCATGGTACATGTTCCAACAAAAGTGGGAGCCAAGCAACCCGACATGCATATCTTATATCAAAGATACTTGGCTAGGACCACATAAAGAGCAATTCGTGTTAGCATGGACCAACATGGTGAAGCATTATGGCACGATCACTACGAACCGGGTCGAAGGGGCACACTCATGTTTAAAAAGATATCTACGCTCATCGGTCGGTAATTTTGTCTCTGTTTGGCAATCGATTCATTTGATGACTATTGCCACGGTGAACGATATTGTAGCATCATTTGAGATGAGCCTCAATATTGCAAAGCATGAATACAAGAAAGAAAACCTCTTGGATGGTTTAACCCATGTGGTATCTCACAAGGCCTTGGGGTTATTGTTTGAGGAGATTCGTAGGTCGAAGTCGGTGGGTTATGATCCCGAGGTTTGCGGTTGTTCATATCGACATTTACTGGGACTTCGTGTGCACATGAAATCAACGAATACCGTCCTGAATCTATACCTATTCCAATAGACGGTGTTGATCAACGTTGGCGACAGCTGTCGATAATGCCGGCGGTGGAAGTGCAAGATGATTTCTTTGCGTTGCCCCAAGTTAAACTACTTCACGCAAGGTGGTGTGGCGCAACGGAACCGGAGAGAAGATCCATTGAGTTTAAAATCCAAGAGATTGCAGTCCCGGCAACTACTCGATTGCAAGAGCCATCCGTTGTTTGAACTCCTAAGGGAAGACCACACTCAAGAAAGAGTAGAGCCAAAAAGAAGGAGGAGGAGTCAACTAAAAGAGATCCATCCTTATTTGAACTTGTCGAACGCAGTTTGGAGGCGAAGTCCCTTGTTCGAACTCCTAAGCTAACTATTCGAAGGGGGAAGAAACAGAAAACGATAGATGCAGTCACGGCGGAGGGTGTTCAAAACTTTTATGTTTCTTATAGTCTATATATTGAAAAATTCCTACCTGAGATACGGAACTTCATTTGGACTATTGATGATGTTCCTGCGGATGGCCACTGTGGATACCATGCACTAGCAAGACAACTAGGCTATTCAGTGGAAGCAGGATGGCGACAGGTTATGTCACGCCCCAGTCCCAAAATACCGTGGGACTAGACACGTGGCAATGGCCAGCAGTACGCACCGATGGACCAGCTCAATATAAAGGATCCATCAGGGCATACTTAAGCTGTAAAACAAGTCTACGACAATCATGGCACAACTAATCTCATCCACACAAGATATAAAATATGATCCACAGAATAATAAGGAATGTAAATCATCAGCAAGTCTCACAAGTACTTCGGGAAACAACCCGATAAATATCTAGTACAATGGTTCCACAGACCAGAAAATAAAAGACTGAAATAATAATAAAAACTGAGCATGAACATGGATGCTTAAGAGAAATCTTCAGCTAAGACCTCGTCCTCGGATGGTGGTACAGCTCATGGATCAGCTCCTCCTGCTGCGGTCCCGTAAACCTCGGGGTAAACCTGGTCTGCAAAATCTGTGGACAAAATCCATATCCAGGTCCTCAGGGGACATAGCAAGGTACAAGAAAGCTCATGCCAATAAATAAATAAACAGTGCAGCAAATAAATAACTAAATGAAACAATGGGGTAAATATGTAACCATCTAAGTGAAATGCAAGTGAAAGCAGCACGAATACTCAGGCTGAGACCACTACAAGCTCTGTGTCTGGGAGCTGGTAGCAGCAATAACTATGTGTTTACTATGTGTTTACTATGTTATATATATATATAATCAGCCTGTAGCCTGTGTGTCTCTCCCCACCCAATGTAACCACGCATATCATGTCCATAACGTCTCATGTCCATGTCAAGCGCGATCATAGCTAAATACAACAAGTCATAATGTATATAGAATATAAAATCTATGTGAAGTCCTGTATCCTATACAGAATCACCACGAATATCTCGGGAAAATCATGTCTCATAAATAGTGTCAAGTGTCCTGGGTCATATGGTACTTGATAAGACAAGTACGAGAATATAAAGTGTCACGGATGTCCATCTCTAGATGACCGTATCCAACACTGCGTATAGTGTCGGCACCCGACTGATAATCGAACGCTAAGTACGTCACACGGCCCTAGGTTGAGCATGCACAGCAATATATATAAAGCAAGGAAAATAGATAACTAAGCTGCAGAGTTTGGCAAGGTACACTTGCCTGATGTTTGAATATCAACTATCGTCCTGGTATCGGTGGATCCGGTAGGTACTACTCCGAAAGCTGTAATAAATATCACCAACAGTCTCAGAAGATGTCAAACTGCTAGAAATGCCTGTCCTTACGTCCAATTTGGACACAGGGGCAAAAAGGTCATTTTCGGATTAAAGCGGGTTCCATATGTGGGCCACTTCGCACCGAAAAACGTGCCGAGGGTAACAGTCTCTAAATGGGACAAACTATGGGTCAAACAACTCTAAATGTCAATACGATCCCAACGGTATGTCCAAATTTGGATTCCGATGAGCCGAACATAATTTGGTCCAAAAAGTCAACTATAGGACCCGCCAATTGGCGATCTGGTCAACCGTCTCAGAAATGCGTGAAAATTGGGTCACAGGACCAACGTGTTACCACGAGTCCAGTGGCGTAAGTTTTGTCTCAATCTGACAAGCGTGCACAAAATACGGGCGAGTTTCACAAAAGTGGCGACACGGAATGTGTTCGCGGATACGGCCTGATTCCGGCGCGCACACGCGTCCAAATCAGTCCCCACGAATTTTCACATGTCCGATTATGCAGCGTGCACCATTCGGTACACTTGGCACACGGCGGGGCGGTCCCGTTTGGTGGGGCGCGCTCCGATCTTCAACTTTTAGAAAACCGAAAAAAGTGGGTGCGCGCAGTTTTGTGACGAATATAATTCTGTCCACAGCGATTAATAGCACAAAGTTATTATACACAAAATAAACTAGGTCATGTAATCTACAGGTATCAAAAAGAATCGTCGAATTCGGATCTCTGTGGTGGGAGATACGAACTCGACAATATGGGTGGTCATCGCAAGTTTCTGCGATTGCAGAATTCTGTCTGCTCACGCTGACTTGGGCGCTGTTTTTCACCTAGGGGCACACGTTTTTCGAGGTTGACTATAAAACAAATTTTTGATAGGGTTAAGGGAAGATCATACCTATGAAAACGGATCTGCGTTTGGTCGAGCGAGTCAACGGGAAATTATGCCGGAGCGAAGGTGCCTCGAGTGGGAGACTGCAGTCCGCGATGTCGGCGTCGACGGGATGGTTGGATGGCTTGGGGAGGCTTCTCTGGCTGCGGTGACGGCTCTAGATGGGAAGGGGAAGTCTGAAGTTTAGGTTAGGATTTTGGAGAGCTAATCATATATATATATATGATATATATATTAAGAGAAAGAGGGATAGATATAAGGCTTGCGGGTTTTCTTTCCGCGTTCAGAGGCTGAAGGCCTAATGCCAATTGAACTGGGGGGGGGCGGGTCCCTACTGCGGTTCCAGCAGCAATCCGCTGCTTTATGCTCCCAAGCAACCTAATTTGCATAGTAGTAACTATAGTCTTATGATTAGTTATTATTATAAGTATTATTATTATCCTATTTGATTCTTTTCTTTTCTTTTCTTTTCTTTCTTTCTTTTATTAAAATATATATACATATATATTTGTTTATATATATATATATATATATTTTTCACACATAAGAAAATTTATATAATGGGGTATTGTACATCGTTAGGCTAGCAACTGCTCAAGGGGTCTCCTACATGGAATAAATTCCGAAAAATTCCTGATGGTCCCACAAGTCCTCTAGGTGCCCGAACACCTAGCATAAAAATTATTAAAAATTTATTTCTCCTATTTAGACCTAATTACTATAAATTTAATTAATAATTAATAAATAAAGGGCTTATACGATTTTCTAGGAAGGGGGTTTTATATTCTACCCAACTTATAAAAATTTCGTCCTCGAAATTAAATTAGGGTAGGGCTCTCTCTGTCAAGTCTCACTTGATTATAGTCTAAGAATTTCTCTCAAGTGAGCATTACAGTCTCTACCCAACTTAGAATTTACCCATCTATTATCTAAGACTATTCATCTAATAAATCTATGCCCCAACTCATTTAATCATATTATTGAATCCTCAAGCCTTTAACACCAAACATATCACCTATGATATTCCCTAAATTATATATAAAAGGGTCCTCAACAATGCGACCGGCCTGTGGGGTATATCTAGTACTGTCTATATATCAAACTTATACTAAGCACGAGGTTTCGCCTTTCCGAAATAAGGGAAGACGAAGATCAATAATAGAGAGTTCAAGGGTGAGGTAATAGAATAGAAGTATCGGGATCAAGGCGTTTAAAGAATTCAAATGGAAATGGTCAAGTTGTTGTGGATTGAAATCCTATTCTGGTAATCCTTTGTTCGCATGCTCGTATTAGTACAGTTGTGTAGCTGATACGATATGCTCAGACATATCTAGAGGACAAGCATACTAGTCAACTATATATCTCAATCCACGTGAAGTAGTCGTGCGAAGAGCGAACCAAAATGCACTAAGGTTGATCAGACCGTAATACACTGATTCTGAATAGACAATTGTATTAGTGTACATGTCCACTAACACATATGTCATGAACAAGCTCGGTAAAGAATAAGCTTGCAAAACTAGGCTATAAAATAGCAGCATAAGTCAAGTACAGCAATTATAAGTACGCTAGATGATGATGAAATGAGGTACAAATTAATTCAAGTTCACAAAATAACACAAAATAAGCACAATAACAAAAGACTCTATAATCTCTACAGTTATTAATTAAAAATATTCTAGGTTATAAATTATTAGCAAGTTTAAATTAATTACTAGGTTAAGGCTAGGTCACGGATCAACATGCAAAAACTAAGCAAATCTAAAAGCAGAAAACTATAAAAACTTACGCGCATTAGCTACTCCATGAATCTGCGCGTCCTCCAAAGTCATGACAAAAGCTTGTCCGCGTCCTTGCGGTAGATTCCTCTGCTGTTGCTGTGGGGCTTGCTGGAAGAGTGCTGCCTGTGGAGCCAAGGGTGGCCTTGGTTGATATCCTCCTGGCGCTGAGAGAGCTTGTCTGTTTAATGTCAATGCTCTCTCTCGATGATGAGGACAATCCTTGGCTAAGTGTTGGTTGGTTCCGCAAATCAAGCATAATCCTAACTTGCGTCTGCAGTCCTTCTCAATATGGCATGCCTTGCCACAGTACTGACATGTAGGTAGTATCTGCGGAGAGGCTCTGGGTGGCTAGTGTAGGTGAGGCCTCTTTGCAGCTTCTTCTTGTGGTACTTTGGCTGATGTGGAAGACCGTTTCAGACTGGTCTCTCTCCTAGTGACGCGTTCCATGCGTCGGAATGCTGCAAGGACGTCTGAGTAGGATGTAGGTGCAACGGATCCAATTAGTTTCTGTAGCTCCAAGTTTAGTCCGTCAAAGAACTTCTCAGCCTTTTCTTCTTCTGTCGGGATCAAGGTTGGGACGAAGCGACTTAGACGAATGAATTCTGCATTGTATTCTTCCACTGTCATGCTGCCCTGGATGAGGCGGTTGAACTTATCCCTGAGCTCTGACCGTGCAACTGCCGGGATGTACATCTCTTGAAAGAGTCTGGAGAACTCTTCCCATGTGACTCTGTCCTGTCCAAGTCTCCTTTCTTCTGCTAACCACCAGTGGTGCGCATTATCAGTTAACTGCATTCTGACTGCAGTCATCCACTTCTCTCTTGGAAGTTCAGCGGCTTCCAGCTGATGCTGAATGTTTGTGAGCCACTCATGAACTTCCGTTGGCCCTTCTTTACCAGAAAATGTGCGAGGCTTGAGATGACGGAAGTCGGTGATAGATCCCGTCAATGTTCGCCTTGCTGCCGGATTAGCCTGCTCCAATGCGGATACCAGGCTGGTCCTCAGATACTCGGCCTCCTGCCGATGGGCCTCTTGCTGAATCTGTTGCTGTGCTTGCATCATAGCATACATTATCTGGAACATTTGTTTCCCGTCCATGGCTTGTCCTGGCGGGAATACTGGCATCTGGGGAATGAACTGAGGTGGTGGTAGAATGTCATCTCTCCGGAACCTTGGATTAGGCTGTCCGGTTTGATCACTCTGCGATGCTTGTCCACCATCCCCTGGTGTCACTTCGTCTCCATAAGTAACCACAACGTCGTGTGGTGTATCCAAAGGGATATCATCTCAGTTCCCGGAATCCATTGCTCTGAAATCAAAGATAAACTATGAGAACGCTCAGAGGAATCAATACAGGATGCAGTTCAAGTAACAAATTTCGAGTTCGATATAGAGTTCAACAATTGGTTAAATGATGGATGAGATCCTATAGTTTATACTATCCTTAGGGCAGGCTGGTCCGGTCCCTAAGTTGAAACCGAACAATTTAGTCGTAGACCTGCATGGGCCACCACAAAAACCCTGTCACGCCCCAGTCCGAAAATACCGTGGGACTAGACACGTGGCAATGGCCAGCAGTACGCACCGATGGACCAGCTCAATATAAAGGATCCATCAGGGCATACTTAAGCTGTAAAACAAGTCTACGACAATCATGGCACAACTAATCTCATCCACACAAGATATAAAATATGATCCACAGAATAATAAGGAATGTAAATCATCAGCAAGTCTCACAAGTACTTCGGGAAACAACCCGATAAATATCTAGTACAATGGTTCCACAGACCAGAAAATAAAAGACTGAAATAATAATAAAAACTGAGCATGAACATGGATGCTCAAGAGAAATCTTCAGCTAAGACCTCGTCCTCGGATGGTGGTACAGCTCATGGATCAGCTCCTCCTGCTGCGGTCCAGTAAACCTCAGGGTAAACCTGGTCTGCAAAATCTGGGGACAAAATCCATATCCAGGTCCTCAGGGGACATAGCAAGGTACAAGAAAGCTCATGCCAATAAATAAATAAACAGTGCAGCAAATAAATAACTAAATGAAACAATGGGGTAAATATGTAACCATCTAAGTGAAATGCAAGTGAGAGCAGCACGAATACTCAGGCTGAGACCACTACAAGCTCTGTGTCTGGGAGCCGGTAGCAGCAATAACTATGTGTTTACTATGTGTTTACTATGTTTTATATATATATAATCAGCCTGTAGCCTGTGTGTCTCTCCCCACCCAATGTAACCACGCATATCATGTCCATAACGTCTCATGTCCATGTCAAGCGCGATCATAGCTAAAAGCAACAAGTCATAATGTATATAGAATATAAAATCTATGTCAAGTCCTGTATCCTATACAGAATCACCACGAATATCTCAGGAAAATCCTGTCTCATGAATAGTATCAAGTGTCCTGGGTCATATGGTACTTGATAAGACAAGTATGAGAATATAAAGTGTCACGGATGTCCATCTCTAGATGACCGTACCCAACACTGCGTACAGTGTCGGCACCCGACTGATAATCGGACGCTAAGTACGTCACACGGCCCTAGGTTGAGCATGCACAGCAATATATATAAAGCAAGGAAAATAGATAACTAAGCTGCAGAGTTTGGCAAGGTACACTTGCCTGATGTTTGAATATCAACTGTCGTCCTGGTATCCGTGGATCCGGTAGGTACTACTCCGAAAGCTGTAATAAATATCACCAACAGTCTCAGAAGATGTCAAACTGCTAGAAATGCCTGTCCTTACGTCCAATTTGGACACAGGGGCAAAAAGGTCATTTTCGGATTAAAGCGGGTTCCATATGTGGGCCACTTCGCACCGAAAAGCGTGTCGAGGGTAACAGTCTCTAAATGGGACAAACTATGGGTCAAACAACTCTAAATATCAATACGATCCCAACGGTATGTCCAAATTTGGATTCCGATGAGCCGAACATAATTTGGTCCAAAAAGTCAACTGTAGGACCCGCCAATTGGCGATCTGGTCAACCGTCTCAGAAATGCGTGAAAATTGGATCACAGGACCAGCGTGTTACCACGAGTCCAGTGGCGCAAGTTTTGTCGCAATCTGACAAGCGTGCACAAAATACGGGCGAGTTCCACAAAAGTGGCGACACGGAATGTGTTCGCGGATACGGCCTGATTTCGGCGCGCACACGCGTCCAAATCAGTCCCCACGAATTTTTATGTGTCCAATTATGCAGCGTGCACCATTCGGTACACTTGGCACACGGCGGGGCGGTCCCGTTTGGCGGGGCGCGCTCCGATCTTCAACTTTTGGAAAACCGAAAAAAGTGGATGCGCGCAGTTTTGTGACGAATATAATTCTGTCCACAGTGACTAATAGCACAAAGTTATTATACACAAAATAAACTAGGTCATGTAATCTACAGGTATCAAAAAGAATCGTCGAATTCGGATCTCTGTGGTGGAAGATACGAACTCGACAATATGGGTGGTCATCGCAAGTTTCTGCGATTGCAGAATTCTGTCTGCTCGCGCTGACTTGGGCGCTGTTTTTCACCTAGGGACACACGTTTTCCGAGGTTGACTATAAAACAAATTTTTGAGAGGGTTAAGGGAAGATCATACCTATGAAAACGGATCTGCGTTTGGTCGAGCGAGTCAACGGAAAATTACGCCGGAGCGAAGGTGCCTCGAGTGGGAGACTGCAGTCCGCGATGTCGGCGTCGACGGGATGGTTGGATGGCTTGGGGAGGCTTCTCTGGCTGCGGTGACGGCTCTAGATGGGAAGGGAAAGTCTGGAGTTTAGGTTAGGATTTTGGAGAGCTAATCATATATATATATATGATATATATATTAAGAGAAAGAGGAATAGATATAAGGCTTGCGGGTTTTCTTTCCGCGTTCAGAGGCTGAAGGCCTAATGCCAATTGAACTGGAGGGGGCGGGACCCTACTGCGGTTCCAGCAGCAATCCGCTGCTTTATGCTCCCAAGCAACCTAATTGCATAGTAGTAACTATAGTCTTATGATTAGTTATTATTATAAGTATTATTATTATCCTATTTGATTCTTTTCTTTTCTTTTCTTTCTTTCTTTTATTAAAATATATATACATATATATTTGTTTATATATATATATATATATATATATTTTTCACACATAAGAAAATTTATATAATGGGGTATTGTACATCGTTAGGCTAGCAACTGCTCAAGGGGTCTCCTACATGGAATAAATTCTGAAAAATTCCTGATGGTCCCACAAGTCCTCTAGGTGCCCGAACACCTAGCATAAAAATTATTAAAAATCTATTTCTTCTATTTAGACCTAATTACTATAAATTTAATTAATAATTAATAAATAAAGGGCTTATACGATTTTCTAGGAAGGGGGTTTTACAGGTTAGGGCAGAGCTGTACGAGGAGTTGGAGTCGCGACTAGCCTTCTATAGCCAGATACTTGGCGAAGAAATTGTTGGAGATTTGTTGGCAGGCATACCTTGTACGGAAACAGTTATCGGACCAGAGCATTACATGGATGTCCCGCCTGCTGCTTACGTCTTCTCTAATAGGTATAAGTTACCTATTGTAATTATCTCACAGGGTATTAACAATACTTTCTTTCCAATGTGTGCCCCCCTGGCCGAACACCGAGTATCCACTCTATGTTGCATTGGGCTTGTCGGACAACACTTCGTCATCCCAAGGTTGATCGCTCATTCTCCTATTCCGCCACCTTCTACGCTTTGGTATAAACACGCACCTGAGGAAGCGATCGCATGGACGACACCCTACATGGATGCAATGGCGGCCTATAAGAAGATGATGAAGATGGAGGATCCAAAAATTATGTCGGACGACTACTTTGATATTTTAATCGATTGATACTGCCCCATGTGAAGATGTATATTGTGTTGATCCATGTATGTTTAAGTGTATATTGAACTATATGTTGTACCTATTGTAATGAAAAGAGTTATGAAGATTTTGATTGTATAATGCGCATTGCTACCAATAACTTAGGACTGTCATTATGGAAAACTGCCAGGACTTTAGGACTGTCACATTTTTTACAGTCCTGGTGTAAACTAGGACTGTCAAAATTGTGACAGTCCTAAAGTTATATATTTCCTCAAAATTGACAGTGAAAAAACTTTAGGACTGTCACAATTTTGACAGTCCTAGTATAAACTAGGACTGTCAAAATTGTGACAGTCCTAAAGTTTTTTCACTGTCAATTTTGAGGAAATATATAACTTTAGGACTGTCACAATTTTGACAGTCCTAGTGTAAACTAGGACTGTCAAAATTGTGACAGTCCTAAAGTTTTCTCACTGTCAATTTTGAGGAAATATATAACTTTAGGACTGTCACTATTTTGACAGTCCTAGTGTAAACTAGGACTGTCAAAATTATGACAGTCCTAAAGTTTTCTCACTGTCAATTTTGAGGAAATATATAACTTTAGGACTGTCACTATTTTGACAGTCCTAGTGTAAACTAGGACTGTCAAAATTGTGACAGTCCTAAAGTTTTCTTACTGTCAATTTTGAGGAAATATATAACTTTAGGACTGTCACTATTTTGACAGTCCTAGTATAAACTAGGACTGTCAAAATTGTGACAGTCCTAAAGTTTTCTCACTGTCAATTTTTGAGGAAATATATAACTGTCAAAATTGTCACAGTCCACTGTCAAATTTGGACAGTATACAGATCAAAATAAACAATTAACCCACTGACCAATATGCACAGTATACAGATCAAAATAGTTATAACAAGGCAAAATAAACTCATAGTGTCACAACATAGCAAAATTAACTCAAATTGTCATAAGTCATATTCAATCAAACTTTTACAACGTTTACAACTCAAATTATAGTTTAAAGTTTTACAACGTTCACAATTATACAAATCAAAATGATTGTTCAAACGTCATGGCGCCTCTTCGTGCGTTGCTCTCTAGTATCCAAGAAAGGATATTCTTCAGCGTTGTCGATATTTTGGAGTTCGTCATTGATTGTCATATAATTGGAACCCTGGCAACTGACGAGGCTTCTTCCCAACTTCTTAACTTTCCTTGCCTATTCATGAAAAATGAAAATAATTGTTAGCCACAGTGACAAATATCAAACTTAAACTCTACAAGTAGGCTCACCATCTTGACCAGTGCAGTATATAAGACCGATTTGGGAGGAAGATCTGACGGTACACGCACAATATCCCCTCCGCGTTGGAACAAGGTCGGTAGTCCGACACCGGCGTAGTAGGCGAGGTAGTCGTCGCTGCACTCCGCCATATTGACTGCTGCTAGCCGGCCGGTATCTCTAATGACGTGGCGTTGCCACTCGGTGAAGAAGTGCGATACCCAGTTGAAATGTGCAGGTATATAGTTTAGCGGTTTTGTACCGCACGGAGGAGTTAACATTTGCAAAGTTCGCCTTGGGACAGTTTGTACGTAGCCAAACTGACGTAGCACTCTATCCGGCATATAAGCCTCCTCGATCTCATGACAAGTGATAACACCGTGATATAAGGCGACTGGTTGCAACGGACGGGTAGTCTGTCGCAAATCACGGTATGGATCCCATACAATCTGCACCGCATAAAATATAGCATAACGTCATTTAGCATAACGTAGTAAATTCATACCAATTAAGTACAATATTAGGTCTAAATTTACCTCTTCTGTCGTCATTTCTTCGAGTGCATGCCGTAGAGCGGCCAATGTGTGAGAACGCTTGGCATCTACCTTACTTGGCTTCCATCGGCACATTCTTGGCATGTTCTCGTCATACCCTCGGTTCAGGCTCGCCTGCTGCAGGGTTGGAAAGTGCTCGTATATCCATGCCTACACGTTACCGAAAATATATTAGTCCAAAAATAAATAACACAATTTTAATTTATGTAAACAAGTTGACAAAGATATATCTATACATGGAGTAGAGTCTGGCATCCGGAAATAGTCTTCGAACCCACACGGGATGCCGTACCAAGCTCGCGGTAAAGGTATGCCAGTATACCGCTTCCCCAAGAAATTTGCTCCACCGTATCAATGTTGTCCAAATTGATGAGATATTTCGCATTTATGGACGTTCCAGACTTATCGGTAATGCCGACAGCCCCTAAGATGAACTGAATATATCCGCGGGCCACATTTTCGCTATTATCAATTTCAGGGGCCGTCTCAACGAATATCTCCTCCAAATATTTTAGAGAAAGTCCGTAGGACTTCTTGAATTCTCGAATACTAGTAAAACTAGTGGCATCAACTCCCAGACACCCTGATACATAATCCACCATATAGTCGTAATAGTTGATGCTCGAATCATCAAAAGTATGATTCTGCATGGGACGACCATCAACCCTAAGTCCCAATATATGATGGACGTCATCAAGGGTAATCGTCAACTCCCCATTGGGTAGATGGAAAGTGTTGGTCTCTGGATGCCACCGTTCTACAAATGCTGAAATCAGTGCATTATCTACCGTTGTATATGAGTAGCTACCCAAATATTGCAGACCGGTGGGACTGATTTTTTGACTTCACATCATCTCCCAGTAATTCATACCGCCATGAATTGCATTTTTTGCCATGGTTGATTACCGTCAACATACGACCACTCTCCTGAAAAGTCAATAATTGGATGAAATTAAACCTCTATGTAAAATAAACTTTGAACTTACAACTATATATAAATGTATCATAACATAATGTACTTACCGGATTGTTCCATATTTGGTATGCAATATGGTTTTCGATCGACGGTAACATAGAGCAACCGTTTGGACGAGTGTCGCCTGGACTATCTGCTTGCTCAGAAGGTCCCGAACCATCAGTAGGCCGGTTTCCGAGAGTTCGTGGAAGACTCTCGACAGGACTATCTGCAGGCTGAGAATGTCCTGAACCATCAGTAGGCCAATTTGGAACATTTGGCATGTCCTCATCGGAGGAGAAAGAAGAGCCGGAAGAACTAGGAGGAGCACGTCTCTTTGTGGCAATCTTCTTCGTCAATGGACGTCTCCTCACTTCAGGGCGTGCCTCGGCCTCGCGGATAGTCACGCCTTGCGAAACTGTGCGTTCCTTACGCATCGACGCAGTAGGGCGTCTTCTCATTTCTTCATCCACAGTGTCCTTTCCAGGGGCATGACTATAAGATACAGACAAAAATTAATTTCTATTTTAACATAATAAGTAAATTTTTTCCCAGGACTGTAGCCATTTTTACAGTCCTGTAAGTATACAGGACTGCAGTTTTCTCAACAGTCCTAATCTTTTAGGACTGTAGAATTTCCTACAGTCCCATATACATTTAGGACTGCAGGAAATTCGACAGTCCTATATATATATATAGGACTGTCGAATTTCCTACAGTCCTAAATATATATGGGACTGTAGGAAATTCTACAGTCCCGCTCGATACAGCTCGACAATGTCGAGCAGTCTCGACATTGTACGCCCTAAAATCATGTTCCAAACGACTTCTATGTCTAAACTACATCCTAGACTCCGCCAAGGACTAGTATGCTCTCATTTGAAAGAAAATAACTCAAAATTTTCAACATGCAAGATAATTTCTTATAATTTTTGGATAATTTTTCAAATACAATAGCACAAGGAGAATGATGATTTCTACCTTGCTTCTTTCGAGACTTTGGGAGCCATCGACAAGGATGAGGAGGATAGCGGAGTAAGGCCGGCGGGAGGGGGTCGGCTGAGGGGGGAAAGCTCCGGTCGGCTGAGGGGGAAGCTAGGTTCCAAAACAATGTTTTTTTTCAAAAACCTGGGCTAGCCCCAAGTATAAACTTGGGATAGTATGAGTAAATGTTCCTCTCTTGTGGGCTAGCCCCAATCCTGGGCTAGCCCCAAGTAAAATGGGCAGTGCCCTTATCAAAAGCCATAACAAAGAGCAGAGGAGATAATGCATCCCATTTTTTATTCCTCGAAATAATTTAAAGAACCCAAATTTTGTCTCCATTGACTAATAAACATAACAGATGTTGGAGACACTCCGCCAAATAATTTTAATAAATTTGCTATCACGTTTCAGAATCAGTATACTTGAGAGTTGGAACAGCCAAAGTCAGGTACGTATATCAGATTACACTATATATATTCTGAGATACGATCACGACTGTGTAGACATGTGAGGGTTTACACTACAATCCAACAGTCATTTTCGGGTCAAAAATTTCTAGTGTCTCAATCACAAGCAAACAACAAGTTACAAGATGTATAATCACCAGACATTTAATAGTAAGACGTCACAAACTATACATACCTAGATGATAATAAAGTTAGTTGTACAAAAAGGGAGAACTAGCAAGAGTCTAAGTCATACATGATCAACTCTAGCTATAGTCTAGAATATGTTAATCATGTCCTGCCCTTTAGGCTATATAACAAGTTCAAAAGAACACGAGCTAAACACGTGTTCGGTGGCTAAACGACTCAAAAGAATAATTTACAATATAAGTGGACGAATGGAAAAGAAACTCACTCAATTCCTCTGTTGTTCCTGGTGTTCACTATTTTGAGGTGGAAGGTACGAAAGATCCTACTGTGCTGCTCCAAAATCTGGCCATACAAAACAGTGGGGTCAGAACCCCCAACAGCAAAATACAACAAGGAAGTCCAACTTGAAAACTAAAACTAGCAAGCAATAAAAATAAAACTCAACAACAAATCAGAGACGGAAGTAAATAATGCAAATCGAAGATCGTGTGCTACCACTGCACTTAACTCGAGGATTAAAGATAGTAAGCTACATGATATGTGACATAAGTAGTTATGGAATAAGTAAGATAATGATGATGATGAGTCGGCAAGCCACAAGAGCTTGGGAACTCCTCGAGATTGAAGCCATAACCCTTAAACCAAACAAGGACCGGAGTTATAGTTCCTTTTCCGAGTTGAACCTAGCCTCTGGCCACCGACTCCAATGAGTAGATAAGATAACAAATATAACACAGTTAAACAGTAAAATGAAATGAACAGATAAAGACTGACAGAGTACAGTTCTGGAGAGATATACTAGAAGAATCTGGATCATGACTAGACTAGCAATCAAGCAATCACGGTCATTCATGTCTTACGGCTTGTTATTATTAACTAACTAGAATTATCACAATCTTAGTTACTATCACATACAATTTTAAAACTTTTATACAGCCATATGTCATGTAGTCCATCCGGATCATCAAAGTCGTATTCTTTCATAAAAAATGTTGTGAACACTGGAATTTAACAATTAACAAGGGGAACTGACGGCCAGAGTACAGCATTATCCTGAATATAGATGGTTGCCCCCGGGGTATTAAAACCATCATTTGAAGATGATCCACCAAGCAACAAGTCAGATTTGGGATGAACTTCCTTTTCATGAATAATGGCCTGCTTTTGTTTATTTTGATGCACCACTTAATTTTTATCGGTTAGGAAATTGTTCTTTTTGCTGAACTTAACATAATTCTGCAGCATGCCAATTTCTATCAAAAAAAAAATATATATGCTAACTTGATTGCAAATTTAACAAGAAAAGTACAAAGAAAACTAAAATGAATTTCTAAGTACAAAAATCTAGAAAAGTACGACAATGGAGGAAAGTACGACGGTGGGCTGGAAGTGTGCTCCTCACGACAGAGAGCTCCAAATCCACAGGAACGCTGGGATATCGGGATTGCATGTAGCCAGAAATTTTCCTAAATGATTCTAGGTATCAAATCTAGTTCATTAATCTGATCAGTTTAATCAAGATTCTCGACCGTGGTGCTCGAGAATCTGCCTTAGGCATGATGCAAGACTAGACAATAGCTTGACTAGTACAATTAAAATCAACCACGGAATGACAAGTCATGCAATACTGGTGCTACTATTAGCCTTGATTATGACATGTCAGGATATCTTGGTTCATGAGTGAGCTAGTTGAGCTACCGTCGAAAATATCAGTACAGTATTTACATAAACATGGGCTTAACTCCAAGCTTCATTACAAGCACTAACACAAGTTAAGGGCAAGAAAGCATCATGTACATTATCCCAATGTTAAATTAAGAAGGCAAAACAATTGAAGAATATAGCAACAATGGTCAAAATAATCAAACTTGTAAAATTACACAAAACTAAATTTTTATACATTTTAGAAAACTGGGCATAACTCACTCATTTGAACTCCAAATGAGGCGATTTAAAAAGATTTAGAAAGACAAAACAAAGATCTTCAACTTTTATATTTTGAGTTTTACAAGATTATAACTAAAAAATTACTTAAATAGGCCAAAACAGTTTTTATGCGTACAAAATAGTCAAAATGGCTTAAAATAGCCTTCTCGTGTATTTTTGGCTCAAAAATAGCTCATCCGCGTAGTTTTGGCTAAAAAATAGCTCATCAGCATACTTTCTATGCAAAAACATGATTCTGTGCAAAAAGTATGCAAGGGGAGGACTTCTGCGCACTTTTTACATCCAGAATTGAATTCAGCGTAAAATACGCAAAAGGGAAGGGCTCATGCGTAATTTTTACGTCTAGAATTGATTCTGCGTAAAATATGCAAAAGCAGGGATTTCTGTGCAGTTATATGCAGGGGTTCTGTGCAGTTTTACGCATGGATTACGCACAGTTTTTACGCAACACTGTTCTTCTTCCTCAGCCGACCAGAAAGTTAAAAAAAATTTATTTTGGCCATAAAAACTTCATTTCAACTCGAAATTCGACGTTTCAAAAGCCAAAATTGAATAAAATTGAATTACCCACAACATGGGATAATTATTTTTCAGAACTGAGAGATCAAATCCATTAAATTCGTAAAATCCTAACTTTGAAACTTATATCTACTCCCAACCGTTCATCAGAATCAAAAATGCCAAATACTAAATTTATTAAGGACCACTAGATACACATTATAAGCTAAAAATATGCAAAAAAATTAAAAAAATAAAATATTCTGAAAATATGCTTTCTCCACTTTGGACAAGAAGTACTTGCCTAAACCCACTATTACCACTACTACCAAGGTCCAACATATAACGATCCACTCCGCATCAATGCAGATAGTCGATTCAAAAGGCATAAGTGCAACGACCCTACCCGTTTTACTCGGCGACAAGACTCGCTTGAGGCAAAGGGTTCAAACTTGCCCCTTCAGGAGTTCAAACTTAGACTTTCAAAGATGCGCTTGGAGTATCGCTCGGCTGAGGCGAATCATCGCTAAGGCGGATGGCTACGATAAACATGTCTTTGCTTAGCCTGCACACCATAAAATATGGACGATACTTGCTAGTCACTAGGTGAATCACCCTTGCATGCTAATAAAGAAATAAAATACACCTAGCTAAGAAAATAATCACATCTTGTATTGCTTATGTAGAACATGGAAATAAAATTTGGATTATAAATGGTTCCTCGCACTGCCCCTTAGACCGTGCTAGTGTAACATTATTATGTTTCTAGTAGAGTATGCCGCACGTTTCTTATAGTGCTTATGTTTCATACTGATATAATGCTTGCCTGTTTTACGTGCAACTAGTACTCGCTCCACTCGTTTTAATGCTTGTCACATGGATTTACCCCACAAATCGTTGCACTTCACTTAATTATGGTTCACTCACTGGAGGCAGGAAGACTATCAAAATAGTCATTTTCGAGCCAAGTAATGGAAACATGGAAATGCTCGCCAAGGTAGTTTCCCATACCGGGAACCGCATAATGCAAGATTAAAAAGATAAAAAAATGATAAGCAAGAATGAAGGTGAAGTTAGATTATAGACGAGTATATCGGGGATGTATAGCGGGGCTCGCTACCCACGCTGCATAGTATGCCGCCAGTCCAGTCGATAATCCAAGGATCGTTCGGGATGGCTTGTAGCGGGTAATGGCCTACCGTGTCTACAGCCATCGCCGTTTTAAAGATAAAGATAAAGAAAAGAGAAAGAGAAAGAAAAGATAAAGATAAAGGAACGAATCATAAATGGTTGCGGACAACTCGTTCACGAGGTATGTGGATTCCTCGGACGAATTATCGGGGCACCGGGATTGTGCCGGCCTAGGAGGAATCATAGGATATTTGTGAGACCAAATGGTCAGGATGCTCTACCGGTTTAGGGTGACACAAATATCGGTAGAGGGCCCAAGGTATGGCATCGTACACTTGGTTTACCCATCTATCTCAACGAAAGTCTCAGTCCTGAGAGAGATTAGTCCTTTATGGCTCTACCTTCATATAGATTAAGTTAGCTCGATTGCGGCAATCCGCGTACGAGTTATTTATATTGAACATATCCGAATATAATATACTTGAACGGCCTGTGTATCATGTGTTTTGAACAATCGAAGTAACAAAGTAACCTGAGTATCACATATCTGAGTATGTCATTCACCGGAATCAGAAACACGTTCGAAACACTTGTGTTTCCTTATGCAAGTTTTAAGTCGTTATATACATATTCATGCTTGTTTAACTCGGTTGTATCATTGGACAGGGAAGGAACACTGGTAAGTTGGTAAGTTTTGTTATGTTTCTTTTATATCACACAACGTACTGCCACACGAGTTAGGCTTTACATTATTGCCATAAAACTGATCCTAAGGCAAGACTAGAAAGATAACTTAATAGATGGTATACGGAACTAATATAAAGTATTTAAAATTGTCGAGCGGACGAGAATCCTCTCCACCAGTGCATTCATATACTGATAACCCACCAGATTGCTTGCAGGGTACGGGAGAACCTCGTTCGGTGCAGAGTATCTACTCATGCGCGCTAAGGCCTTAAATTTGCTCTGGAGCCTTAGAGTGTTGCATCCGGAGCTGAAGCACATATACAAGACATAAAGTTAGGACAATGCCTATGTATCATCCCAAGTTGTAAGCCGCTTGGCACGCTTTTATATGTTTGAGAGAGAGAGAAAGAGCATTGAGCGAATTATAATCTCGACATATCGCCGCTTGTAACCTTATTCATTATCAATAAATAGCTTGTATATGTATCATACTTGTATTTATTCTATGCTTCTGCTATATCGACTTGGTGAACTAGTCATCGAAAGGCCGTTTACTCGTGTCGTTCAAATTTCTGCTGCATTGAAGACTATATATGCGACTCTGTGGCTTAGATATTTTTTTGCATGTTCGGATCATGGCCTTGCTCGGGCACATCTTGTGCTCGTGCGACATCATGTCCTGATGAGAATAATCGTCCCGCGGGAGTGCTGGCACGATGATTCGTGCCTAGCGGGGACGGCCAATCTTACAGGAGATCGGGGCGTAACATATTGGTATCAGAGCATGGCTTTATGTCCTTGGACTTCTTATCGATTTTCTCAGTTTCGAAAGCTCGTTCGTGGGTTCTGTTACAGACGCTCTCTTTCAATGTTCCAACGAGATATTCCATAAAATGAGTCTAAATATATTTGAAAGTACATGTGAATGATATGGTTGCTTGAACGGGATAGTAATGTGAGGGCCTTTGTGCCGACCTATGTCAAACTTCATGGGAATAGACTCGTGCTTATAATTTGCAAGTTGTGTGCAAACCCGAATACATATACGTAATTTTCAAGCGGGTTAGTGTATGGGATAGAATATCGTTCGGACATTTAGCTATGAATACAATATTTCGGCTAAGTTGTGTTGAGTATCGTGCACCAAGACCCTTTAATGCGAGCAAGTTTGCGAACGAGATTGGGATATCGTTCTGGTAAGGATAAGTTAGACTTAGAATAGCTATCGATAGAAACGTTATTGGACTATCGCTAAGGCGAATCTAGGGAGTCGTGCCTGAGTTTTGACATATAGTTCAAAAAGTTATTCGTATCGATGAGCTTTGACTCAAAAGCATAGTTTATATAAAGGACTATCGATAGAGGTATATACAAGACTAAGATTATCGAGACAACGCATAGGGATCGCACAAGAGTTTTAAGGAACGAGTTGGATGGATTGATGCGAATACAATTAAGAATTAATTAGATGACTCAATTCCTGAGTGGTGTATGCGATAACTCAGGAGCGAATAAGTGATTTGATGATTCACAGAGTATAGCTCAAACCCTGAGTTGTGTATTGATCGTCTTATAAACGATCAAGCAAATCATAAATTTTGGGATAGTAAATGAGTCTAGGAGCAAATGACGTGATTGTGTAAATCCTTAGTATAAATAATGCCTAGCAAGTAAGCGAATTTGAAGGAATCGTACGAGATTTCATTCGATCGAGTTAGAAGAAAATGATAAAGTTTATATCGGATAGAAATTCAGAGTGTTGAAACCAACATCTGGATCAAAAAAACTTAGTAAATCGAACGAGTGATTTTAATTTGAATCAAAAGAATTGAAACTTGAGTTGAGATGGAATAATTGTGGATGCTATCGGAGTTAGTAAAATTTAAAATAATGGCGCGAACGAATGATAGCACACATGGGAAATTTGGATTGAGTAGGATATCGATCGCTAGAATTTAGCTTGAGTACGGATGTTATGGTTTCGAATTTGGAAGACTTGATATGATATCGATAGTTGAAAGATAACACGAATTGAACTACTTTACTCTGTTAACGATCGACTACCGAAAAAAAATTGCTATATCTTGGCTCACCGGCAAGAAGAACAATAATTAGGCTTCCAAGTATATGGCCTTCCTTCCATTTGGGAATCACATGTTCCCGCTATTTATATCCATTCGTACTGTAACGGTCATGCGCGGATCAAATCTGAAAAATTACTGTTTCCAGCCTTTGGCGCATCAAAATTGTAGTTGGTTCATCCAACTTTAAGATAACCGCCTACGTAATACAGATCTGAACATGAGCACATATTACAGTCGACTTGACACATGTTGTAGCGCCCCGTTCTCCCGCAGCGGAGAGCGCGGCTAAGAAACACAAGACGGTATCGTTCGATCGGGATAGATTGAATTAAGAACTCGTCCTCGTTATGGATTTGTTTCTTCGGAATCGATTTCCATATTCAGTGGACTGCGCCCCCGGGATCGGCTTAGCGGCAGAGTCAGGAGGGACCTCTCCGCTGCTATCTTTTATTGCCTCGGTTTTCGATAACGCTTGTTGCTTTCGTGCTTTGAGTTGGTTTTGGGATTTGCTTGTTTTCCTTGAACGGTTTCGATGGTTTTCATTGTTTTCGTTCATCGACTTGCACTTCTATTCCGAGATTGGAAAGAGAGGAAGAAGTATTAATCGAGCTGTTCGTGTGCAGGTAAACGAGCAGTAGGCGGCTTGCGAGCGGAGTCGTGAAGTGTCTCTTTCCTTCTTCCTTCCAAACATCGAAGTGAGTGGCTACCAACCCGATTAGCTAGCCCTGCTTCCAAGCTTCACAGCTAATAATCTGCATTCTCCTTTGCCCCGATCAAACGATACCAAGTAATAATAAAAGAAACCAAGATAAAAGAGAATAGACTTGGTTATATGCTTGTCAATAAACTTCACGAACGGATACTTAAATGCATGCTTGTTCGCTTGGGAAAAATCATTGCTTGTCTTGTACATTGCTTGTCTTGTCTTGTACATTGCTTGTCTTGTACTCTTGTCGCCTCAAAAGCATGAACTGTTAACTAAGTAAACATATTGTTCGATCACGGACAACTTGTGCACAAGGTCATTGGTTCCTGCGGACGGTCGCTGGGGCACTAGCACCGATCCGGTCCGGACGGAATCCCTATTGTATAGTCCATTGTGCTGGACGGAGTGACATGTAGCGCTCCTTGTTCATTCGCTGCATACCATTCCCGCCAGTGACTATTGTCCATTGTGGCATCACGCCAAGTGATCTCTTGTATATTTAAATCTGTTGCATACTAACTTATGTCTCCGTGGCAGGGAAGGCATGGTAAGTATTGTGCAGGTAATTCAGACGGTCAGGTAAAATCCACCGAACGGTGGCACGTTCATTTCAGTAAATTCTATATGCTGCTTACTTGTAAATGAACTAAGGCAAGATAGAAACCCATAAATATGCATGCTTCATTAAAACAACGTGTTGATTGGTATAGTCAGGCTAGCTCGCCTTCACCAGCATATTTTAATATGCTGACCCTCGTTGAAACAGGTTCTCTGCACTAAGGCGAACCGAGCGAGGAGCCGAAGTTATCTTCCCGATCCAGTCCAGCTGTTGGCGCATCTTCACCGCGCCCCCGAAGCATTTTGAAGTCCGAAGCTGCAACTCTTCATACACAAATGCAGCTCCGTGGCAAAGCCGTCCTCCAGCCTGGAGGTCTATACATTTTGAAGTTATAAAGGGATGTAATGTACAGGACTGCTATCTCATTTTGAGTCATCTCTTTGTAAGCCGTTCGGCATATTAGCTAACTCGTTCAAGAGTTTGTAATAGATGTTCATTATCAATAAAGAGAACTTTTCCATGTTTCAAATCTGTGTTTCAATTTATCTGCGTACTCTGAATATGTGCTTGCTATGCAAATCATTAAAGCCTTGTGCGGGCGCAACCCCAGGCCCGCACGGCGGTCACGACTCGGGGGACGCCTCGGGGCGTGACACATGTCATGCACCTAGGGTCACGTATTGATCGTGGTTGACGTCATGTAAAAATGGACACGCCTTTAGCGAACCAAGGTACGTACGTTAATTATGGTTACTGCCAGTTGTCATCAAGGGGGAAGATGCACCTAGGAGCAAACTTTGCCGCATGACTCGTCTGTCGCATACACTACTAATGCTGAAGGAGTTTTGCCAATATAGTTCCTCTAAAGAGGCCTTGCCACACCACTTTTATTGTTTTGTGCCATGTGGAGCGCTCCGTTATAACTTGTAGTGCCCCGCTCCGCGTTGGCACTATGTACAAGAGATATCGGTTTGCTGACTCAGAAAAAAAACCTTCTTAAAGAGCTCCTTATTGAACCAGAAGACGACTGATCTAGGTGAGTGGACATAACTTCATTATCTGATTCTAGCACACCTTAATAATGATTCATAGTTTTTGAAATACTTGTTTGCTAAATAGATAACGTTTGCATGAGAATGATAGAACGAGAACTCGCATGCTTAACTAGAGAACGCATTGCTTGTCTAAAAGAAATAGAACCAATGCCATGCTAAGTATAAAAATGAGTGATACATGCTAAGTTACACAGACACCGTTATCGAACCAACCATTGCTATGCTAATAAGAAGAGTAAAAGATGCTTGAACATGTTTCTTCATAGTATGCTAAACTAGAGTAGAATTACATTACTTGTCTAAAAGAAATAAAATTTGCATGCTAGATTTATATAATTGTTCTTGCTTCTTACTTGTTAAAAAAACTAGATTGCTTAAACATGTTTTATTGATCGCACTGTATAAAAGATATAACTATTATTAATAACTCGTTATATGCTAAATGGATTGATATGAATGATAAGACTAGTAGTGCACCCTGAGGATCGGTCCTACGATATCTTGGGGGGTGTGGCTATTAGATATGTAAAGAGAAGATTGAACCTATAGATCGATTGAATAGAAGAGAAATGATTGAAAAGTCTGCTTTTTATAAACATGTGCATCATATAGAAATGTTATTAATTGATAGAGAGCATTCATCACATCGGTCGGGACAACTTGTGCACAAGTATTGGGTCTCTCGAGCGGTATCCTGGGGCACTAGGACCGTTCGGCCTGGGAGAGGTGTCACCCTCACATTTTTAATCAAGGGTAGTTTGGTAATTGATACGGGTATTTTTAATTTAGGATTTATTGTATTTTAAATATTGTGCATGCATGATTATTTATTTGTTGTATTATTTGTTGATTGTTAGTTGTAAAATTATTTTAGACTTGTGTAGTAGACCTAACATATTTTATTAGTTGCATGAACCAACATTTCATATGAGTTTAGATTGAGCCAATGAATTAGGCCCATGAATCAGGAGGTTGTATTAATTAGTGAAATCATTAGACTAGAACCTTTCCTCCCTAATTAATTTCTTCATGAGAGATCCCAAGGGGTAATTAAGACATTTCATACTAGCTTGGGGAGAGGGCTAGGGCCGGCCACCATTAGAGGAGGAGAGATAGTGTCTCCCTCATTTTATTTTCTATTCCTTTAGATCTAGTTCTTCCCTCTTTCAATTTCCTTCATTCCCTCATCAATCCTCCTCCCAATTTTTTCACAAATTTCTTCCCTATTCTTCATTAGAGGCTTCTACATCAAGGATCTACAAGAAGAAAGTAAGGAGCAACAAGGAGGAGGCCAAGATCTACAAGGAGAGGAGCTACTTTCCATTTGAAGACTTTCATTAGGAATCCATCTCCTAATAGGTATATTTTAGTTTTCCCTATTTTAGTAAACTCTAAATATAAGATTTAACCATGAGCAATCATCCCACATGCATAGGCTACCCATAGCAATTGGTTTTAGGTTCATAGGAGACCTATGGTAGAAGTTATGTGCATTTTGGTATCAATTTTGGCAGAATTCCGAGATTGGCACATGTTGTATTTGTCAATTGGTCAAAAGATCAAATTGACAAATAATTGATTATTTGTGACTAGGTGTCCACAATTGGGTACGTGTAGGCCGTATCTCGTCAATTTGACAAAATAGGTTAATTTTGGGAGTTTTTCTCCGACACGGGGACTTGTGCATATCATATTGTGACACAGATACGTAGTTGATCTAATTACTATACGTATTGTTCATATTTAGTGTATTAGACTTTATCGTGTCCTCCGGGATACGTTTGGTTGTGTGTTGGAGCCGTATCGCAAGTGTATCATAGAATTAGTGTAATACGGGTGCGGTGCACTCCACGTGTTTGGTATTTTGCCCACATTTCTCTACGTACATGTGTGTATATATATATATATATATATATATATATATATATATATATATATATATATATATATATATATATATATATATTTTATATATATATATGATTAAGTGTATTTGTGTGTATCTATATGTGTGTATATATATATATATATATATATATATATATATATATATATATATATATATATATATATATATATATATATATATATATATAGTGTGTGTGTGTGTGTGTGTGTGTGTGTGTGTGTGTGTGTGTGTTTGTATATATATATATATATATATATGTGTGTGTGTGTAGTAGTGTTTGTATATATATATGTAAGAGTGTAGTATATATATGCTTATGTAGATATGTATATATATATATATATATAGTTGGATTTATATATATAGAGGTGAGTATATACATAGAGGTATGTATTTTTGTTTGTGGTGTGTGTGTCTGTGGTTGAGGGGTGGCTCAATAATTCAGCAGCAGCTCGGGATGAGAGGCACTGATGTAGCAGTCGAATGCTGCAGTAAAGGAACTCAACATTAGCAGTGGTAGCCTTGGGGAAATACCGCAGTGCACTGAAGGATGTGCAGCTCGGGCAAGTGTGTAGCCAACTGCACAGGAAGGCCTACAACATTCAGCAACTGTCCACTGCAAGCCTCAGTAGCATTCTCAGTAACATTTAGTACCTCAGCATTTAGCAACAACTATCAGTTTCAGCAGTGAAGCTCAGTAACAGTCTCGTGCACAAGAAGGGGAAGCTAATGCTCGGGCATGCTTAATAGGGAAGCCAGTACACTAACAGCAAGCTGGATACTCGTGCACTGGGCACCATCAACAGGGAGTTCACAGCAAGATGAGCAGTATCAGTACCAACAGGTTTTCAGGTATGCAGTTTCAGTTTCAGTATCAACAACACTGTTTATCAGTGCAGCCTTCACTGTGCAGGTATCGGTGATATTTGGTTTAGATTGGTTTAGGGTTAGCAGTTAGTTGGTATCAGGTAGTTTGAGTTATGGATTAGTGGTTGTAGTATAACTAGATGGTTAGTATATATGACTAGTAGTGTAGTAGTTTAGTTGTTTATGTTATTAGATAGATATGTATATTAGTGTAGCTATGTGTAATTAATAAGGATGGTTGATAAGTTATATGTTAAGTTATATATGTATGCTAGTAAGTATACATATTGGTAATTAGTAGGTATGTATTATATTAATATTTATTATAGTAGTTTATATATGTTAGCTTATAGTTAGTATATTAGTTTGGGGTTTTATATTTGTGTATTAGCTTTTATGTAGAGGTTTTGGATTACCTCGGGATACCAATGTAATACCAAGGTATTGGGTCAATATCCATGGTTTTGAGTTTGGGTATCGAGATAGGTGTGATATGCATTGGTATAAGGCCAAGGTATCATAAATTCATTGTTTTGATATAGATATTAAGTATATTGACTGGTACATATATCTAAAGTACTATTTTCATATTTGGAAACTTGAGTATCTTAGGATACGACTTTTTGAGTGTTTCATAGTATCTTAGATTAGCTAGTATAGTTTAGATTCATAGTGTATCCTAGTGTTAGACTCTTGCAACCTAGATTTAATCGGTTTGACCTAGAAATGGCTTTATGACTTAGAATTGCATCAATTTAACTTATTTCCATTTCAGAACCTTGTATTGATGCAACATACCATATATAGGTTGTGTGACACCAGCTTGGGCATCGAGAGACACACCTTGCTCAGGATATCAGGCGAGTACATTTCTCTGTTAGTTTTCAATTCATAATAGTGTATATATGCATGTTCTAGAATTGTATACTTGATTCCGATACAGTAATTTTACGGACTTGTACTACATGGATCCCGTCAGGAGATGTTATTCCCTACCATGTTCAGCGGGTACTCATGTACATGTATTTTATCGTATATATTGGGTATTTATTTATATTTTGTGTTCACACACTGCTCCTATTCCGTGTGCTTATTCGTGTACACCCACTGCTCGTATTCAGTGGTTATGATATTCGTGTACACCCACTGCTAATTTTCAGTGGCTATATTTCATGTTCGTAGCGTGTCATGATTGGATCCATTGGTATTAGTTGGGGATGGGAGAGTAGGAGTTGATTATGTGATCAAAGCCCCATTGGTACATCGTGTACATTCTGATTACATACCTCACATGTAATCGTCTTACCAGATCATGTTCACCCAAACCGATCACATAATGAACTTGTATTCTGAGACACATTAGTTAGTTTACAGTTATTTTATAATATTGAAGATATTCATATTGTTGTTCTATATTTCCGTACATTACCTGTATACCTATTGTTCATTCATTCATATGTTTAGTGATCTTGTATTTTATTTCTATATATGTTTTATATGCTCGATTATGTTATTGAAACTGCTTTCAGAGGTATTACTTCGCTCCAATCTTGACTGGATATATTTTTCTAGATGATTGGCTTATATAGTAGTGTCCGACATTCTATGGACCGCATAACGGTGTACCTTTAGAGGATTCTCTCGTAGACCAGGAGGACTTAGTTGCAGAGCCCGAGGAGGTTTAATTATTTTGTGTTGGACTTGTATTAGACTATTTGTGGAGATTCATTGGCATGTATATTATTTCAGACTTGTGGATTGTATCTTTATTCTTTCCTTCGCTATTCCATTCATGCTTTATCTTCCTTAGTTTGTTTTATGATTGAGATTAGATTATACTTGTGAGATACCATATTATTCATCTGTTTGGAGTTGAGATGATTGACAGGTACCATATTATATTATTGAGATGTTAGATAGTTAGAAATGACCCAGACAACGTTCTACCGTCGATTTTGCGGCGTAGGCTGGACGTACCCACGTACTCATGTTCGAATATCCGGGTACGGGTCATGACATATTTTTAGTGGTGGCCTATGCAGGTCTAGATTCGCAATTAGTATGATATTGTAGTAGTGCTCGCCTAGAGTACTACTACGAGCCTGCTTTAGGAAATAGGATTTTGGCTGAGAGTTTACTCAATCACAACTAGGAAAACATTCCAATATCAGTTTTGCAAATTCTTATCTATTGAATAATTGCTTTGCTTTCAATAAACACTGTCCTTCTTTGATGATATAGTATCATATTCAATATTGATTCCTTATTTTAATCTATCTTCAGAATGCTACCGAAGATGCATTCCCACCGCTCAGGTGCAGCGACGGCCCGATCAGTCACTTTATCACCTTTGAGAACAACACCCTCAGATAATGGTCCATCACCTACATTCAGGAGGTCAGCTTCACCAGTCCATGTGGGCGTATCTGCAGCAGCTTTCGGAGGTGCTCCACCTCCGGTACCGAGGGAAGCGCAGACAGTTTTCGGTGATCTTCTACCCCCACCACCCATAGTCGATTAGACACAGATGTTCACGATCTTCCAGCAGATGATGGAGGTACAACAGAGTCAGTCGAAGGTCCTGAGACAGAGCATGATAATGCTCACCAGATCGCACTTACAACAGTTGAGAGAGCTACCGTAGTCCAGCCGCAGAAGGTGTAAAACCCCTAATTTTGAAAATCGTATTAATTATTTATTTATAGTAGTTATGAGCTAAATAGAGGGAATAGATTTTTATTTAATTTTATTTGAGGTGTTTGTGCATCTAGGGGATTTATGGAGCCATTATAAATTTTTCCTAATTTATTCCATGTAGGAGACCCTTTGGACAGTTGCTAGCTTAATGGTATGCACCAATATAATTTTTAGAATTTTCTATGTATATATATATATATATATATATATATATATAGTTAATTAGGAAAGAAATTCCTATTGGATCTCAACCCGAAACCCAAACCCTCTATCCTAAAGCCACTACCCGTTTAACCCTACCCGGACCCGTTAGGAGGAGAAAATATCAACAACAGCAGTAGCAAAAACCAACTTTTCTTTTCCTTCTCCGCGCGTGTGAGCCATCTCATTCTACCGCTTCTTTATCTATTATTACTAAACTCTCCTCAACCGAAATCCAAAACAAGAAAGAAAGAAACAGCAGCAGCAGTAGTGGCTTTTGAGACCACTAAAATTATCCCACCGCCTCTTATCTCTATATATATATTATAAACTCTCCAAAACCCTAATCCCACTTCTTACACAAAACTTAAACACAATATTGGACGTTTGCACTATATAGAACTCTTGCTCGGCAAGTATACCTTGCCATTGTATTATTCCATATGATACATGCATATTTTATTTCTGCTTATTTAGTTCATTTATTTTAATTGCCATATAAATTGTGCGTCCAAGGAGACTTGGGTGCAACGACGATGTCGTCATATTCTGTTTTTATTTATGTATTTGCATTGGACCTACGTTATGAGACCACCCCATTATTATGAGGCATTTTATGTTTCATTGGACATGACACTATTCTTACACGAGTATGAGTCACATGTAGGACACGAACTTGCGTATTCGGCTGGCCACTGGTACATATAGGTCGTGCGACGGATAGGGATAACTGCCGATAGAAACTTTGTATGATAGTAGACCTGGCAGTTATTTAGAGGTTTATCGTGTCATGGATATGACATGTTTAGAGCATGGGATGGGAAGAACAACAAGTAAGGCGTTTGGGCTCTTTTGTACTTTTTTCTTGTTCGTCCGGACCCTCCGCCGGAGCGACGGATGGTGGTGACCCTATATATTGCAGGCGGCCTCTGCCGTTCAAAAGACGGTATGCTTGTAGGCCCCTGATTCTCCGAGAGAATCATGCCAATCCCATTTATGGCCAGATAGCCCACGTGTTGGAAAGTTATTCTCAAACTGCATTCACTTAGACGGTTAGGCGACCCATTAGATGTTTATTTTTTAGTACTTATTGGCATGTTATTATATATCTTGTTAAGTCCCTCTGAGGACCTGGTCCCTTTCCAGATATAGACGAGCAGGAGTATCCGCAGGAGTACGGACCTGGACCTGACGCTACTTACCAGATGGAGGAGGTCTTACCCTCGGAGTATCTGTGATTTTATTACCGCTGTTTAGAGATCCTTGTTGCTACTTCAATATAGCCATTTTGTATTGGATTTATTTCCATCTGACTATCAGACTTGATACTCATCTTTGATATTCAGTTATTATTCAGCTCTTTATTCCTACTTATTATTTGTACTGTGGATGAGATATAGATTGTGTGTGACTTGTTGTGACAGTATATTACCACTGGTGGATTGGATATTCATGTACAGCCTACGTGTGTATATGGTTTCCATATATTGGAGTTTGTATACATATGACTGGGCGTGTTACGTATTCCTAGTCCAACATATTTTAGGACTAGGGCGTGACATATTTTTGGTGGTGGCCCATTGCAGGTCAAGAATATATTGTCTTGGTTACGTAACTGTACCAAACAAGCCTGCGTATAGGAATAGAGTATAAGGATCTCATCTACGCTTGACTAAAACCTCATTCTTCCTTTCAACCATCCTATGTTGGGATAAACAAAGTTTTACGCCAAAACCCTTTACCCTGTGACCAGACCCTTTACCCTTGTTGGCGTAAAAGCCAAATGACTGTTGTTGGCGTAAAAGCCAAATGACTGTCATATTGGCGTAAAAGCCAAAAGACTGTCTGGTTGGCGTAAAAAGCCAAATGACTGTCTTATTGGCGTAAAAGCTAAACTATGAAGAAGATTGCCTCCTTTACGCTGCGGTTATGACAACTGCTACCCACGTTTGATATGCGTATGACACGTATCCCTTTGTAAGATTATAGCATGTAAGCCACGTAGGTAACTTCCCCTGCGTAAACTTGATAATTCATGAATAATATATAACCAGCATAGAGTAGCCTGATTAGGCATAAAATGTATGGATGGTGATGTGAGCGTATTTGTCACAGTCTTAGCTTTTCCAGTCAAGAACCAATCTCGTGCATTAAATGCAGAGATATGCCTCAAGCTCTGTGCAAGAAACAACTTTTTACGTGGCGTCTGATTTCGTCCTATCTTGAGCGTAAAAACTCATTTCTGTCGATTTTGTCTTATCTTGAGCGTAAAAACTCATTTCTGTCCATGTAGAATAGGTAGCGTATTCAGAAGACTCCTTTGTTTTTCCTTTTGAATGCGTAAATACGACTTGTATCCAATATGTCACTGAACGATAACCTGGGTCTCTGTGCAAAATTATCATCATAGCCGTCCTCTCGATCATCGTGCAGTACTTTTGTCAGATGTCAAGTTCACTGATTTGTTTGACAAATTTATCCAAGGAATACGAAGAGTTCCTCGTACAAACTTTACGCTGTAACGTATTTCAGACTTTACCCACATATCTCTTTACGCCCGTTATCATAGGATGATGTTGGTGAGAGAGATTTATTGGGACCAGAGATGGTAGTGGATGCAGCCGAGAAGGTAAACCTTATCAGGGATAGACTTTGAGTAGCGCAGGACAGACAACGACATTGGGCCGATAGCCACCGGAGACCTTTGGAGTTTTAGGTATAGCTTTAGTTTTGGTTTGCTTGTGTTTGATTATTTGTTTTATTAGAGTGCTAAGGTTGTGTTTCATTCTAGATTGGCGGTCTATTTTTCTTGAGGATTTCTCTGACACGTGGCACGATTCGTTTCGGTGGAGGCGGAAAGCTTAGTTCGCGATTCATAGGACCTTTTAGTATTCTTGAGAGGTCGGTAAAGTTGCATACAGATAGACTTACTACTTGCATTGGAGGAAGTGCACAATGTGTTTCATGTGTCGCAGCTGAGACGGTACATGGAAGATCCTAGTCATATGTTGGATCACTCAGAGATAGAGGTGGGCCCTACTCTTAGCTATCCAGAGCAGCCAGTTGAGATTCTGGTAGAAAGAGAAGGTGCCGAGGAACCAGACGATTCCTTTGGTGTACGTCGAGTGGAGGCATCACTCGCCATAGGAGAGTACCTGGGAGTGAGAGGCCGAGATGCGCGAGCGATATCCATATCTGTTCGAGTCGTGAGGTATAATTCTTTCTTTGCTTGTATTGTTTGCTTTTGGTAGTTAGTTTCTTCCTTAATTTTGAGGACAAAATTTTTCTAAGGTGGGTAGGTTTGTCACCCTCACATTTTCAATCAAGATTAGTTTGGTAATTGACACGAATATTTTTAATTTAGGATTTATTGTATTTAAATATTGTATATGCATGATTATTTATTTGTTGTATTATTTGTTGATTGTTAGTTGTAGAATTATTTTAGACTTGTGTAGTGGACCTAACCTATTTTATTAGTTGCATGAACCAACATTTTATATGAGTTTAGATTGAGCCCATGAATTAGGCCCATGATTAGGCCCATGGATTAGGAGGTTATATTAATTAGTGAAACCATTAGACTAGAACCTTTCCTCCCTAATTAATTTCTTCATGAGAGACCCCAAGGGATAATTAGGACATTTCATACTAGCTTAGGGAGAGGGCTAGGGCCGGCCACCATTAGAGGAGGAGAGAGAGTGTCTCCCTCATTTTATTTTCTAATCCTTTAGATCTAGTTCTTCCCTCTTTCAATTTTCTTCATTCCCTCATCAATCCTCCACCAATTTCTTCACAAATTCCTTTCCTACTCTTTATTGAAGGCTTCTACATCAAGGATCTACAAGAAGGAAGCAAGGAGCAATAAGGAGGAGGCCAAGATTTATAAGGAGAGGAGCTACTTTCCATTTGAGGATTTTTTTATTGGGAATCCATCTCCCAATAGGTATATTTTAGTTTTTTCTCTTCTAGTAAACTCTAAATCTGAGATTTAACCATGAGAAATTATCCCACATACATAGGCTATCCATAGGAATTAGTTTTATGTTCATAGGAGACCTATAGTGGAAGTTATGTGCATTTTGGTGTCAATTTTGGGGGAATTTTGAGATTGGCACATGTTGTGTTTGTCAATTGGTCTAATAGATCAAATTGATATATGATTGATCGTTTGTGACTAGTATCGTATCCATAATTGGGTACGTGTAGGCCGTATATCGTCAATTTGACGAAACAGGTTAATTTTGGGGAGTTTTCTTCGACACGGAGACTTGTGCATATGATATTATGACACAGACATGTAATTAATCTAATTACTATACCTATTGTTCATAATTAGTGTATTAGACTTGCTCGTGTCCTCCGGGATACGTTTGGTTGTGTGTTTGAGCCGTATCGCAAGTGTATCATAGAATTAGTGTGATACAGGTGCGGTGCACTCCACGTATTGGTATTTTGCCCACATTTCTCTATGTACATGTGTATATATATCTATGTGATAATTATATATATATATATATATATATATATATATATATATATATATATATATATATATATATATATATATATATATATATATATGTATATGATTAAGTGTATTTGTGTGTGTCTATATGTGTGTATATATATATGTGTGTATTAATGTTTGTATATATATATATGTAAGAGTGTAGTATATGTATGCTTATGTATATATATATATATATATATATATATATATATATATATATATATATATATATATATATATATAGAGAGAGAGAGAGAGAGAGAGAGTTGGATTTATATATATAGAGGTGAGTATATACATAGATGTATGCATTTGTGTTTGTGGTGTGTGTGTCAGTGGTTGAGGGGTGGCTCAACAATTCAACAGCAGCTCGGGATAAGAGGCACTGCAGTAGCAGTCGAATGCTGCAGTAAAGGAACTCAGCATTAGCAGTGGTAGCCTTAGGGAAATATCGAAGTGCACTGAAGGATGTGCAGCTCGGGCAAGTGTGCAGCCAACTGCACAAGAAGGCCTACAACATTCAGTAGAAGTCCACTGCAAGCCTCAGTAACATTCTCAGTAATATTTAGTACTTCAGCATTTAGCAACAACAAGTATCAGTTTTAGCAGTGAAGCTTAGTAACAGTCTCGTGCACAATAAGGGGAAGCCAATGCTCGGGCATGCTTAACAGGGAAGCCAGTGCCAAATAGTGCAGCCTTAACTATGCAGGTAGTTTGAGTTATGGGTTAGTGGTTGTAGTATAACTAGATGGTTAGTATATATGACTAGTAGTGTAGTAGTTTAGTTGTTTATGTTATTAGATAGATATGTATATTAGTGTAGCTATGTGTAATTAATAAGGATGGTTGATAAGTTATATGTTAAATTATATATGTATGCTAGTAAGTATACATGTTGGTAATTAGTTGGTATGCATTATACTGATATCTATTATAGTAGTTAGTATATGTTAGCTTATAGTTAGTATATTAGTTTGGGGTTTTATATTTGTGTATTAGCTTTTATGTAGAGGTTTTGGATTACCTCGGGATACCAAGGTAATACCAAGGTATTGGATCGATACCCAAGGTTTTGAGTTTGGGTATCGAGATAGGTGTGATACGCATTGGTGCAAGGCCAAGGTATCATAAATTTATTATTTTGATATAGATATTAAGTATATTGACTTGTACATATATCTAAAGTACTATTTTCATATATGGAAACTTGCGTATCTTAGGATACGACTTTTTGAGTATTTTATAGTATCTTAGATTAGCTAGTAGTTTAGCTTTATAGTGTATTGACTTAGTGTCCTAGTGTTAGACTCTTGAAACCTAGATTTAATCGGTTTGACCTAAAAATGGCTTTATGGCTTAGAATTGCATCAATTTAACTTATTTCCATTTCAGAACCTAGATTTAATCCATATATTGGAGTTGCTATACATACGGCTGACATGCTTACGTGTTCCTAGTCCTACGTATTTTGGGACTGGGGCGTGATTGTTTAGGCTTCTTTTTTTTCAATTTAGACTTGGAATTTAAAGGCACTACTTGTTGTTCCATGTCTTGAATAATGTCGAGGTGAACCCACATGACTTTACCTCAGGGAGTTGTGAGTGGTATCAGTTATGTTGCTTAGTTGCGAGCTGGTGGAAGGTTGACGACCTTCAGTGTCGCCTTAGGAATTTAGACAACGCCATCTTGGACTTTCATCACTAGGAGGTTGTCGAATTATAGTGACACCATGTTTGTGGTGACCGTCTTATCATCAGAGTGGAGGGTGATCGCCTTAGCATCAACCAGCTATTGGATGCATCTCTTCAATACATAGCAATCTTTTGTAGCATAATGCACATATTGATGGAATAGGCAACACTTAGGGTCATTGACCTTGTCTGCCTCCTTAGGATGTCTTATGTCGGGCATTTTGAGTTTATTGCTCTTCATTGGTACGTTAAAAATGTAAACAACGTCGTCGGCGATGTCAGCATTTGCAATGAATGTTAACCATTGATCACACTGTACAGTACCCATACAGAACTTCCCGTCTGGTAATATGTTATATCTACAAATATACATCAACACAGATTTTGGGATACCAGGAGGTAGCTTCAAAGCCAGCTGTTTGAAGCATTCTATGTAGTCTCGTGCAGACTCCTTCTCTTTCTAGGGTGTAGTGATTAGGGTGGATATAGACATATCTCTGTCGCTTTCATAGAACCGAAAGAGAAATAATGTTCGCAGATCATCAAAGGACTTGATATAGTTGTCCGGAAGACTATCGAACCACTAATAATCTACGTCTGTTAGAGCTCCGACAAATAGCTTGGTAAGTAGTGCATCGTCTGATGACAAATGGACCATCTGAGACTCAAAATAATTCATGAATTATCGGGTTGACTTCTTCCCTTCAAAAGGAATTAAAGATTGTGTCTTGTATTTGGGTGGACAAACGATGTTGTTCCACTCAACATGATAAGATTGTCTTATTCCGAGTTTCTGGAGCTTCTCCTGATTGCTCATAAAATCCAGGCGAGCCCGCGGTTCTCGGATAGCATCACGAGTATCACCTGTTTATAGAGGAATAGATAATCGTATAACAGCTTATGAAGTTCCTCGCATCACTGGTAAATGAGGGATGCTATCAGTTGGAGGAGTAGAAACAGGTGCATTAGAATCCTCATTGTTCACTGGACCCTGATTTGTCTGTCCTGGAACTTGTGTTTGTAGTGGACCCATATTTTCTCGAATCTTCAGTATTGCCTGGGTCAGTATTTGTATTGATGCGCTCATGCCTTGCATCATTTCTTTTAGAGCATCAAGGCGCTGGCGGTTGATGCCCTCTTCATTGTTGTTACCTATCATGTATATTGGCATAACATTTGGAGAGGTGGATGGGGCAGTGTAGTTGGATTTTATACTATCAGCTTCTGATTCTTGAGCTTCGTTGTCCTCAGGAAAGGGTGACATCATCGTATCATCTTCAAAATCTAGGGAATTTCTACCCCCAGCTTAAGATGTTGTACTAGTTGTTGTAGGTTGCAAAGGGATGCTATCATCTTCAGTTCCTTGAGGATCACTATACTCGCGGAACATAGGATTGTTATATAACATCGGAGGATAACTGCCTCCTACTGTACTGTAGTGTCCATGGACTGGAGGAATACTACCCCCTGGCTGTGTTCTGGTCTCTTCATATGAAGACCTTGATCTTAGAAGAGTGCCCTCGAACACTCCTTTAGTAGATACAGTTTGTTGGTTGTCTCATGGTTGACCACTTGGTACACCGATCGAGACTGGAGGGTTGGATGAACCTGTCCTTGAATTCTTCCTCGTGGAAAGAGACCTCCAAGTTAAGCAGCATGAGACGAATAATATCTTATCTTCGTTTTCTTGTTTTCTACCTTGCACTTGTTCTCTGAGACACTGTCAAATTGGTGTAACTGGTCGCAGTTATTGGAACATGGACTGCCTAGCTGGAGTGACTGCTACTTTAACGTAGCAGCAGTTGATGACAATATTAGCACAAAGGTGCCCTGGAAAAGGCACTTCATGTGTATTTTCTCTCGCCTCACGTTTTTGACATAATACGTCACACAAGTCTGACAAGAAATTTTTTACCTTTAAACCCATTTCATGTGCATGGCCAAGCTGTGCGCATGGGTTTGTAGGCAAAGCATCTGCTCCCTAACCTGGTTTATTATAACCACCTAATTCTAGGAGGGGTATTTTTGTCATTTCAATAATTGTTTGAGAATTTTACTAGTGATAATAATATTTATTATTATATGTTTTGGTTGTGTGCTAGCTAATTAGAATAGACTATATGATTAGTTGGTTAGTGAGTTAGCCTATTAATTATACTTAGTGGTAGTGAGCCCAAGTTGACCCAACTAGACTTGACTTGACCCATTGGTTCAATTAATTAAAGTAGTCATGATTAGACTAGTTAATTAGATATTTTCTTAGTTAAATGAATATGATATTCTTCTCATTAGGAATTGATCCTTTTCCATAATTAAGTATTCCTTCATGACAAGCAAAGAGGGGCATTCTACGCATTTTGAATGGCACACAACCCTAAGGAGGAGTGGTCGGCATTAGCATAGGAGTATATAAGTCTTCATTAGTTCACAATAGTCCTATTCTCTTTCCTAATTAGTTCATCCTAAATTTCCCCAAATTTGAGAGCAAACCCTAATCAATCCACTCTCAAATCTCATTCAATTTTATTCCAAAGGAGGCTAAGGAGCTCAACATTGTTAGAGAAAGCTTTGGCTAGAGATTGTGTCCAACCTTCATTTGTGTCCATTGGTGGTGATACATTGGAAATCCATCTCTCAATAGGTAAAATTTCTATTTTCCTATCAATTTCTATTCTAATTGATGTATTAGACCCTTAGGAACCCTCTCATGGCTAAGGAATACCTATGAAAGAAGAATTAGGTCATAATAGGCTTTCTTTTGAAAGTTACATAGAGTTTTGTGTCCATTTGGAAAAAACTTCGAATTTGGGACACCAAGTGTTTTATTGTGTGTCTATTGTGTCTATTGGTGTTAGAATATGTATTGGGATTAAATTGTATGATTAAATTGTATATATGGTGATTGGACCATGTGGTTTAGGCCTAAGTTGATATGTGGATGTATATATATTTAATATCATGATGAATGAAAGACCTAGATTATTCTCTCGTACTATTTCTTCATATGGTATCAGAGCCAGGTTAGGGAACGATTTCTTTTCCTATAGCGGCGGCATCGGCGACGATTTTTCTCCACGGCGGCGGCGGCGAATCTTCCTTCGACCGACGGTATGACGAGCGGTGGCAACGGCGGTGAGTTTTCTACGTCGGTGGCGGCGACAACAATGATCGATCCTACCTCCCCGTATTACCTTGGTTCTAATGACAATCCGGATAATACAATTATGAAAGTGGTATTTCATGGAAAAAATTATGAGGAATGGTCGAGATCTATTCGACTTTCTCTACGGGCTCAACGAAAATTTGGGTTTATTGACGGGTCTATCAATAAACCTACGAGAATAACAAATTAGAGGATTGGAATTGTGTCCAATTGATGCTTTTACAATGGATTTTGCACACTATTGACGCTTCGATGAAGAAGACGATACCCTACTTTGAGGAGGCAAAACCGCTGTGAGATTCGCTCAAGGACCGATTTAGCGTGGAAAATGGCACTAGAATTCAACAGAATAAACATTCATTGGCAGAGTGTTGCCAAACAAAATTCGTGTCCATGGTCGACTATTTCGGCCAATTGCAGACTCTTTGGGATGAGTTGGGAACTTATGAACCTATTCCGGCATGCAGTTGCGGCAAATGTGCGTGTGATATCCCGAAGAACTGCAGAAATGGTTTGATGATGGGCGCTTTCATCATTTTTTTGGGATCAATCATGAACTCTATGGCAACATCCGCTCGACTTTATTGGCACAAGATCCGTTCCCTACTTTGGCGCGTGCTTATCAATCCATGCTATAGGAGGAACGATTGTGCACGTCCACACAAGTCTCCTTTGAACGGGACGAGGTTATGGCGCATGCGGTTAAAACTCCTTCTGTTAACCATAGGCCATCTCGTTTAGATGCTCGGGATAAATCAGAGTTGCATTATAATTTTTGCAAACGCAACGGACATGAAGAAGCTACTTACTTTAAGAAACATCGCTTTCCAGATTGGTGGAGGGATAGGCCGTATGGCGGCGGATGAGGGCTTGGCCGCAAACTTGGTAGCAGACACGCGGCTGGTGGTGGACGTGGACGAAGTGAGTAGGTGCATGCGGCAGTGGCAGGATGTGGCACGACGGCTGTGGCACAGACACGTATGGCAGGTGATGGTGCAGACGGTGTACCGAAAATAACTCCGGACTAATGGCAACAAATTATTTCTCTCCTTGGTAACCCTTCGGTCAAATCTTTGGAGGATCGTATGGTGGGTAAGTCTATTGCACCTTGGATTATTGATACATGCGCTTCGAATCATGTTACTCGGAATTTGGATGTATTGTTGGGGTTGACAAAAATAAAAGAATGTCCGATTTGGCTCCCGGACGGACGGACTACGTATGCCAAGTGTTGCAGGCGTGTTGCTCTTACATCGGGTGTTGTTCTCATGAATGTTCTATTCTTACCTCAATTACATTAAAATTTAATTTTTGTGGCCCATCTTATCGATGATACAAATTATGTTATATAATTCACTAAAAAATTGCGTGATACAGGACCCCAGTTTGAGGACCCTGATTGGTGTCGGTGAACGGCGGGATAGAATCTACTACTTTCGTATTATACCGAAGACTTAGGCCTTGGTAGTGACTGGGATGACTTCTCTAGACATTTGGCATCAGCGACATGGGCATCCTTCTGATAAAGTAGTAAAGTCTCTTCCTGTTGTTAGTAGCTCTAGTAGTTCAATGAATAAGGCATGTAAAGTTTGCATCAGGCAAAGCAAACTCGAGGTATTTTTCCTGTCAGTGACACTCGGGCTGTTATAATTTTTGATTTGATATATTGTGATCTTTGGGGGGCCGTATCCTACACCTTCTTCGTGTGGAGCTCGATATTTTTTGACGATTGTGGATAATTTTTCTCGTAATATTTAGGTATTTTTGTTGATTGATAAGGCTGAAGTATACAAGATATTCTCGTCATTTTTTCTATGATTGAGCGGCAATTTAATCCCAAAGTTTGAATTGTACGAAATGATAATGGTACTGAGTTTAATTGCCTATGTGACTACTTTGTACAGAATGATATTTTGTTTCAGACGTCTTGTGTGGGTACACCTCAGCAGAATCGGAGGGTCGAACGAAAATATAGACATATTTTGAATGTGGCACGTGCTTTACGTTTTCAGGAAAATTTGCTAACTTTTTTTTTGGGAGAATGTATTTTGGCGGCCAGTTATTTGATCAATCTAACCCCTTCAAGTCTTCTTGGTTTTAAAACCCCTTATGAATTTTATTTGGTGCTTCTCCTTCTTATGATAAATTATGTATTTTTGTTTGGCTATGTTTGCTCACAATAAAAAAGCTAAAATGGATAAATTTGCCAGTCGCAGTTGAAAGTATGTTTTTGTAGGATACCCCCATGGCAAAAATGGTTGGAAATTGTATGATCTTGCTACTGGTAATTTTTTTGTCTCTCGAGATGCTAAATTTTATGACACTGAGTTTTTCTATTCTGTTGAGGATGATCGTGGTGGTACGACTTCACCTGAGCTTGCGTCTCCTGTCGTGGGTGATGATGATTTGGGTTTTGATCCTGTAATCAACAATACTACGGGTATGATTTACTTCATACGGATGGGACGGTCGTATCCCCGGATGGGAATGACGCAGTAGGGGTGGCGGATGGTGAGGGTGGCGTAGCTGAGGCCCCTGTGTAGGATAAGCCGGTGGTGGATGAGGCGGCGGTGGGGGTGCCATACGTGCTTTGGAGGAAAATGATACCTAAACAATGGAGATGCTTCCGGCTAGAAAACTTGCTCGGGGGAGCCGGTGGGTGTATAAGATAAAGTATAATTCTGATGGAAGTGTTGAGCGGCTTAAAGCCCGTTTGGTGGTTTTCGACAATCATAAGGTTGAAGGGATTGATTACATTAATACTTTTTCTCCGGTTGCGAAAATGGTTACTGTTCGTGCTTTTCTAGCTGTAGCTACAACAAAGAATTAGGAACTATATCTATATCAGATGGATGTTCACAATACTTTCCTGCATGGAGATCTTACTGAAGAAGTATATATGAAACTACTACCTGATTTTCGAACCACAATCCTTGATCAGGTATGCCAGCTTTAAAAATCTCTTTATTGGCTTAAACAGGCACCTCGTTGTTGGTTTACGAAGTTGGCGTCTTCTTTGCGGAAGTACGGATTTTGCCAATCGTACTTTGACTACTCACTTTTTACTCTTCATAAGGGTGATGTTCAGATGAATGTTCTTGTGTATGTCGACGATTTAATTCTCTCTGGCAATAATTCTGCTGCTCTTACTGCTTTTAAGAATTATTTGAGTACATGCTTTTATATGAAGGACCTTGGGTGTTGAAGTTTATTCTTGGAATTGAGGTAGCTCGAAGTGCGGAAGAAATTTTTTTGTGCTAACAGAAATATACACTTGACATTATCTCTGAGGCATGATTATTGGGGACAAAATCCGAAAGCTTTTCCATGGAACAACATCATCAACTAGCACGCTCTACAAGTCCACTATTGTCGGATGGGGAAGCATATCGGCAACTCTGGGGCGGCTGATCTATCTTTCGTTTACTCAGCCGAATTTCGCTTACGTTGTTCATATCTTGTTGTCGTTTATGCATGAGCCCCGGCGTGATCATTGGGATGCGGCTTTGAGGGTTGTTAGATATCTGAAGGGTTGTCTTGGTTAAGGCATTCTCCTTTGCTCTGACTGTGATTTGCGGCTCCGGGGTAGTATGATTCCGATTGGGCGAGTTGTCCCATCACGAGACACTCTTTGTCTGGTTGGTTAATTTTTTTGGTGATTTGCCTATCTCTTAGAAGACGAAGAAACAGGTGATGGTGTCCCCCCTCTTCGGCCGAAGCAGAATACCGTAAGATGGCGGCGGTCAGTGTGAGCTTAAGTGGCTCAAAGGGTTGCTTGGCAGTTTGGGGATGCAACATTCGTGTGCTATAGATTTATTTTGTAATAGTCAATTTGCTTTACATGTTACACATAATCCAGTTTTTTATGAGCGCACAAAACATATTTAGGTAGATTATCACTTTTTGAGGGATGCTGTTCTTGATGGAGTTATTCGCCCATCTCATGTGCCGACGGATGGGCAATTAGCAGATATTTTCACCAAAGCTTTGGGCAAACGATAATTTGAGTTTCTTTTGCACAAGTTGGACATTTGTTACTTGCATGCTACAACTTGAGGGAGGGTGATATTTGGATTAAATTGTACGATTAAATTATATATATGGTTATTGGCCCATGTGACTTAGGCCCAAGTTGATATGTGGATGTATATATATATATATATAATATCATAATGAATGAAAGACCTAGATTATTCTCTCCTACTATTTCTTCACACAAAGGTGCGCGCCTCCTTAACTCGAGCGGGAATCCCCAGAATCATGGGATTGAGAGTGTGCTCATGTATCCACCTTTGGACACGGAGAGTCCGTATTATGATACGCCATGATACGGGAGTAAGATTTGGGTATTTTCATGTATTTTGTATTCTATTGTATCATTACCTATTTCTTACATTGTAAATAATTATTTTAGGCGTTATATATCATAGATTATGTTATATATATATATATATATATATATATATATATATATATATATATATATATATATGAATGTTTGTATTGTTTCGGGTTGTATTGGATGATGTAGAGTTGTGGATTGGTGTGAGGGTGGTGTTCATTGTGACTGTGATAAAAGGGGGAGAGTGTGAGGTGTGTGTGTAATAAGTTGGAGTGTGTGCAGCAGGTAAGCATCAAGAGCGGTGGGGGAGAGTGAGGATTTCAGTGAGCCTTGTCTATTGTATTGAGTGTATTTGAGAGTGCTGGGGAGTTCAGTTAATATGAGGAGCCTGCAGGCCAATGTGGCACTGCATTGGGGCCAATGCACTGATTTTAGGCAGCAAGTGTAGAAGCATGAAAAATACGCTGTAGAATCATACGTAGTATGCATAAAACCCGCGTAAAGCAGAGTTTCAGTACTGTGTGGCATAAGACATGACTTCAGAGCCATCGGCGTACAACAAAGCTTCATCGCTAGTACAGCATAAAATATAAGCTCCAGGACAACCCGCATAATGCAGTATTTCCAGGCTGCTTCGGCGTAAAAAGGTTGTTACATCGCCACTTGGGCGTAAAACCTACTCGCTTTTAATGCGGTGGGAAGTTGTACGGGAAACTCTTCGTATTCCTCGAATGAACCTGTCAGATCATACAGTGAACCTGACTCCTGACAAAGAGTACTGCACAATTATCCAGACGATGGCTATAATGATGGTGCGGCACAGAGACCCAGACCGTCGTTTAGTGGCATTTCCTTGATACGAATTGCTTTTACGCATTCAAGGGAATATGATGCCTAGTTTTACACAGGCAGATGTGAGCTTTTACGCTCAGCAAAAGACAAAATGAACTGCCATGTCAAAAGCTGCTCTTCGTACAGAGCTCGAGACACGTCTCGGCAGTTAATGCGCGTGATGGGGGCAGATCTCTGCATTTAATGCATGAGATTTGGTTCTACTTCCAAAGACTGGGTGAGCCATGATTACGGCTAATACGTTCACATCATCACCTTTGCATATTACGCCATCAGGTTATTTCCAGCTATAGGAGCACGCTGTACGCTATCTCCTTGAAATACGCCAACCTGGCTATTTTTAACGATACGAGTACGCCGTATGCTATCTCCTCGGAATACGCCAACTCAGGCTATATTTGTATTGGTGCGTGATAAGGCTATTTGGTCCAGAATACGCTCAAGACCTCCGTCAAGGAAGGAAGATCGGCTATCTTGTACGCTAGCTACCTATCCATGCAGCATCAGGCTTCTACGCCTACCGGGCTCCTATGCCTACATGGCTTCTATGCCAGTTTGACAACTATTTGGCTTCTACGCCATGGTGACAGTTATTGGCTTCTACGCCAACTTTTTCTACGCGAGGGGCAGTTATCTATGTGGCTTGCATGTCATGATCTTCGCAGCAGTTATACGCATTACCTCATCATGGGACACGCATCACACGCAAATTCAGAAGATCATTTATACGTGGGTGACAGTTATTATAACCGCCACGTAAAAAGTGCCATACTCTCCACTATCCGACTTCTACGCCGACTGGACGGTTACTGTCACTAAAATCCTATAAATAGAGACCTCCGTCCATGGAGGTCCAGGGTCAAAAACTCTGAGGTCAAGGGTCGGAAATTAATTTTTTGAGAGAGAAGAATCCAGAGCACAGACAGAAAGTAGTGATCGACGATTTTGGCATTAAGCATCCACTCCCCTTTGCAATCTTTGAAGCTTCTCCGTCTTCTACAATACTTCTTCATCATCGTGTGGTCCAAGGGACAAAGTGATCGACCGCAGATCAGACTCCTATAGCAATATTTATCCAGATTAAATTTTGTACTTGACATCCTCGTATAGGATTAATTGTACTTCTTGTTTGTAAACCTAAGAAAGGGTTTCGTATAAACCTAATTTTATTTCTTCCGTTTATTATCAAACACAAGATGGCGACTCTGCTGGGGACGACTTTCTCCTCTGACGAGAAAGCAATTGCTCAACACGATGCAGTATCAGTAGGATCAATGAAGAAGACCTTGGTCGTCCAGTTCCACCAATCCGCCTACGAAGATATGCTTCGAGCAGGGGGTAGCTCTCACACTCTCTCTCTCTCTGTCCAAGACAACAAGAAATTGCGTAAGGTCTGGATGCCCTGGACATCCTATAACATTCCTGCCGACTCTCTGGTTTCTCCGACCAACAAGGTTGTATCTTCGCAACCTCCGTGCCCCGCGCGTAAAACTCTGTCTCCCGTCTGTGCCGTGGCAGACAAAGCTTCTGGTGATGCCTCAGTGCTAGTCCAGAAGTCTACTTCGCGCTCTGCGCGTAAAATTCGGTCTCCCGTTTGTGACATGGCAGACAAAATTTCTGATAATGCCTCAGCGCCAAATCAGAAATTCCAAATGCACTCCGCGCGTAAAAATGCTTCTGCCCTCCGTAGAAAAGCAGATGGCCCCTACAATCTATACAAGGGAAAACAAGTGGCGGACTTCTCAACTTTTCGGCCTTTACACCAGCAAGAGAAGAATCTGCCCGCTCTCCAGATTATGCGAGAAGCTGGTGGCCGATTGAGGACCTTCTCAGTTTTACGCCAGCCTGAGCAGAGCTCCAAATTATGCCAAGTTAAGCCCTCGGCGTAAAGAAGGCCCAGTTTACGGATAGATACGTTCCTCGAGGATCATGTGCTGCTCATATGGCTGAACTGTTGTATTCTTACGGTAGGGAAAGGGTTGGGGTTCCCAATATCCGCATTTCAACTGATGTAAACAGGAGGAACAAACCTTCTTCTTCTGCTGCTAATGCTCCTGACTTGCGAGAATTCTTGATCCAGAAATGCAAAGAAAGGAGTCATAAACAGGCTTCAGTTCCCCTAACTGTCAAACGTGGGGAGATCATGTGGGAAGATGCGTCAACATCTAATGTCATTATGACATATGGACCACATGAAAATGCTGCCTTTATTGTTCCCCCAACTCGCAACGATCAGTATCCAATAATCTTCGGTCGAATGCGGAATAGACCGATTATACAAGAAAAATTTCGCGAGTCTGAGGATGGCAAAATATAAATCCACAGGTATAGCCCACAAGCTTTAAAGATTATACAAAGCATGGGTTATGTTTGAAGTTGAAACAAGGCCTCAATTATGGAAAAGACAGACGAACACCGTTACATGGTAATCCTTACTGTCAACAAACTCGTTTTGGGTTGGGGTATACTGCATCTCTTGCAAACTCCAAACCTTCAGAGTCTGATCCAGTACAACCAGAGCAGGTCCTTCTAAATCAACTTCAGTGGACAAATGCCATGACATGTTTGGGGGTAGCCTACCTCGACAAAATAGGGCAGTATCCAAAGCATGGGGTAGAATTCGCTCTGAGTCCGAAGATGATGCAACGATGACGATCTTCCTGGAAGACCATAAAACTCAGGCATCAGGAGCCCGAAGGCCGAAAGGGACTTTCTCCTTCAATGAAGATGATATCATTGAAATCTTCAATATATTGATGAAGGAACACAAACTTCGGCTACCCAACATCAGATACCCTGAGAGGGCTGGCAAAGTCGATGACCCAGATTATTGTCTCTTCCATCGGTACATTCATCACCCTACAAGGGCCTGCTATGTACTGAAAAGGAGAATCCAGGAGTTGATTGAGGCCAAGGTCATCACTTTGCATCTATAAATGAGGGGACGATCACTGCAAATTGATTTCACTTTTAACGTGACAATTTGCTCCCTCAAGAAGATACCGGATGATTAGCCCCTAAAGTTTCCCCAGCGGATCCTTTAGGTCTATCCCCACTCAGAAAAATCACTCCATAGTAAATTTTTCGGACAGGAATTCACGTCCATATTACTTCTGAATTATTGTCCAAACATTTCTTTATTTCCCCAGCCGAGTTTGTTATGTTCATATTACCTCTGAACAAACCTTCTTAGTCTGGCTATCGATTATCATGTCCATATTACCTCCGATATTGATTGTCGTCTCACCTTAACATCCGTACTTAACTCTAAGTACACCAGTTGTGTTAGGTCCACAAAAACTGCCATGTCCATATTACCTCTGAGCAAATACGTACCTCCATCCCTAATGGAGTCACAATTTAAAAGTTTGTCATGTTCATATTACCTCTGAACAAACTTTTCGAGTTTTCGGCTATCGATTATCACGTCCATATTACCTATGATATCGGTTGTCATCTCACCTTAACATCTGTACTTAACTCTAAGTACACCAGTGGTGTTAGGTCCACAAAAACTGCCATGTCCATATTACCTCTGAGCAGATATGTACCTCCATCCCCAATAGAGTCACAATTCAAAAGTTTGTCATGTTCGTATTACCTCTGAACAAACTTTCCGAGTTTTCGGCTATCGATTATCACGTCCATATTACCTCTGATATCGGTTGTCATCTTACCTTAACATCCTTACTTAACTCTAAGTACACCAGTGGTGTTAGGTCTACAAAAACTGCCATTTCTATTTTACCTCTGAGCAGATATGTACCTCCATCCCCAATGGAGTCACAATTCAAAAGTTTGTCATATTCATATTATCTCTGAACAAACTTTCCGAGTTTTTGGCTATCGATTATCACGTCCATATTACCTCTGATATCGGTTGTCATCTCACCTTAACGCCCGTACTTAACTCTAAGTACACCAGTGGTGTTGAGTCCACAAAAACTGCCATGTCCATATTACCTCTGGCAGGGCTTGTCCTAAACTTATTACTTGCACTCTCGTGCGTAAAAAGTAATAGGTCCACAAAAATTCCCCTGTGGAATGCCCGCAATGGAAAATGAAATATTCATGTCCATATCACCTCTGAACTATCCTCATTTTCCTAGCGAAGAAAGAGTCAGTCCCTATTCATCCCTACAGAGTCGTATCTTATTACCTCTGTCAGAATTTGTCTCAAACCTATTACTTGCATTAATGTGCGCAAAAAGTAATGGGTCCACTAAAAATCCCCCAGTGGGATGTCCTCAACAAATACGGTATCGTACTACGTCCATATTACCTCTAGTACAATATCCGAAATTCGCGCAAACAATCATAAAAGAAATGGGAGGGCCCTTATATGATTGCAAATGGCGCTTACAGATTAGCCAAGCCTAATGGAAATTTGGCAACGGCTACTATCAACTGCAAATTCTCGAAGAAGTACTATACTTGATCTCCTTCGTTTAACGGAGTATGACAAAGATCTTATTCTGCCGATACCATGCACAAAGGTTAGCTGGATCATATTTTATCAGGTTCATGTGACCTCCGAATAGATATCCTTAACTAATTTGTAAACCTATCATGTTAATGATACCTCTGATAGTATTTAGTATACAAATTTAGTTGGATTATATTCTTTCAGGTTCATGTTAACTCTGAATAGATTTACATTCAGCAAAACCTTAACGAAAGAATATCATGTTAATGATACCTCTGATATCACTTTCACCCTAGCCTATCACATTCTAAAATGATGGGCCCACAAAGTCAAAAAATGTGTCTTTATTATCTCTGAGAAATTACAGGAGAAACAAGAAAGTACATCATTGGGGAGGAGCAGTCAAATCACGGATCTGCTGCGCTAGAGAGGCCATTCTCTCGTTCCTGGAGTTCAAAACTGTAGCGCGAGCCCACTCCAACCTTGCCTCCTCACTGTTCAAGGCAGATAGTTTAGACCGAGCACGTACAAAATCTGCGTGGGTGACACCCGCACGTGCCAGGTTCTGCTGAGCCGCTTCCCTTCGGTCATTCAATGCATCTCGAGCTGCCGACAAAGAGAGAGCCCTCTCCTTGGCCTTAGCGAGGTCATCTTCCAGTTTGCGGATCCTCGCTGCCTCTTCCTCATATTCGGCCTCGCACTGAGCCAGCTGGGGAATGACATATTCCAATATGATATGCTCTTTATTCATCTCTTTCTACTGAGCCTCGATGGACTTGCTCAGAGTTTCCATCTCCCCGACAAGCCTCATAGTCAAAGAGTCATATTCAGCCTGAATCAGGTCATCAAGGCTGCCCTGGGATAGTTGCAAATAATTGTTAATGGGTTGTTCCAAACCATTAACTATCTGCTCTAGTGTATCAGCTCTCCCAGCATCATTGAAATCTCTGATCGACGCTATCAAAACTGGGAGGACCTCCTCAGAGCCTCAAAATCTAGATTCTTCTCCAGCACCATTGATATCAGCGTTTTCAAAGTGTTATAGAAAATACTAGTATACTGCTCAATCAGTATGGCAAAATCAGATTGGACGCTGGGAGTGGCTGCAATATCGAAGAATCCCCTTCCAAGAACGACTGCAGAGGGTGTCGTCACAGTCGTCGCTTCAGTAGAGGGGGCGACAAAGGTAGAGGCACCGACAACGGCTGAAGTGGCTGGCGTACTCAAAGGAGGCATAGTCATAATGACAAGCTCATCCTCCTCTCGAGATATCGGAGCTATTTCGGGTGAACCGGCACCCGAAAATGTTTTCTCTTCAAAGTCGGGCACCTCTGTGTCATCGGCAGTAGCTGCAACAAAACCAAAAGTTGCGTCGACGTTGCCCTCCCCGTAGATGTCTTCCCCTGAAAAGAAGATAAGAGAAATTTAATATCAACATGATGTTAATTTTTCTAAAAGAGGCATAAAGACGATATTTACCCATGGTCGATGGTATATATGTCGCGTCGGCAGCCAGTACAGCTAAATCATTTCTTAATGATGCTAAGCGAGCTGTCATACCTGGAGAAGGGGGTGTGCCAACTGACACTGGCAGGTATTCTTTCAGGTCTTCACCAAGATCCACTCGAGGCTCATCGGGTGGAATATCGCTGGATATACTTACAGACGCGGTAGGGGTTACTCCCGTTACTGGTCTGGATAAAGATATCCTTATTTGGCTCGGCCCCGAAGGCGATCTCGTAGCACTGCCTGAAGCGGTAGCAGCGACAGTAGTCTCGAACAAAGAATCTCCGACACTGCCAGCCGGAACTGTGGAGGTTTCCTCTCTAATAGGCGAAGGACCTATAGTCAAAAGTTTATCCCCAACAGGGGAAACAGCAGGTTCACTCCTAGGAGCCTCAGGGCTGGAAATCCTGACAGGACCACTAACAGGCTTCTTTTTCTTGCGAGGGGAAGTCTCCTTCAGAACAGGAGCCCTTCGCTTCCTAGGGATAACCAGAGGCTCTGCAGGCAGAGGTATTACGCCTCTCGGTACTGTCAGCAAAAACTCATCTATACCGACAGGGTCTTCACCTTCGTCAGTGGAGACTGATAGGACATCCTCTCTTCCAGCAGAATTAGAAGAGGGCATCCTAAAACTTCCACGCATATCAAAATCGTGATGGAAGGTATTGATGGCCACATAAAATTGGGCGTACGAATGGAGGATGCGCAACTCTATAGAGAGAGAAGTCGCGGGCACAGTAAAGGCCGCTCCGGTACAACCCATTATGAAGTACCGCCATCCTCTCGCCCCATCAATAAGTCCACCTCTGGAACAAAAGCTTGTGATGGCATTTTCCACATGCAATTGGTCGTACCCAAACTGCCTGGCGAACCGACTAGGCAGATAGGGCTCCAAGAAGCAGTGGTATTCACTTCTGTATAACAAATGGGAAGGTCTAATGCAGACCAACCAATAAAAAGCTTCAGGAGAAAGAACGGTCTTCCCTTCACCTGAATCCTGAAGTCTCGTCCCCTGTTGATTGAGGTGTACAGTGGGGACGATACAGAAGAGCTTCCAGCTGTGAGCAAAATTTAACGCTCGCCGACAGTCTATGACGGTCGTCACGTTCCAAGTGGAATTCTTGTAATTCAACAAGAAATTATTCCCCGAACTACTGGCAGAGCCGGGAGACATCACCCTGGGTTTATGAAGAATTAACCATCCCATCAGATACAGGAACGGTAATTCTACCCTGGAAAAGCTGTCATGCCGTGTTTCGTCGGCAAGCAGCCCATCAGTAATGGCCCTCAGGCCAGCTTGTATCCGGCATACCATGGCAGGGAGTAGGCCCAGTCTTGCCCCAAACACCAAACGTACCGCAGGCCATAAGGTGTTACGGTGAATGCGATCCGAAGATGCAATGTCTAGTACTACCAGTCGGCGTAGCCATACAGAGAGAAAGCCAGCCAGTTGAGCTTCCCTTGACAGAGGCCTGCGGCAATGCCTTATATAACTGTAGGCTTTAGTGCCTACGGGATATTTTCCTATCCCTTCATCAAGAACCTGATCTGAAGCCCCGACGTCTTCAATAAGATCATCGACTACTTGAGTATTAAGCACGCTCAGAAGACTCAAAGGCTTATCTCTGCTATCCACGACTTTGTCTGGCTTAGCATCTCTGGCATGATAAAAGAAGAGATAGGACGCCCATTTGTTGGTATGGGCCAAATCAGAGGGCTCATTATAGAAGGCGGTGCACGCAAGGTAATGGCTCATTAACTCCTGGTATACTGCCACCACACGAGGGTTTGTATCCCCCAACTCCCAGTTTGTAGGAACATACTCTTCATAAGGAGTATCTCCCATTGGCAGTCTTGAAATCTCTGTCATTTCGTGAAGGGCCAATCTCAACTCCCCTAGCGGAGTGGCAAAAGTCCCAGTGAGCGAGATATACTGCTCCATCAAAGCCAAAAACAGGTTGGGGTTGAGAGGTAACCCAACACTGGTAGCACTCACAGCCGCGTACAGACCAATGCTCTCCAGCTCCGTCTGAAAGTTCTTCAAGGCCCAGGCACTTAAACGAGCCCATCGAAGATTCTCAGGGCTAACCCACCCATTGGTCCGAGGATTAACCTTGGGGTACACTCCTCCATGCCCCATAAAGTTATTGCAGAAAGTCGGCAATTAGACTGGTTGGAGTAGTAAAGTGTCTTCACTCGGGACACTGCCCGGAAATAATCCCCTGAAAGGCATTACAGGGCCTGAAGGGCGGCTCACAAATGATCCTTGGTCTGATCCTTTCTGATAAAATATCTTCCCCGGCTGGCCGTGAAGATTAGGGGTCAGAGTCCATGACATCTTCTTGGGATGCGTGGCATGGAAGAATGTCCAGATAGGATAATCTCTCGACATCTTGGGCAGGTACATGACCATGCCCCCAGCAGTAAAAACCCAGTCTTCCTTCTTGGGCTTCGTCTGGGATTGTTTATCAATCATATCCCCGAAGAGGAAAGTTGGTTTTATGTATTTGGCCCCGTCTATATACGTCAGGGGCTCTTCGTTGATCATGCTCAACAACATTCGCTCTCCTTGAGACGATATCAGACTTCCCCTTCCTTCAGGATATTGGGGTCCGAAAATAGGAAATGTCACATGGGACAAATCCTCCAGGTAATTGGAGTTCAGCATTCCAGCAGCAGAACCCATTACCTCAGCCAACAGAGGAATCTGCAAGTTAACTACAAAATACAAGAAGAACATGTCAGTTTCTATACTAGACATTACAGTCTTGCAGTTTATGCCAAAGATCAACAGTCTGGACTTTTACGCCAAGAATGTAAAAACTTGAGTTCTTACGCTGGAACCTATTTCCTAGGCATAATATTCAAGATTGGCAGTATACACAAAAAATCTGACAGTCTGTGTTTTTATGCCAGACTGCCAAAGTTTGAGTAATTACACCAAAATTTTCATCCAGAGCGTAATACCCAAAATTTGTAGTATACGCCAAATTTTGACAGTCAAAGCTTTTACGCCAGACTGCGAAATTATAAAGTTTTTACGCTGACATATTAGGAATGTGGGCGTAAATGATAAAATATCTCTGTGCATCATCTTCCTCGAAGAGGCTCTCAGCACAAAAGATGACCTAGCGCGTTCACGTACAACGTGTGCGAAGGGTTTTCTTCATTTTTGTCGTCCCAAAAGCTTTACCTATAACACCCGGCGCACAGCTTGACGGTGGGACACTTCGTTCAGAGCGATGCTCGCTCAGCCCAATCGGAGTCGCTCGTGCTTGAGCAGAGGAGCGAGAAGAGGAGGCAGCCCTTAGCAGTCGAAGATTGTTTCGGTGCCATTGCTAAAAAACTTAGAGTGCTCAGAGAAGAAACGAAGAAGAGCTCTCAAAGAGACGAAGGTTTTTCTTTTGCAAAAGACAGATGAAAAGTTTCTTTTTTGAAGGCCTTGGGGTATTAATAGAGTTCAGATAGACTCCTTGAATCCCTAACCAAATCCGATATTTAATATTCGGTTATGATTCGGGACCACGTCAGCCTATCATTCAGGGAAGACGGACAGTCAGCGAATTCAAAAAGTTTTTCGTGCAGAGCAGATTCGTGATTTTACGCTAAGGAACTTTTTACGCTCGGGAAGCTAAAAATCTACGATTTTACGCTCAGAGGCTATAAGTCTACGGTTTTATGCCCTGATGCTTTTACGCTCGGTAGCTTTTACGCTCGAGAGGCTACAAACCTACGACTTCACGCTCAGAGGCTACAAATCTATGATTTCATGCTCAGAATCTTTTTACGCTCAGAGGCTACAAATCTACGACTTCACGCTCGAAAGTTTTCTTTTCAGAGGCTATAGATCTACAGTTTTACGCCCGGATACTTTTATGCTTAGTAGGTTTTATGCTCGAGAGGCTACAAACTTATAATTTTATGCTCATCTACATTACGGATCTATGACTTTCCGCATATCTTAAAATACGCAGGCCAGAGTATGCGTATATCTGAATAATTCTCATGACGGCAAACTACAAGGGTTCATGCAGAAGATGCTCCTTCTTGGCCTCAAAACATCCCAAGTACCTAAAATATACAGAGTTCAGCATTGAAAATGACTCTTTTTCTTGGGTCGATTGGAAGTTCATCCAAAAATCCAGTCTGAATATTTTCTCTACAGTTCAAGCATGGTCAGTTTTGACAGAAATTTCTTGCCTTTTCCAAAAGATTTTTAGGAAATCATTCTTGAAGATGATGGTCTGAACAAGAATTCTTCTTATCAGAGAAGTGACAGTTCAGAATTCTATACAATTCCTCGTTCAAAATAGCATGACAGTTTGGATATTCGACTTAAGTGCTAAGCAGCTTTCTATGCGTCTTCAGTTACGCGTAAAAGACGGGACGAGACCATATACTCTTTTTATCAGAGTCGGCGTAACGTTATTCAGACGTGTCGAAGCTACACATATTCAGACTTCATCACAGCAAAAAAAATGGCAAATCATCAGATGCGTAAAAGAAGATAATTTTATTAATCATGATTACATATGATGGAAATCCTGTTTACAAAGGATTTTTCATCTTCATGATTACATATGATAGAAATCCTTGTTCTACCAAGGGTTTCTCATTTTTATTTAAGGATCACACCAAGAGTCTGTTCTGTCAGGTTCTCGTATTGGTGGAGATCTTTATCCGTCTTCTTCAGCAGTTAGTCGGTTTCCGCGGCCGATTAACAAGAAAATAATTAATGGCGGGAGGATATAAAACTGGGCTTGTATAAATTACTCAAGAGCCATCCTCCATACGCCATGACAGATTGAGTTGGGATTCAGACCCAACTCAATATTGGAAGACAAGGTCAGTTTATCTGCCCTCGTCCATCGTCGTAACGGAAGAAAATACAACTTGCAAGCTGTGTGGTCGAACATGACCCTTCCTCTCTCCTGGACGAATCGCCATATGAAATTGATTATCATCCCGAGCAAAGGAAGCTATGATATCCTTCCATGATCCATCGTTGCAGAGGATATTTGCTCGAAGATGCCTTCTTTTTTGGCTCCTTACATGCTGGAAGAACATGATCTTCTTCTTCCTCAAGTCAGCAAGACGAACCTCGGCAACCATCTCTGTGTAGTGAAGGAAATGTGGGAAGAACTGGTTAACTCATCAGCCTTTATATAGGCAAAGGAGAACACACCGAATCCCAACAAGAGCCCAAAAATCCACCGAGAAGTCAGCCTCGAGGAAAGAGTCAGACTTGACCATTTCATGCTTCATTCAAAGTGTTTCAAATTACGAGGAATTTGAAAACTTTGAAGGGGGTCTTGTAGAAGCATGAAAAATACGCTGTAGAATCATACGCAGTATGCATAAAACCCACGTAAAGTAGAGTTTCAGTATTGTGTGGCGTAAGACATGACTTCAGAGCCATCGGCGTACAACAGAGCTTCATCGCTAGTACAGCGTAAAATATAAGCACCAGGATAACCCGCGTAACATAGTATTTCTAGGCTGCTTCAGCATAAAAAGGTTGTTACATCGCCACTTCGGCGTAAAACCTACTCGCTTTTAATGCGGTGGGAAGTTGTACGGGGAACTCTTCGTATTCCTCGAATGAACCTGTCAGATCATGCAGTAAACCTGACTCCTGACAAAGAGTACTACACAACTATCCAGACGAAGGCTATAATGATGGTGCAGCACAGAGATCCAGACCGTCGTTTAGTGGCATTTCCTTGATACGAATTGCTTTTACGCATTCAAGGGAATATGATGCCTAGTTTTACACAGGCAGATGTGAGCTTTTATGCTCAGCAAAAGACAAAACGAACTGCCACGTCAAAAGCTGCTCTTCGTACAGAGCTCGAGGCACGTCTCGGCAGTTAATGCGCATGATGGGGACAGATCTCTGCATTTAATGCACGAGATTTGGTTCTACTTCCAAAGACTGGGTGAGCCATGATTACGGCTAATACGTCCACATCATCACCTTTGCATATTATGCCATCAGGTTATTTCTAGCTATAGGAGCATGCTGTACGCTATCTCCTTGAAATACGCCAACCTGGCTATTTTCAACGATAGGAGTACGCCGTATGCTATCTCCTCGAAATACGCCAACTCAGGCTATATTTGTATTGGTGCGTGATAAGGCTATTTGGTCCAGAATATGCTCAAGACCTCCGTCAAGGAAGGAGGATCGGATATCTTGTACGCTAGCTACCTATCCATGCAGGCTTCTACGCCTACCGGGCTTCTATGCCTACCTGGCTTCTACGCCAGTTTGACAACTATTTGGCTTCTACGCTATGGTGACAGTTATTGGCTTCTATGCCAACTTTTTCTACGCGAGAGGCAGTTACCTACGTGGCTTGCATGCCGTGATCTTCGTAGTAGTTATACGCGTTACCTCATCATGGGACACACATCACACGCGGATTCAGAAGATCATTTATACGTGGGTGGCAGTTATTATAACTGCCGCGTAAAAAGTGCCATACTCTCCACTATCCGGCTTCTACGCCGACTGGACGGTTACTGTCACTAAAACCCTATAAATAGAGACCTCCGTCCACGGAGGTCCAGGGTCAAAAACTCTGAGGTCAAGGGTCGGAAATTAATTTTTTGAGAGAGAAGAATCCAGAGCACAGACAGAGAGTAGTGATCGACGATTTTGGCATCAAGCATCCACTCCCCTTTGCATTCTTTGAAGCTTCTCCGTCTTCTACAGCACTTCTTCATCATCGTGTGGTCCAAGGGACAAAGTGATCGACCGCAGATCAGACTCCTATAGCAATATTTACCTAGATTAATTTTTGTACTTGACATCCTCGTATAGGATTAATTGTACTTCTTGTTTGTAAACCTAAGAAAGGGTTTCGTATAAACCTAGTTTTATTTCTTCCGTTTATTATCAAACAGCAAGCTTAGAGTCTACAATATGCCTAGTGCAGGCTTATGATACATTGGTTGTAGGGAATGAGCAATAAACTTAAGGTTGCAAACAATGGTTAAGGCTTAAGTATGAGTAGGGACTGTGATGTACAGTTATTAGGTTCGGATAAGCAGCTAGGGAAGTGTTGAGCTCGGGTTCAGGTAAGTATTACCTGCAAACAGACCTGGAGGGAAGGGTTAGAGTGTATCCTGAGATAGGTATCAGTATATCATGTAATATCAGTGAACTGATCTACCTACAGGCTTACATATGTGTATTAGCAGTGGAAATTAGAGAGAAGGTTAAAGGGGAGTGCAGTATTGCAAGCAAGGGGAGAGAAGTGCTGGGCACTATCCAGTCTCGAGGAAACATGTGGAGCATGTCACCAAGCAGTTGAGATAAGCACTGCTCTGTAGTGTTGGGTAATTCAGTTTAGCAAGTTTTAAGGAGAGTGTTGTAGGGAGAGTTAAGCCCAGGTCAAAGCTCGGGCTGTTGGGGTTATCACTGTTGTGATCAGGGAGGGCTCGGGTAGGTGTAACATCAGATATTAGCAGCAGCCGGAGCTAGGTTGGGGATATCTGTGGTGTTCAATAGACTATATGTGTGTGAGTGTTTAAGTAGTGCTAGATACCAGTGTGTATGTGGTTGGTGATAAGTTTATGAGGTATACCAATGTGGTGGGTGAGTGGATACATGTTATAAGATTATATATATATATATATATATATATATATATTGGTATTGGGTTATCTTGCCAATGCAAATAGATATGGAATTACTTTATCGAGTAGGTTAGAAACCCAATGCCAATATATATATATATGTACATAGATATCAATGTGTGACCTTGTGTCTGCAGTGGTGCCAATGGGTGTCATATTGTCACATCCTAAAACCAGAATACTGGAAGACGGGACTGACAAGGCCATCTACGTATACTTAGATCACTCCGGTACTCCGCATATACGGTGAAGCTGTAAGACATGATGGGTCACTACTACAAACAATCAGTCAAGCCTAGGTCCAATAAACCCTAGTGTCTCAATCACAAGAACAACATAAATAATATCAAGATATAAGATCAGCTGAAATATAATAGTAAAGCATCCCAAACTATAATATGCAGATGATCATGATACTAGTAAATACAAAATGAATAAACTAGCCAGAATCTGAGTCATACATGATCAACCCTAGGATATGCCAATCATGTTATAGCCCATAGGCTAACTGATCAAACCAAAACACGAGCTAAATATGTGCTTTATGGCTAAATGCCAATAAAATAGAATGTACATCAGAGTGGAGAAGTAAGAAAATCCACTCAAGCGGTCTGGTGCTCTTGGTGGTCACCATCCTCAGGAAAGTACGAAAGATCCTCCGGTGTCGCTACTGGATCTGGCCATGCAAAACTAGTGGGGTCAGACCCCAAATAGCAAGTATCATAAATGAAGCCAATCTAGGAACTTAAACCAACAATACATGCAATACAAATACTGAAAGTAAGGACTGAATGTAAATGATCTCAATATAGTAAAAGAAATACTATAAACCTACAATGAGACATATCATGATCTGATAAGCAATAGAGTAACAAGTGCTGAAAATAAAGGTATGATCATGTAAATCCTAGACTAACCATCATCCATCAATCACGACAAATCATATAAGTACGGATTGATACTTTAACCAACTAGGGTTATCACAATCCTTAATTACTAACAATTATAATGCAACGCGATACTAGAGTTCCTTCTGACCGTATGCCCCTACAGTCTGTCCGGGATATCCATACGGACAAACCAGCACCGGATACTCCTTAAGATAATCCATAATATAAACCACTGGATACTCCACAAGATAATTGTATGAATAACCGTGACTGCATGCAATCTAGAAAAATTTCTAGCCATGTACTAAATAAATCTCTAGTTATTAACCCCTAGCAGTTTCTTGTATGAATTCGTGTGTGGCATCCTGCAAAATCCATCCTAGACATGATGCAACAAAATAAGTTCTAATAGTAATATAAACAGTTTTAATATACATTGCACATACGGACTCATGTAAGCCACGACAACAACCAAGACACGTGAAACCAAGTGAAGCCAGGTAAAGCCATATAGAACTATGTGAAGCCATGTCCATCCAGATGAAACCAAGTAAAACCATGTCAAGCCATGTCCGATGAAACAATGTAAAGTTATGCCAAGTCAAGTCCAGTCAATCATGTCATCACGTGTAGACGGACAAAGTCGGGTAAAAACCGAGTAAAGCCAAGTCAAGTCAAGTCAAGTCAAGTCCCATAAAGCCATGTAAGTTCTTGTATAGTCAGGTCAAGTCATCGCGTGTCCAAACAAAAGTCAAAAGAATCAAATCAAAATCACGAAAAACTAAGAATTCTTAAAGAAAGAGCACGATCGGTATATTGTCAATATAGTACAGTACACCGTCAGTATACCAGTCCAAAGACAGGAAAAATACAGCAAGTTCTAGATTCCAATAATTCGGTATATCATCGATATACTGTAGTATACCGTCGGTATGCCGTTTCATGTAGGAAAGAAAGTTACTGGAAAACAAAGTTCCATAAATTGGTATACCGTCGGTATACTGTAGTATACCGTCGACATGTCGGCCAAGACAAATATCCTGAAGTCGGTCAAGAATGTCGGCAGGATCGATATACCGTTGATATACTATAGTACATCATCAGTATGCCGGTAGGGTTCACAGAAAAATATTAAGAAATCAATTCGGTCGAATCGGTATACCGTCGGTATACTGTAGTACACCGTCGGTATGCCAATTTCCAAGGATAAACATGGTTAAAGTCAAGTCTGATTTTTGGAACCCAAATAAAACCCCAAAAATTACCAGAACCAAGTCTAACAAGAAGTCAAGTCTAGGATAAGTCTCATATCACAATATGGACTAAATCTTACGGTCACAACTCCGTTACCGTTTCCGTTACCGAGTTACCAAAAAGGGACGGAACAAGATTCTACCAGAAATCAAAATCGAGATGGTCAAAAGACTAGAAAATACGATATAAACAATAATAGTAAAGCAAGTCTAAGATAAAAAGCAATAACTAAAGCTCCAGGAAAGTAAAATGACAAAAAGTAAACGAAGTTCACGATATCAATAAGGTGTACTTGCCTAACGTGAGCTCCCAGCCTAAACCTTCTAGTCCACCACCACGAAGGGGTTCAGAAACCATACTCCAGGTCTCAAGACCATGCTCCAAGCTCGAGAGAGAAATGAAGAAGAGAGAAGAGAGAAAGAAAGAAAAATAAATGAAATATCTCTAGTACTATTTATAGAAAAATATCTCAAAAATATCTTGAAAAGTGAAACAAATATCTGTCGGGCGGTATATCGTCTGTATACTGTAGTATACCGTCGGTATACCAGTCAGATAATAAAGTTTTAATTTTTGAGAATTTTTAAGCTTCCTCGGGATCCAATAAAATGCAATAACTAGTACAAAATACGTATCCGCATAAAATATGAATACTGTGAGACGAGTCTCACACATGTGTCTGTGTGTCAGTATAGGTGTGGATAATTAGTTAGTGTCGGGGTGTGTTCAACCTGAGAGTTGCAAGCAGTGCCAGCTGCTTTTGCAGTAAGGTAAGGGCTCGGGTTAGTATTGGTGATATGTTGGTGTTGTTGTTAGAGCTTATGAGAGGGGTATCAGTCAACAACAGGTAGGCCAGCAAGGAGTATGGTTGAGTCTCCAATCCAAGTACCTGGGTGCACTTGATACCTTGTATCAGTAAGTGGGGTTTGGGGTCAATATGCAATAGAGTATAAGTTATATAAGTACACTTGAGTAAATAGGGTATATAACATCTTGACTAATTATAGAGAAATATAGATTATAAGGGATGTTACCAATAGGCATTTGGGACCTAGGCAATATACCTATATAGTTTAGATATAGACAATTATAGAATTAGATGTATATGTGTGTTGAGTGTCAAGGTATTAGTTGAGGGCAAGGAATGGATATTAGTTGTGGGTAACCTAAGTAGTGGTGCTAAGGTAAGAAGTTGATATCAGGATAGCAAGCTATTTGATCATGGTCTAGGTAAGGATGGTGTCTGGCCAAGTTAATAGGCTAAGATATTAGAACACTGGGTAATAGATTATGGGTAAGGTACTAGTTTGGTATATATATATATATATATATATATATATATATATATATATATATATATATATATATATATATATATATATGGATCCAGATCAAGAGCTCCGCTTATAAAGCCCCCAAAAAGTTCCGTCACTGTGGTCCGTTGGATGGTGCTTTAAGTCATCTAATCTTGACCGTTGATCAAAACAACGGTCAAGATTAGATGACTTAAAGACGATCCAACAGCTAGAAATGATGGAACTTTTTGGGGGCTTTATAAGCGGGGCTCTTGATCTGGATCATATATATATATATATATATATATATATAGTTTTATGGTAACTAGTATGTATAATTAACTAGTTGACTTAGTATAGCCTAATTTAGCAAGGTATTGACCTCGAATACCTAGATTTGACTAGTTTAACTATATAGGCCAACCAAATGGACAACTTGAAACCCAAATTAGATAGTTGACATAGTTTGACTCTAATGACCTAGTTTTGACCTAGTATTGACTTAGAGACCTAGTTTCAAGCTAGTTTAGCATGTTTATAATTCTAAAATACTGTTTTGACTTGTAATTCATATTTAGGTCCTTGAGACATCAAGACGGATATTGTTTGATATTCAGCCCCGAATTTCAGGCGAGTACATTCTCTAATAGTTTTATTTATTTAATACTTACTATAATTCTTGTTTATAGTATTGTTTTACCTGATTCATCGACACAATGGATACACAGAATAGTATTATAAATTTATTTTGAGATACGTTATTGTAATTGCTGGCACATCAGGGCTCTTTACTGGCACCACCTTTATCAGGACTTTTCTGACATAACTTGTATTGGCTGACATCCTATTAATCTACGTGTCAGGACCTGGATACATTATTACTAGTCGGACGACAAAATACCTTAGTAGACATGTAAACATTCCCAAAATCTGGAACCACTACCTCAGGTCCAATCTGGAGTGATAACACTCGTACATTTCACGTTTGAGTTGTCGTACATTACCCCCTAGCCATTTACATGTCGAAAGTGGTATTTTAATACACTAGTTTAGGTGCAAACTTTTTGGTTCCACTCTACATTGATTGGTTATATCCTTATCTGCCATGCTCACTAGATTTTATTTATTTGACTTTCTTTACTACCATATTTTCCTGTTCACCCTATTTATATTTTCGTGCGTCTATATGCATCTGATGTACTCTATTTTTATACCATAGTGCATTGCTTATCTGCTCATCTTGTATTACTTTATTATTACGGTTTTATAGTCTTTATCAATTAATTGGAACTGCTATTGGGTTGTACTCGTTCCATCCTGACTATATATATATATATATATATATATATATATAGATGATTATTTAGACGACTGGTGTCCTACGTATTATGGCCCACATGATGGAGAGATTGCTGAGATTGCACCTATAGTACATGAGGAGCTAGTACCAGATATTGATGAGACTCAACTAGATATTGCTCAGACTTAGCTATTATTTTCTATATTTGTACTGGATTTGTCTCCAACTCTTTAAACATATTGAGATGTTATTGTGGTATAGACTTTATATTTTATTGCTACACTCTTAGACGTGGTGATATTTTACAACTATTCTAGATTGTGACTTTGCGACTTCTTACTTTAAATTATATCGTGTCATTCTTTTCCTTATAGATTATTGTGATTAAGTATTGTTACATATTGTCATGTCCTTCGTATGGAGTTGAGATATCATTGTCAGATTATGATTATTATTGTGTGAGATTGATAGTTAGTATTATTGACCTAGACAACGTTTTACCGTCGATGTTGCAGCGTAGGCTGAACGTACCCTCATACTCGTGTCCGATCATCCGGGTGCGGGTCATGACATTCATGCGCAGAGTTTGCACCTAGGTTTTTCATGGAAAACTTGTAAATCGACCCACTTCATATGCACAGCAAAACTGAGCACAGGGGTCTGTTAATACAATTTTTGCTCTCTGGCCTGGTTCATGCGCAGAGTTTGCACCCAGGTTGTTCGAGGAAGACTTTTAGAACTGACTCACTTTATGCGCATAGCCAGGCTTAGAGCATGGGTCTATTTCCGTATCAAGTCGATACAACTTTCCATTAGCAACGCACATGACAGTCAATGGCACATGTTGTTGGTAAGTTGTTTGAGCAGTTGCTTGAGCTTGCATAGCTCGTACTACCCTATACTTCTTAGAACTAGCGCGCGTTGGCGCATAGTAAAGAGGGTCCAAGTTTTTTCTCTCTAGAAAGTTGGCGCAAGGAGTTGGTGTTGTGGGAGATCCTGTCGAAGACAAAAAAAAATCTTCCTGTTGGATGCATGCATGGATGTTGAGTAGAACATTGGCCGGCTTCGTAATCGTCGACGCGTACAAGAGTCTTCATCTGTGTAAGATAGTATGCGTCACAGTATTTCTTTTTCTGCACTCCATGCTGTGAGCGCATGGCTTTGGAAGAGGTCTTAACACTTAGGTTTTTGACATCATTTTTTTTTCTTTGTTAGAACTAAAGTACTGAGCACCCTTATTTCTGGCCTTGGTGCGCAAATTTTCGGATGGCAATACGTCAACACCCTCCATGATACGGCGAGTAGCCATAGCATGAGCCTCAATTTTTTTTGCAGAAGCGCACACATTACGCTCTTGTGAAAGCACCTTATTCATATGTGTGGCAGAGGCAGCAGAAATCGCATACGCGTGGATCGGCTCTGTGGCGGCTAATATCCTCGTTGGAGGCGCATCCTCCATAGTCTTTGGATGCGATGAACAAGCCAAGGCAACTCGGGTCCCTCGGGTCTTCTTAGGCTTTGCTAGCCTCGATGAGGGACTTGAGCTATCCCCCAAAAGCATGTTCTCGAAAGCTTATTAGTCAAATTGGACAACCAACATCTTCTGGGTTGAACCCAGTTTCGTCATGTCTGATTGCGTCACAATCTCCTCGTCGGTGGAGAAGGAAGTCCCCAGCAGAGTCGTCATTTATGTTTCCATCACAAAAAAAGTATGCTAACTTGATTGCAAATTTGACAAAGAAAGTACAAAGAAAATTAAACTGAATTTCTAAGTACAAGAATCTGGAAAAGTACGACGATGGAGATCGAGTTGTGCAACTAACTCCTTTACTCCGTTGATGATCGACTAATAAAAGAAAATTGCTATGTTTTGGCTCATCGGCAAGAAGAACAGCAATTGGGCTCCCAAGTATATGTCATTCCTCTCCTTTGGGAATCAAATATTCCAGCTATTTATAGCTATTCGTACTGTAACGGTAGTGCACACATCAAATCTAAAAATTTACTATTTCTAGGCTTTGGCGCATCAAAATTGTAGTTGTTGCATCCGATCTTTACGATAACAGCCCACGTAATACGGATCTGAACGTGCGCACATGTTACGGTCGACTTGACATGTGTCATGCGCCTAGGGTCACGTATTGATCTTAGATGTTGTCACATAGAAATGGGCGCACCTTTGGCGCAGCAACATACGTACGTTGGTAACGGTCACTGCCAGTTGTCATCAAGGGGAAAGATACACCTGGGAGCAAACTTTGCCGCATGACTCGTCTGCCACATACACTACTAATGCTGAAGGAGTTTTGCTGCATCGTTCCTCTGAAGAGGCCTTGCCACACCACTCTGTGCAAAAGTCCATACCGACAATATCGATCACAACTTCGGCTTTGTAGGTCTTCCAGATGGAGAAGGGTATGCGACAAACTTTAGAGACGACCATGTTATGGATCAGTTGAATCCAGCCAATCTTGTATGGAGCCGGGTATGCTTCTCTGGCTAGTTCCATCTTCTCTACCATTGCTCTTAAAACAATATTCAGTGTACAACCATTGTCAATGATGATGTTACATAACTTGTCTTTGACCTTGAATTGGATACGGATGACATTGTGGCGTTGGGGCGGTTCTTAAATTTTTGGGATAGCAATAGCCACCTAACAACGTACATTAGCTATTTGTTGTTATCTTCAGGAATGGCCTATTCTTCACCTGGGTTTTCTTTTTCTCCCTCTTCATCTTCATAGTCAGCAAAGACAACTTTTGCTCTGAAGGGGCAGCTGTTGCACAAATGTCCGATTTTGTTGCAATGGTAGCACTTGTTTCCTCTTGGTTTGTTGTATGGGTTGATAGCTTGCTAAGGTTTGGCCACTTATTGTGGGGCTTGTACTCTTGGAGATATATTTGGTGGGAGAGAATTAGGATATGCTGGTCCTTTGCCCTTGTTGGAATAGCTGGCAGCTTGATTTGGCGTCCAATCGCCCTTTGTTGTTGGTCCACAGTTGTTAGCATCGAAGCAGTTTTGTGGGATCTTGAAGTTCTCATTATGTTGTTCTACCTTCTCTACTAAGGTGATAGATTCGCTAAGTGTGTATATATTCTGCAAGTAGAGGTGATCATGGATGTCTCGCCTTAGGCCGCCAAGATAATAGGTCACCTGTTAGAGATCCATCTCATAAATATTCATGCGAGAAGAGAGTCTAAAGAACTCTTCATTGTAGTTAGGTACAGATCGTGCACCTTGTGTACAATTTTGAAATCGGCGATAGAGAACCTGCTAGTAATCGGGAGGTAAAAATCTTTGTCGCAACAGTCCACTACTAGAATAAGCGGGATTAGCGACGTATTTTAGCGACTCCTAGTAAGTACGTCGCTAAATTAGCGACTCGGTAAAATCGTCGCTAGGCGTCGCTAAATGGCAACATTTACGACGTTTAGCGACTTTTATTAAGATTTTAAAAGAATAGTCACTATAAGTTCAATTAAGGTCGCTAAACGTCGCTAATATATCTGATTTAGCAACATTTAGCGTCGTAATTAGCGACGTATCTATCAAAAATATTTAGCAACGTATTTAGCGACGTCTTTGGCGTCGCTAATTTTTATTTTAGCGACGTTTTTATTTGACGTCGCTAAATGTCGCTAAATTTTGGTTAATTAGGGCTCAGTTTTCTTTTCTCCATCTGTCAAAAATTTCGAAAACGTTTCGATTTCCCCCGCCCCCCCCCCCCCCTCCGGCGACCGGGTCTCCACGGCTGTGCCTACTCCGGCATCCCCCTCCTCCTCCTCGAGCTCTAGTTAATCTCTCTCTCTCTCTCTCTCTCTCTCTCTCTCTCTCTCTCATGTGACACTGACACTAGACACACGCACACAGACACGACACACAGACACACACGACACACACACAGACGCAGACACACACACGACACACACACACACAGACGCAGACACACACACACAGACGCAGATTAGGGTTAGGGTTAGGTTTAGGTTTAGGGTTAGGGTTAGGGTTAGGGTTAGGGTTAGGGTTTTTGAGCAGGGGTTAGGGTTAGGGTTAGGGTTAGGTTTAGGGTTTTTGAGCAGGGGTTAGGTTTAGGGTGTCACATTAAAGTTTTCAATGACATTATTAATAGGATTTCCTCTGATTCTAGTCTCCTAGCTCACTGACACAACACACATGGGACCTTGGTGTGTGTAGATGTATAAGACCTAGGCATCAATTGTTAGTTTGGGGTATTTGCAACAATCTTAGTCCCCGGCACTCTATTGTGACATCACTACATAAGCCCTTACTTATTGGTCTTTCTCCATTGTCCCCCATGACATCAAATAGTTTCTTATCTGATGACGGAAGGCCAAGTCTTTCACTAAAAACTGTGTCAATAAAGCTGTGGGTTGATCCTGAATCAACCAAGGTCATTGCAGATTTGTTCTTAAAAGTACCCCTAAGTTTCATAGTGGAATGATGCATGCTGTCTGATAGTGCTTTAGGGAGATTTCAAATAGACTCTGAGGATCGTTTGTAAAAGTATGATAATTTTCTGATACTGACCCTAGTGTTAGAGCCTCCTTCATCCTCATCTGATACCACATTTATAATTTCTTAACCTTACCCCAAATTCTCTTTCCTAAAAAGTTTATTAAGTAGCTGATTGAGGTCTAGTATTTGTGGTAATATCTTAAAATCTAGCTTTTGTTCCTGTATAAGACCCTTCTTAGCTGCTTCAGTATTGGCTAGAGGATAGTTGTTAGTGTTCACCAAATTCTCTTTAGGATAAGAAGTAGCCCATTGAATCCTCCTAACTACTGATATCTTTGCTTCCAGAAGCCTAGCCACTTGCATAGCTGCTGGCAAAATGATAGGGCTACGTACATACCTGGACCTCATATCTCACCTCCTCCATAAGACCCCTAATGTACCGACTCACGAGACATCTCTCAAGAAACCCAGTCAACCTTTTAGACAACTTCTGAAATTGCAGTCTATAGTCATGAACTGTGCCTTCCTGTTTCAAGATTTTTATTTCAATAACATGAACTGTGCAGTCTATACTACTATTTACTTTAATCTTTATCATCCAAATCTCATAATTCAATTTCAATTACAATCATATAATTTAATATTGGATCATATTTTCAAACTAGTTCAATAAATCGGTCATTTTATTTTGTGACACGTAGGATATAAATAAGATATTATGGTATCATTATTATACTGCAACAAACAGCTAATTCTTTGTGAGTCATCTAATTCTTCCGTTCCGGTCCAATAGCTAATTCTTTGCTAATTCTTTGTTTTCATCTATCTTACCAGATGGCACCCAAGAGAGCGACACCTCCTACTGTTAAGGAGGAAGTGATGCCTTCTACTGTTAAGGAGGAAGTGATGCCTCCTACTGTTAAGGAGGAAGAGATACCACCTGCGGGGAGTTCCAGTCACCCAGCACCTATCGCGGCTGTATCTCAGACGGGGAGTTCCAGTCACCCAGCACCCATAGCGGAGCTTGATAACATAAACGCTGTTTATGCGCAGTATTTAAGGGACTGGTATCTGCCCTATTTTGGAAATCCTCGAGATTGATACTATAATATTTCATATACTTATATATTATGCATTTTGTGTTACTGTGATACTCTGATACTTATATATTATGTATTTTGTGATGCTGTTTATGCCCATTTTGTGTGACTGTGATACTGTGATACTTTTATGACTGTGATACTTTTATTGTCTGTCTATAATATTTGTGTGTATTAATTGTATGACTGTGATACTTTTATTCATATTAAATATTGTTAATCCGGTGTTGAGTGTTCCACCGAAGGGGTCGGCGAACCCATAGAATTCAATGGAGGGTTGCTCCGGGTCTATTTTTAATTAAAAATTTATAAATTGCAGGAATAATAGTTTGGAACAATTCAGGTTTTTTTTTTTTGTAAATTTAGCGACGTATTTAACGACGTTTAGCGACGTCTAGCGACGTTTTTATAAGTCGCTAAACAAGTCGCTAATTAGCGACGTATCAGTAGCCGTTGCTAACGACGTCGCTAAACGTCGCTAAATATGTCGCTGTACGTCGCAAATTGCTGACATGGCAGTACTGCCAGGTCATTAAAGACGTCGTTGTTACATCGCTATATAAGTCGCTAATGAGCGACGTTTAGCGACTTTAATAAACGTCGCTATTTCGTGACGCCGCGTCGCTAAACGTCGCTATATTTAGCGACTCAATAAACTCGCTAAAAAACGTCGGCATAACGACGTTTAGCGACGTTTTTCCGTTCAGCGACTTGGTTTCTTTCGACTGCGTTAAAACGTCGCTAATTACGTCGCTAAACGTGTTTAGCGACGTTTTTTTGTCATTTGGCGACGTTTTTGGGCGTCGCTAATTTGACTTTTTTTGGTAGTGGTCGTTGCATCTTGGGCCAACTTCGTACAGGAGTTTTGCCGACTCTCGCAAGAATGTTCTCGAGTTATTCCCACTAACTAGAGGAGCCACCCTTGAGTTTGTAGTCTACTAGGTGAATGTCACGTCCCGATTTCGTGGAATCGATAGTCGTCCCCCGGGCGTGACGCCGTGCGTGCCTAGATTACGCCACAACACAAGGCCAAGGTATTTTTGCATAACGAGCACATATTCAGAGTACGCAGATAATTGAAACACAAAGTTAAAACATGAAAAAGTTCTCTTTATTGATAATGAATATCTTTTTATAAACTCTTGAACGAGTTAGATAATTTTCGCACGAGCTTACAAATGTGGACTCAAAATGAGATAGTTGTCCTGTACATTATATCCTTGTACTAAAATTTCAAAATGATAAAGACCTCCAAGCGGAACAATCGATTTTTCTCGGATCTGCATGAGTTATGGGTACGAGCTCCTGGACTTCAAAATGCTTCTACTAAGACACGATCAGGGCATGCCGGTTGGTGGACTGGAATGGAAAGTAGCTTCAGTTCCTCGCAGGATCTCCTTGGTGCGGGAAACCTGTTTCGACAAGGGTCAGTACATCAAAATGCACTGGTAAGGGCGAGCTAACCCAACTATACCAATCAACACGTTATTTATATGAAGCATACAAGTTATTTGTGGTCTTTCTATCTTGTCTTAGTTCATTTTACAAGCAAGCATTGTTATAGAAATTTACTGAAATAAACTTTTCACCGTTCGGTGACTTTTACATGCTCGTCTGAACTACCTGCACAATACTTACCATGTCCTTCCCTGCCACGAAGACACAAGTTAGCTTGCACAGGTTTAAATATACTAGGGGAGCACTGGCATGATGCCATAAGGGACGAGTTATAGTCTATGAACGAGGATGGTATGCAACGAAAGCACCTGGGGCGCTACACGCCATCCCGTCCAACATAAAAGACTAAGCAAGAGTTCCATCCGGATTGGATCGGTGCCAGTGCCCCAGCGACCGTCCGCAGGAACTAAGACCTTGTGCACAAGTTGTCCGTGATCAAACGGCGTCTACACTAAGTTATCAATTCATAAAGTTTAGGCAACACGAGCACAAGACAAGTAATAAGGCATGATTCATTTTGCATAGTCTCCCTGATCAGTTTATTGCATAACAAGATGTGTTCTATACATAGCATAATTTATAGAAAAAGTATACATTCTAGCTAAAATTGAAGCATAGGAAGAATATTCTAAACGACCTAGCATGCAATAAGGTAACCGTTCACAAGTTGATTTACAAGCATAATTTATCCAAGTCTATTCCTTTTTATCTTGATATCTTTTAGTTATTATGGTATCGTTTGATCGGGGCAAGGAAGAAGGCAATATTTTAGATGTGAAGACTTGGAAGAAGGGTCAACTGAATCGAATATAGCCACTCACAAGTTGGTTGGAGAAAGGAAAGGAAATAGGTTCTTCAAGACTCTGCTCACAGGACGTCTACTGCACGATCACCTACATTGCCACGAATAGCTGATCAATACCTCTTCAACTTTTTTCAAGCTTGGAATAAAATCCAGTTCAATGAACAAAAGCAATAAAATCCATCAAAACTATTCAAGAAAATGCAAACAAATTTGAAAACCAACTCAAGCACGAAAGCAACAAGGCGACAGCAAAAACTAGGCAAGAAAACTTGCAACGGAGACGTCCCTCTTGACTCTGCCGCTAAGTCCATCCTTGGGACACGGTCTACTGAATATGGGAATCGATTTCGAAGAAGCAAATCAATAATGAAGATAAGATCTTGATTCAATCTATCCTGATCGAACAATACCGATTAGTATTTCTTAGCCGCGCTCCCAGAATAGGAGGAACGGGGCACCATATTCTAACCAACTAATAGAAAGTTTCGTCCACGAAACTTAGGAATAGAACCTACCACTAAGAAACAATGAAGAAAACCTTTCCTTCATCTCAGACTCAATCTCCTAAGTAGATTCTTCAACCGAATGATTTCGCCAAAGTACGCGCACGAGAGAAACCGAACGACTTCGAAGCAGCTTCTCTTTGTAATCCAAGATCCGCACAGGGTGTTCTACATAAGTCAAGTCTCCCCTTAGGTCAAGTTGATCAAGATCCACCACATGACTCAGGTCGTACACGTACTTCCTAAGTTGTGAAACATGGAAGACATCGTGCACTTCGGATAGTGGTGGTGGCAGGGTAATCTGATATGCTACCGTGGCGACTCGCTTTAGTATCTCGAACGGACTGATGAATCTTGGACTTAGCTCCCCCCTTGCTCTAAATCTGGTAACTCCTCGCATGGGAGAGACCTTAAGAAATACTCGATCGCCTACTGAGAACTCAAGAGGTAGTCGATGTGTGTCTGAATAGCTTTTCTGATGACTCTGTGCTACCTTCAGCCGTTCACGGATCAAACGGATATTTTGGACGGTTTGCTCCATGAGTTCCGGGCCAAGAATTTGTCGTTTACCAACTTCATCCCAACTGATTGGGGATCTGCACTTCCGCCCATACAATGACTCATACGGCACCATCTGAATGCTGGACTGATAGCTATTATTGTATGCAAATTCGGCTAACGGTAGATGCATGTCTCAACTTGACTTCAAGTCCAAGGTGCAGAGTCGTAGCATGTCTTCGAGGATTTGGTTGTCCCATTCTGTTTGACCGTCTGTCTGAGGATGGTAGGCAAAACTGAACTTCAACTTCGTCCCCATTGCTGACTGAAGGCTCTCCCAGAAACATGATAAGCATCGACAATCTCGAAGGAGACAATAGATACGGGCACGCCGTGGAGTCGAACGATCTCGTTGAGGTAGATCTGGGCCAGACGGTTGGCACTCCAAGTAGATTTGATAAGCAGAAAGTGAGCTGACTTGGTAAGTCGATCGACGATGACCCATATGGCATCATTCCCCCATTGCGTCTTTGGCAAACCAACAATAAAGTCCATCATTATGTGCTCCCACTTTCACTCCAGTATAGCAAGGTTTTGCAACTCTCCGTCCTGCTTCTGGTGCTCGGCCTTTACTCTCTGACAAGTCATGCATTGTGACACAAACAGCACAATATCTCTTTTTATGCCGTGCCACCAAAATGTCGTCCAGAGGTCTTAATACATCTTTGTGCTTCCCGGATGTGAAGTGTAACTTGCATAATGGGCTTCGGTGAGTATTGCCCTTCTGAGGTTTGCATCGTTAGTAACACACAATCTTTTCTTCACACGCAGCATCCCATCCGTGCTTACCGCAAAGTCGGTTGCCTTCCCTGCTGAGATAAGATCTTGCATCTTTTGCAGGAATAAGTCATCCTTCTGAGCGGACTTACTTTTTTTAACAAGTTTGGTTCGAGGCACAGTTGAGCCACTTGTGCCCCATTTTTGTATCTGATTCGGAATATAATGTCCAGACTTTCAAGATTCCTTCGCAGCATGTCATCGATAGCCAAGCTCCCAATTAACACTCGACTCAGCGCATCAGCTACAACGCTAGCCTTGCCCGATGTGTATCTGATCATCAAGTCAAAGTCGCTAAGGAGTTCAAGCCAACGCCATTGCCGTAGATTTAAATCCTTCTGAGTATAGAGATATTTTAGACTATGATCACTGTAGATCTCGTACGGCACACCATAGAGGTAATGCCGCCATAACTTCAGCACGAACACCACCGCCGCTAGCTCTAGGTCATGCGTTAGATAGTTCCTTTCGTGAGGCTTTAACTGCCTCGATGCGAAGGCTATCACTTTTTCCCTCTGCATAAGAATACATCCTAATCCCTTTCCTGAGGCGTCACTATAGATTTTAAAATCATCAGGTCCATCCGGAAGGGTAAAAATTGGTGCTGAGATAAGTCCTGCTTTAACTCCATAAATGAAGCTTCACAGTAGTCCGTCCATGCGAACGTCACTCCCTTCCGAGTGAGATGAGTCAGAGGTGAGGCGATCCTAGAAAAATCCTGTATAAATCTCATGTAGTAGCCTGCTAGCCCCAAGAAAACTCTGAATGTCGCTAGCTGACTCAGACCGCTTCCACCTTACGATGGCTTCTATTTTCTATGGATCAACTGAGATGCCCTATGCGGAAATAATGTGCCCAAGGAAAGATATGATGTCCAACCAGAACTCACACTTGCTTAGCTTCGCGTACAACTTATTGTCTCAAAGAGTTTGAAGCATCATCAGCAGGTGTCCTGCGTATTTATCCTTATTCTTCGAGTACACTAAGATGTCATCTATAAACACGACCACAAACTTGTTGAGGAATGGTCGGAACACACGATTCATCAAATCCATGAATGCGGCAAGAGCATTCATCAGTCCGAACGGCATGACAGAAAACTCATAATGACCATAACGGGTTCAAAATGCTGACTTCGGCATGTCCTCTGGCTTAATCTTCAATTGATGGTAGCCAGAGCGAAGATCAATTTTTAAGAACACCGACGCCCCTTGCAGCTGATCGAAGAGGTCATCTATCCTGGGCAGGGGATACTTGTTTCGGATAGTGACTTTGTTTAGCTCCCGATAGTCTATTCAGAGTCGTAACATCCTGTCTTTCTTCTTTACGAAGAGCACAGGCGAGCCCCAAGGAGACACGCTCGGACGAATATATCTACGATCCAGCAGTTCTTGAAGTTGGCACTTTAACTCCTTCAGTTCAGCAGGGGCCATTCTGTACGGAGATTTGGAAATAGGTTGAGTATGTGGGAATGTGTCGATGGTGAACTCGATCTCTCGGTCAGGTGGCATGCCAGGTAGTTCACTCGGAAACACATCAGGGAACTCCGCCACAACGGAAGAAGACTCAACGTTTGCGTAATCCAGCTACGTGTCCCGAACCGACGCTAAGTATCCCACGCATCTAGAGTGTAGTATCCACCGAGCAGACATCGCAGAAATTACCATGCAAGCCCTGGACGCATCTGTTGCTGGACCACTTGTGTAGCAGAATTCGGCCTCTCCAGGTAAACGAAAGATGACTCGTTTCTCTGCACATTCGATAGTTGCCGAGCAAGCGCTGAGATAATCCATCCCCAAAATAATGTCGTAATCCCGAACATCTAGGACTAATACATCAAGCGAGAGTTTTCTTCCTCTGATACAGACGTAACCACCTTGGCATACTGAACGAACAGGTATTTTCGTGCCCGATGCGGTGCTAACACTAAGGTCTAGATATAATGGTGTCATTTCTATATTATTTTCCATGACAAAATTCGTGGATATAAAGCTATACGTTGTACCAGAATCAAATAGCACACGTGCAGGTATGTTATTGAAAAGCAATATACCTGACACAACGGTATTCGATGCCAGGGCTTCTTTCCGTGTTATAGTATACACCCGGCCTTGATCTTGACGACGCTCTTACTGCGGCGCGGCTCGGTTGGATTGGGGTATTGTGGCCTGATTTGGATGCTGAGAGCGAAGATCAGAGAGGCGCTTCAGACGTTCACTAGTTCTATGGTTCGAATCACCACAAGCGAGGCATAGCCCGAGCTTTGTGTGATAGTTTTCGGCTGTGTGATATAGCTTCCCACAGAAGTATGCACAGTGCCGACAGCAACTGGAGGATACTGCAGTTCAAGAGAAAGGGCATGGTTGAGAACTTTTTGCAAAGTCTGGTATTGGGGAACGACCACATGCGCATGGATGGCAGGTCGCAGGGCACCTTCAAATCGTCTGGCATGACTCACCGCATCAGGTAAATATGAGCTTGCAAATTTGGCGAGCCGGTTGAATTCGGCGGAGTACTGCTTTACTGTCATGTTGGCCTGACGGAGCTGTACGAACTCATTCTCCTTCTGTCGACGTACGGGAGGGGGAATGAACTCATCTTTGAATGCGCCACGGAAGGTAGCCCATGCGATCGTCTCCTCTTTATCGTCAACTGGAAGAGATCTTCGATGCACGTCCCACCAATCGTGCGCGTTCAAGCGAAGCAGTAGTTGGGTACATGCGACACGCTTCTACTCGGGTACCTCTAGTAGTTTGAAGTAATCCTCAAGTTCTGCCAGCCAATCTAGGGCCACGATCGGATCTTCAGTCCCCTTGTATGGCGTGTTGCAGACCTTCTTGAATTCGACAAAGTCGAAGGTAGTCACATCCTTCTTCCTTGGCGTTTGAGGCATTTTGACTTCAAGCGCGGGTTGCTCCACCGGTGTCACTGTTGTTGCCGCAGAATGGTTGGAGGCCAAGGTCAGAACAATCTATTGTAGGGTATCTACTTGCTTCTGTTGGACTAAAAATTGGGCTACTAGATTTTCTTCGAACTTGCTCTGTCATTCTTCCGTGCGCTTCTCGGCTCGTTCATAGTGAGCCTCGTCCCTCTGTTGGCTAGCTTCTAGCATCTGTATTATCTGTTGAGTAGGATCGACATGGGACATGGCTCGCTGACTTCTAGAACTTCCGGAGGTGCCAGAACTACTTTCTTGGGCTTGGGTCTCACCCTGTGCTTGGGCTGATGCTTGCTCTTGAGTCATTCCTCCAAAAGAAGGTAACTTATATCAGGTTCATAATGTATTATGGACTCATTGTATGGAACATATGTCATTTTGGCCTAACGAGTTCAAGAGTTCGCATAGGGAATAGATCGTTAAAGGAACTTTTTCGATACGAGGGTCAAAGGAACTTGAAGCTGTGCTCTGATACCAATATGTTACGTCCCAATTCCGTAGAATCGATAGTCGTCCCCCGAGTATGACGTCGTGCGTGCCTAGGTTGCGCAACAACACAAGGCCAAGGTATTTTTGCATAACGAGCACATATTCAGAGTACGCAGATAATTGAAACACAAAGTTGAAACATAAAAAAGTTCTATTTATTGATAATGAACATCTTTTTACAAACTCTTGAACGAGTCAGATAATTGCCGCACGGGCTTACAAAAGTGGACTCAAAATGAGATAGTTGTCCTGTACATTATATCCTTATACTAAAACTTCAAAATGATAAAGACCTCCAGGCAGAACAATCAATTTTTCTCGGAGCTGCATGAGTTATGGGTAAGAGCTCCTGGATCTTCAAAATGCTTCTACTAAGGCACGATCAGGGCGCGCCGGTTGGTGGACTGGAATGGAAAGTAGCTTCAGCTCCTCGCAGGATCTCCTTGGTGCGGGAAACCTGTTTCAACGAGGGTTAGTACAATAAAATGCACTGGTAAAGACGAGCTAACCCAACTATACCAATCAACGCGTTGTTTATATGAAGCATGAAAGTTATTTTTGTTTTTTTTATCTTACCTTAGTTTATTTTACAAGCAAGCATTGTTATAGAAATTTACTGAAATAAACTTGCAACCGTTCGGTAACTTTTACCTGCCGTCTGAACTACCTGCACAATACTTACCATGTCCTTCCCTGCCACGAAGACACAAGTTAGCTTGCATATATTTAAATATATTAGGGGATCAGTGGCATGATGCCATAAGGGACGATTTATAGTCTATGAACGAGAATGGTATACAGCGAAAGCACTTGGGGCGCTACACGCTATCCCGTCCAGCATAAGAGACTAAGCAAGAGTTCCGTCCGGTTCGGATCGGTGCCAGTGCCCAGGGACCGTCCGCAGGAACTAAGACCTTGTACACAAGTTGTCCGTGATCAAATGACATCTACACTAAGTTATCAATTCATGCAGTTTAGGCAACACAAGCACAAGACAATTAACAAGGCATGATTCATTTTGCATAGTCTCCCTGGACAGTTTATTGCATAACAAGGTATGTTCTATACATAGCACAATTTATAGAAGAAGTATACATTCTAGCTAAAATTGAAGCATAGGAAGAATATTCTAAACGAGCTAGCATGCAATAAGGTAATCGTTCATAAGTTGATTTACAAGCACAATTTATCCAAGTATATTCCTTTTTATCTTGACATCTTTTAGTTATTATGGTATCGTTTGATCGGGGCAAGCAAGAAGGCAATATTTTAGATGTGAAGACTTGGAAGAAGGGTCAATTGAATCGAATATAACCACTCACAGGTTGGTTGAAGAAAGAAAAGGAAAGAGGTGCTTCAAGACTCCGCTCGTACGACATCTACTGCACGATCACCTGCATTGCCACGAACAGCTGATCAATACCTCTTCAACTCTTTCCAAGCTCGGAATAAAATGCAGTTCAATGAACGAAAGCAATGAAATCCATCGAAACCGTTCAAGAAAATGCAAACATATCCGAAAACCAACTCAAGCACGAAAGCAACAAGGCGACAGCGAAAACTGGACAAGAAAACTTATAGCGGAGAGGTCCCTCTTGACTCTGCCGCTATGTCCATCTTCGGGGCACGGTCCACTGAATATGGGAATCGATTCCGAAGAAGCAAATCTATAACGAGAATAAGATCTTGATTCAATTTATCCCGATAGAACGATACCGATTAGTATTTCATAGCCGCGCTCCCCGAATAGGAGAAACGGGGCACCACAGTGAACCTGCCTCTCTTTGGGGATGCTCATGTACTCGAAGAAGCATTCTACTTTTGTGTGCCAATCAAGAAAGTCTTCAATGTGTAGTCGACCATTGAAATAGGGAAGATCCATCTTCATTTTGACCACCTTCTCCTTCATAGTTCCCTTGGCCCCGTTGTTGGTATGCCTGGATGGTTTAGGGGTCCTGATAATGAGATTCCTGCAGGCTCAAATCTTTGTCGTCGTTGTCTTTTCAGTATTCGTTGTGAGAGGACCTACTGTTATGGGTACACCGGGTCCCCTTTTTTGTGTAGCTAGTAGTAGGACGAGCGTTTGTGCCTCCTGTCTCAGTAGGCGGTACCTTCATGATATCAATAACATCGTTGGATTTGGTTCCAAGAAAACCTAGTGCTCTGTCAAGTTTGTCAGACAGGACATCAAATTTGCTTGACAAGGTTCCAATATTGCAAGACATGACATCAAACTCCTCGCGCATGACGAGTTTCGCCATTGTTGTTTTGCGAAACAAGAATTCCTGAAGGTTTTCAAGAAATTTGAATCCCGGATCTGTGGGGCTCTGATAGCACTTGACTCAACGTGACAGCGGAACATGCTTACCTTTGTGCCTGGCAATGGCCAAGTCGATCGGAGATGAAGATAACTGGACCACCATTGCTTGGTGAGAGCAAAGCGGTGCCGCAAAAATTTCAACGGGTGGCCTACTGAAGGGTCCGTACGAAGGTTGCTTGAAAACCTCAAGCGAGGAGCTTCCGAATCACTGAACAGTCGAGTCTTCAACCAAGAGGAGAGGAGAACGAATCTCATATCTCAAAAAAAAAATATTGATTAAAAAGTTGTGTCCAACTGTATACAGAAGGTACATATTTATATGACTTCCAAGAAAAATCCTAATCATAATCAAATACTTTAAAAATTAAAAATAAAGCCTATCCTAATCAGAGTCCTAAAAAAAATAAGATTCATTACAACCCTATCATAATAAAAAGATAAACTTTAAAAAAAAATTATAAAAGATGTGAATTCTACGCTACATCAGACACAAGTTTTTTATTCCAACCACTTAAAAGAAATATTTTTAGAAGAAGAAGAAAAAAGAGCAAAGGAAATAGGAGCAAAGGTTGTCGCTTCAATTATTAAGGTAATATTTGCACTAAATCTCCCACCTATGTATTTACTTTTTTTTTTGTTCTTTACGTAAATTTTTTTCCTTTTTTTTTATCAAGATTATGAAAAACTCCTTACGTTCATTCGTCCCTTCTGCACCTATGTATTTGCTTGACCACCCTCTTTCAAACTTCTTTTTTTATATATATATATATATAAAGACTACAAAAGTTGATCAGGGCTGCCCAAATATATATATATTTTTTTTTACAAGTTTTCCACTCAAAAATTTACTCAGGACTAGTCAAAAATTTTATTTATGACTGTCAAAATTTTGACAGTCATTCCAATAGGTAGAACCGTTGAAAATTTTGACAGTCCAAAAAATATGTTGTTCAATAAACAACATATTTTATTTACTTGATCTCACGAAGCTCTGCAATCCAGTTGTCATCGAGATCTCGCGGGGGCTGCTCAAGTCGAGGTGGCAGAGGTCGAGGAGGGAGGAGGTGGAGGCGGGAGGGGTGGGGGCGGGGTCGACGGAGGAGGAGACTGGACAGGGCTGCCAGGTCGAGGTCGAGGAGGGAGGAGGTAGAGGCGGGAGGGGTGGGGGCGAGGTCGACGGAGGAGGAGACTGGACAGGGCTGCCAGGTCGAGGTTGAGGAGGGAGGAGGTGGAGGCGGGAGGGGTAGGGGCGAGGTCAACGGAGGAAGAGGCCGGAGGAGGAGGAGGAGGAGGAGGAGAGGGCGGGGTCGACGTTGGAGGAGGGTGGACAGCCCTTATAATTTTTTTTAATGAAAAACTTTTATAAAAAAAGAGGATTATTTATACTAACTACCCCTAAATTTTAGACTTATTACACGGGATACCCATATTTTTAAACTAATTACACTGACTACCCCTATACTTTATGTTTATTACACGGGATACCCATACTTTAAGATAAAAGTGAAAAGTTATAGCACTAACTATTCCTATTTTTATTTTATTTTCTAAAGGGAGAATGGTCAGTGTAATTAGTTTAAAAGTAAGGAGTACCCCGTGTAATTAGTTTAAAAGTAAGGAGTACCCCGTGTAATAAGTTCAAAACTTAAGGGTAGTTAGTGTAAATAACCCAAAAAAAAGGCTAGTCTTGAGTAAGAAATGTAGTACCTTAATAGAAAATCTTTTTTTTTTGGGTGGCGTGCATGTGTGTGTTTTCAAAAAAAGAAAGGGAAAAAAATTAACAAAACTAGCTTATTTTCTTCCACTCCGAAGAAACAAAAGCTAATAATGCATAAACAACCAGAGATGCTAGTAGTACAAAAGATAGCAGGGACTTCGGATAAATTCGTAACGACATGCTTAACTTAGAATCAGGGTGGACAAAATAGATATGGAACCAGTTTACAATTGAATGTCAATAAAATCTAATTGGTAGTAGCAGCTGAAGCTGACTACTTAGCGATACCTTCCAAATACAATCCGATACCTCGCACACAAATCAGTCTCCGTTGGCGATACACTGTAGTCTTGTACCCTATCTCAAAGTGGCCTGGTTCGACGGTCTGATGCCTGTCCGCAGAGAAGAGCATTCTTCGGGATCGGGTACTCGTCTCTCCAAGAATTTGCTGAAGAATAGACCCGGAGGTAGAACTGCTGCCCCAGGTACTGCCTTGCCCAATTCTCGGACCTTATGTTCCACATGCCAACATTGTCCAAGGGCATATAAATCGCGGTCCATGATTCTGGATATACCTGAAAAGATCAATTTACCGAGAAACATGTGAATATACTTTATTGAACTAAATTTTCACGGACATAATTATCATGCATGAAGGTGGTTAAGTGAAATTGTGCTAATAATCCATTCTCATATCGAAGACTTGAACTAGCAATTCATTGTCAACTTATGTAACAAAAACAAGTAAAAGGAAATGGAAGTGTGGAACATTGGTTTTTGCTTGATATTTCCTGAGTATGAGTTAAAATATGGTATAAGAAATCTGGCTGATTCTTATAGATGGTAACTGTCTTTACAGATGTTAAATTAAATCGCTTTCTACCCAAGTCATGTCCATTATGAAGCAGAATTGTAGGCTTTTCTATAGAAAGGATTATCCTCATTCATATCTCTGCTTTTTCTGCAGGGATCCACAGAGTGAACCCTTAACCATGCCAAATTTCCTGTCCAAGGATATGTCGGCCCAGGTAAGGGAAGCAGTTTAGTAAGTTCGGCATTCAACTTAGAATTCAGTGCTGTACCCAACTTTGTGAAAGCTCAATGCTTCTATAAGGGTGACCATTTACAAGTTGTTTTTCTTAACCTTTGAAAGAAATCATCTCTATATTGTTTGAGAAGTTGGAACCAACATTTTAGGTTCAGCGTAACTATACCTGAATTGTGCAGCGATTAACTGCATCTCTCAAATTGTAATTGTCCCTGCTAGCCGAAGTCCATTGTCCTCCATCCATTCTGTAATTTATCGAGTTAGATTTGGTCATAATGTAAATACTAAGATAATACAAAACTTATTTCTTGCTTTTCGTTAGTTCCTTTGCATCTGTGTTCTTACCCAACAACCCAGAAGGAGTATCCATCAATGTGCCAAGATTGAAGAGTATCTTCATAGTTCTCAAATATGATCTCGACATAATCTCGGAAGTTGGCTGCCATAACTGAGGTCTGCATATAACCACCACCAGGGGATGGGCTGTCAGGCATGCTTCCTAGCAAGAAAACTCCTTGTATGTTGTAGTAGTCTGCAAGCTTCAATGGAGTGTCTGGTGCATTGAATGAGACGCTGTTCACAGCATATCTTTGCTTTCCATTGATGACAGGAGCAGAGTTTGCGAGCCTAATTGTTCTGGTCGTATTTACCATCCCATAGTGATATGAACCTTGAGGATTAGGTCTTGGTCCACTTGCAGTCAGATTCCATCTGGAGAATGTGGCAATCAGTTCTCTTTCTATAATATGGTACTTGTAGAGACCATAAATTGTAGTTTTCATTTCATCCATTCTGTTCTAGCAACTAAAAGATGATCATAAATAGGATTACTACATAGCACTATACTAGCAACTAAAAGATAATGGAGAGAGTACCTGATAGATCTTGCCTGGTTGAGACCCCATTCAATTTCAACCGTGGGTCCACCTGGAGCTGGTTCTGCGGGGTTTCTGCCTGAGTTGCTGTAGTGGAGAATAGATGTCGTGCTGAGTACGGGGTTGGTGAATCTGGTGGAAGTGGCGATGTAGTAATCACTTGGTGGTTGATCAGCTGTTAGAAGTACCGATAAAGACTGGCCGAGACAAACATCCAGAGAGGAATAGGTGTTTTGGACTGTGTGAGAACCCTCAACCTCAACCAGCTTCATTGTGTGGCCTTGAAATCTTATATTGATGCAATTTGCCAGTCCTACATTCGATATCCGGAATCGATATGTTTTACCTGAAATGACAGCATAAACATTTACCTAGCATCTTGAACATATATATTTACACTGCATCCAAGTCAATATTAAACAAAGAAAATCCTACAAGAGAATATGTTATAACAAACATAAAAGAAAGTGAATATTTAGATTTAATCTCTGATACATGTTTGTAGTAATTTAAAAAGTATTATACTTTACGAATTATTTGTCCTTCGGAATGTCAGATGAAGGAGAGTTTCCATAAATTTTTACTATGTAACTTACTTGCAACCAGTAATGTTTAGCACTGAAAGGAACATAATACAAAGAAACATAGTTTATCTCCATGACGAATCAAATTTAAATTAAAATAAAAGTAAAATATACAACTTATGCCAGTCACCTTGGTCAACTGTGAATGTGTTCCCATTCCAGCCGCGTCCATTGATGAGAAGTCCGTCTGGGAACGGAAGATCTCTTCCATTGTCAAGCGTCCATTTCAAATCCTGTAGAAGAAGAAAACTAGTATCAGTAGAAGGCTATAAGAACAATGAAGTTGACTTGGATATAATCCAAACAGAGGTACCAGCTATGAAATTCCACAGTAAATAACAGACTTGTGTCGACTTACACTGTGGTTAGCCTTGTACCAGTCACCAACCAACAAAGTATAATCGCCAGAAGGAGGAGGGAAGGGCACTGGAATCATGGGGCGGCTCAAGACCTTGATGCCACCAAAGCCTCCCGCAGCCTTGTGGAAGGCGAGGGAAGGGAAGTAGAAGTAGCTGCCAATCTGGTCCTTGACCTGGAGTATATATGTGAAGTTCCCTCCTGGCGGGATAGGGCAGTTTGTGCCGTAGACACCGTCTTCCCATGAGTTCTTCCTCTGGTACAGGCCGTTCCTGCACACACACCCGAAACGAATAACTCAATTTCCTCTCCCTCTCTTTCCATCTCCAAAATAATATCCAAGGTTCCGCCCCCAAAATAATAGTGTGTTTTCTACTAATTCTGGTCCCAACAAAAGAAAATTGATGAATTAATGTAATTCCTGACTTGCTTCCAAGATACAATTAAGATGGCTAAATCTACAGCCGACCCTTGAAATAGACCCTGAATGCTCTTAAACACGTCCACCGACTTGGCACTTTCTTTGACCAGACGATGAGAAATTAGGTTAACATCTAAATGAGTGCAGAATCAGAACAAGCTGTTATGAACTGCCAATAATCAGAATCAGATCAGGCTTTTCTCCTCTGCTCAGGAGTCTATAGGTCACTTCAAGTCATGATTTTACAATATCTAATCATAGTTTGAAGAACATGGGAGCCATAATCCGCCTTGTGTAGAAAACGTGTCGGGGACATGTATCAGCATATCAGGCATGATAGAAACACCAAAATGCACCAGGTTACAAAAGTAGGTGCAATATCCATGTCACATTGTCCGTATGAAGAAAAATGTCACAAAAATACGTCAATGACCATTTTTTGGAGCATATATAGGATTGCATTTTTCATATATTGGCTTTCCATATATTGGATTTTCATATATGGACACATGACATGCTATATAGAGGGGCCTAAAGGTTCTCTTAGAGATATTTCAATTGTGTTCAATAAAAGTTGTTGAATAAATTCAACACAATAGTTTTGAAAGAAGTTTCTTCTTCTTCTATATCTTTGTGGAGGAGAATTCTTGAGAGTAAGGAGATAAGTGTTGAGCGAGCTATCGTAGTTCATTTTCTTTTTCATAGTGTAACTGAATCACTCTCGTCCATGGATGTAGACATCTTAGCCGAACCACGTAAATTCTTATCTTTGCGGTTGTAAATTTTCTCTAAGGTGTTCGCTAATTTTTTGGGTTTATTTTCGCTGTGCCCCAACAAATTGGTATCAGAGCTTTGGGATTTCTAGTAAGGTATCCGACAAAGTTCTCAAAAAAAAGTTAATGGAGTAGATTCTTGAGATGGCTCTGTCAAGTAAGGTTGGGAAGTAAGAATTGAGAAATTTAATGGAAAGAATAATTTTGGCTTTTGGAAAAGCCAGATGAATGACGTTCTCATATCTCAAAAGCTTCACAAGGCTTTACGAAAAAAAGTCCAAGAAGCCCATTGACATGACCAATGATATGTGGGACGACATGTTCTCGAAGTATGTACCGTTATTCGTCTTTGTTTGAAAAGGGATGTTGTGTACTCTGTGAAGGACGAAACCACCGTCGCTGAGATTTAGCTGAAGTTGGAATCACTCTACATGACGAAGACTCTTACCAACCGACTTTATATGTTAAAGTCGCTCTACAGACTGTTGATGGAGGAAGGTACGTTAATTTGAGATCATATCTCAAAATTCAATCGAATTATTTCTGACTTGAAGGATGTTGACATACATGAAGTTGATGATCATTTGGTACTAATCGTATTGTTTTCTTTGCCCGATTCTTATGAGAATTTTATTCAAATATTACTTTACGAGAAGGACTCAATTTCCGTAGAAGGGGCTACGAGTATCTTATTGTCTAATGAGGTGCGGATATTAGCTTTTAATGGCAGAAATGATGGAGACCGAGTTCAAGGTCTGATGGAAAGAGTGAGGACAAACGATAAAGCATCTTCCACCAGAAGGTCAAGATCCAAGTCCAAGACAACTATTGATAAGGTGAAGTCCTTCAACTACAATGAGAAAGACATTATGCAAATAAGTGTTATCGTCCAAAGAAAAAAGAACAAGAAAAAGGAGAATAAGACAGAGAGAGAAGGTGATAAAGCAAACTCTACTTTAGAAGCCGACAGTGACGGGATCTATTTTTCAGTGGCACATGACAATATGAGTGGTCGTTGGATTCTCGATTTTGTATGCTCCTACCATAAGTGTCCAAAGCGAGAGAGGTTTTCTTCCTACAAGGCGACAGATGGTGGTTCTGTGTTGATGGGCAACAACAACGTATGTCGAGTTGTTAGAATTTGACCTATCAAGGTGGATATGCATGATAGAATTGTGCAAACTTTAGCCGATGTCAGTGTAGAAGTATGAAAAATCTCAAAGACCCCTATGCGCCTCAGTCCCCATACACCAAAGATCAAGTGACGCATAATGCCTTGGAAGCATAGAGACACCTCAGTCAAGTCAGTGCATCTATGACTCTGACAGCAATAATGGCTCTGAACGCCTCGATTCTGACCCTAACAGTGGCGCCCGTGCTCACGTCACCATCATGATTACTTTTTGTCTGTATGCAGCGGAACCGTTCCATGCGCGTTCCAGACTCCATGCGTTCCATGCGTCTCTGGCCCTATGCATTCCAGACTCCATGCGTTCCATGCGTCTCTGGCCCTGTATTCCAGACCCCATGCGTTCAACATGGCAGTACATTTTCAAGCCAAAATCTTTTTGTTGCAACTGAGAAGATTCTCTACGACTAAGCGCAGGTCATGCGTCGAGCTGACCAAGTCGTGCACACCAAGGACGAAAATCGACCAGATTTTCGGCAACAACGTCAACGGAGTAAAGTAGTCACTACAGTACTCGATCTCCATCGTCACACTCCCCAGAATCAAAAACATATTGTACTTAGATTTTCTGTCTAGGTTCTCTTTGTATTCTTTAGTTTGTTAAACAACAAAACTTGTTCAAGTTTTACATCAATGTCAAATAAGGTGACGACTCTGTTGGGGATGTCCTTCTCCTCCGACGAGAAGGTTGTGACGCAGTCCGATGCGGCGAAGCTGGACTCAACCCAGAAGATGCTGGTGATACGCTTCGACTAGCAGGCTTTCGAAGAAATGCTCTCAGAGGGTAGCGCTAGTCCTTCGCCAAGGCTAGCAAAGCCTAAGAAGACACGCATGACATGGTTAGCAAAGACCGTTGTGCCTCGCCCAACTGCGGAGCATGCGCTCCATGTCTCTCTCCCTAAAGCTCACATCATATGTCTACCCAGACTGTCCATGTCCATACGACAGTCATGTCTGAGAAGACAATTCAGCACTCAAGCTCTGGCAGAGAAAAACATGACGATGCCAGAAGCTTGGGTGTTGATGCTCGGTCTATGTGTCCACAGCAAAGGGCGCCGAAGAAGGACCATGTGGCACTAAACTTCAGGTGCAGGAAGACAAATGCATGCGGCCCTTACACCGTCAAAGGCTCCGTCTTTGACACTCTCATGCGGTCTCGACTCCATGTGTCGCCCTGACGTGGGGACAGACTTGGACTCTTCGTACTGTGCACCAGTACGTGCTAGGACAAGGAAGTCTAAGACAGTTTGCGCTCGTCAAGATCAAGCAACTGCTCAGTTGACTGACCGTCAGCATGCGCTACTAACTGTTATGCGTGCTCCTGACGGAAAGTTATACAAGACCGACCCATGCGCCCAACCCGCAGTGGCACGGGGACATGGTCAGTCTCAAAAGTCTTCCACTAGTGACTTGGAGAAACTTCTGGTACGATCTCCAGGTCAAGGAGCAAAAACTTCGCCTACACGCCCATGTGTTCGGTCTACCCGTGTTCACAACCAGGATGCAAAGGTGAATCATCCCTCGTTTGACTTGCGTGACATGATCAATCACAAGCGCAAGGAAGACGACCACGACATGTAGGATGTTTAACTGTTGTTGTGCTAAAGCAACAGTACCTGCAAACAGGCAGTCGACATTGCAACGATTGCGACCTAGAGTACTCATCCGGCATTGCCCCGAAAAATAGGTACAAATACCAGAAGAGGAGTTGCCCTTTGCCTCATGTTGTTCTGCTAGAAAATCTCCTTCCACGAGGGTAGGATGGAAATCCAGCACCTCCAACCCTCCACTCTCAGCCAGTGTGTCGACGGACCGGAGGCAAGCAGCAGTACAGACAAAAGGTGTTTTCTTGGGCACTCGCTAAAAGTCAAAACTATCAACAACTAGAGGTGGTACTTCCTCCAGACCCAAGATAACCCCGCAAGCTGAGGGTAGCAGTCCTCCAAAACTCTATAACAACCCGTCATTCCACGAAGACAGCGATTCCCAAGGAACAAACATGGAAATCACTGGGGTAGTATTCCCTCTGAATCCGAGGAGGATACGGCAGTACCAAGCTTCCCCGAGGACTACTCGATGCAAGAGTCTGAGGCGGAAAGTGAGAGGTCCACAGTCCCATATGTCTCTCCCCATGTCAGGACAGTATATATGGCTATATGGCTGAGGAGGACGTTGAAGGCACCAGCGACCGTCAACGCCTCGACACTCTAGAAGCGATGATGCACACTATGGGTGCCTCAATGCAAGCTTTGACTCAAACAACGCTGGAGATCAGGGCGAACATGGTCTCACAACCGCCGAGGACCTCTTTGCAAGCAAGCCAGAAGCCTGGGACCAACGGAGACTCGAACGCAACTGCCCCGCCCGCTGATGGAAATCATACTCTACCATGATCGTCTGCTCCTCCCGCAGCAAATGAGGCTCGGGAGGCCATGCAGGAAATACGAGAACTTCGAGCCCGCCTGAACTCGATGGGCAATCGGGACACTGCGCGAGCTGGGGGTTCGACAACTATATCCGCTTGAGTGATAAGATGTGTCGTATCCGCTAAAGTACACGCCCTTCACCATGACTCCATTTGACGGGAAGACATCTCCCCGTCAATACATGAGTTATTTTGAGACGGTCATGGGGCATCTACCTTGCATCGACGCTCTTCTCACTAAGCTCTTCGTCGGGGTACTGTCCTGGGTAGCTTTCGACTAGTTTTGCAATCTTCAGGACAATTGTATCTCGTCCTTCGAAGACATCAAGCGCCTCTTCCTTGTCCGATTCTATGACGGAGGAAATGACATGACGATGTCCTCCCTGACAGACATCGCCTAGAAAGAAAAAAAAGCCTGTACAGGAGTATATAGAGTGATACAGGCAAGCTGCGCTAAAGCTACCCCCGACAATCCTGAATTTATAATAATGGACATGTGTCGGAGAAATCTACTTCCAGCAGTAAGACTCTGGACCGGCGCTACGCAGTTCAAAGACTGGACGACATCCATCATCAGTGTCATCGTCGCTGAGAAGAATGTGAAGGACGCCCGACTATTCGGAATCCAGATCACCGTCGCTGACGATAAGGAAAATGGTCCTTAAAACAACAATGGCAACAGTGGTCGTGACGGCGAAGGGATACAGGCCCTTACCGTCAACTTGGCTAAGAAATCCCCTACGCCGGAACAGAAACCGGCTGAAGCTCCAAAGCCGAGAGAGACCTACTCTTTCGACGATGACGACGTCATGCCTATCTTTGACGTGCTAATGAAAGGCAATAAGCTCCAGCTGCCTAAGATCAAGTGACCTGATGAGGAAGATAAGATTGACAATCCCAAATACTGCCACTATTATCGGTATGTCCATCATCCAACACGAGATTGCAACGTATTAAAACGATGCATCCAGCAGCTGCTCGATTCCAAGACCCTCACTTTGAACTTCAACGAAAAGACGATCGCTGCCAACATGGTCTCTCCAGTTTGGTAACTTTCCAGCAACGGAGGCCAAGGATGGCGTTGTCATAATTCCAACGGCAATGATGGAGATCGTTAACCTCCCTCCAGCTCGAAATCTAGCAGCCGGGCTGGTACCTCTTAGCACACCGCAGGGTGAGGTCATGTGGATTCACTCAGATCTTGTCCAGGATATGACGCAGCAAGTGTCGCCTTCTGCCACAAAGTCCAAGGGAAAGAAATCGAAAGCTTGCTACATGGTTTCTTCTTCCGCCGAAAAAGCTTTGATAGGAGCAACAAGGTTGGGGCTAGCCTACCAGCGCGATTATAATGCTCCCGAAGACATCATTCTTCCAACCACGACACCTGTTGTCCGTCTCAGCCTCCTACAGCGGACAAACAAAAGCAGAAGAAGACTCGCTTCGACAAACCGTTACTGGAAGATGTGGCACAAGGGCTGGAGAAGCCCTAAAATTTTGACATATTGGCACAACTTGCCAATACTTCAGCAAAGTTGTCACTCTTTGAGCTTCTCCGTCTCTCCAAAGACACCCGTGACGCTCTAAGCGATGCATTGCAGAACGCCGACACCTACCTAGTCCAGGTCAAGCTGCCGGCCGAAGATCCTGCAGCGTGATAACACTGCAACAATGTGATGGTGGCGATACCCAACATCACGTTCTCGCTTGAAGGTTACTTGCTACGTCATAGACGTGGACGTGTCTTACAATATCTTGTTGAGACGTCCATGGATACATGAGTACATGATTGTACCGTCAACTCTGCACCAGTTCTTGAAGTACGTCAACGGTTACGACGTGGTTAAAACGGAGTTTGTCGATGTCGATCCATTCAAAGAGGTCGAGGCATATTACTCTGATTCGATCATGTACAAACAAAATCCACCAAGATGAGGGTGGTAATGACGCCGACGATAAAGTAGAGGCTTATACTACGATTGACGAACCTTTGAGGGTCCGTCTCAAAGGACAGGCTCCTAACACGACTCCTCCCCTCGTGGTGAAACTCCGTAAGAAAGCGCCGGAACCTCTTACCGCTCCGGAACCTCTGGTGGTAAAACTCTACAAGAAGGCATCGGAGCCACTGGTCGTTCGCCTACGAAGGCCGAGTCTAGTGCCTGCTACCACTTCAATTATCACGTCGTAGAGAATCTCCTCTGTCTCCACCCGACTATTATTCTTTTATTGCTTCATACTTGAAACTTTTAATATTTATTTTGGTACTTCTCTACTTGTATCTGTAGATGAGATATAGTTGCCTATGACTTGTGTTGATAATATATATGTACCACTTGTGGATTATTTATTCATAAAACAGCGTACGTATGTGTTATGGTTTTTCAACATATTTGAGTTGTCATATACAAACGACTGTCATGCTACGTATTACTAGTCCTACGTATTTTGAGAATGGGACGTGACAGAGGAGATTTTCTACGACTAATTGCAGGCCACGCGTCGAGCTTACCAAGTCGTGCACACCAAGGACGGGAACTGACCAGATTTTCAGCAACAGCGGATCCTAGCGAAACCCCACATGGCAACTCGGCCGTGAACTGCGTCCACAGTGGCAGTTGCATCTTGTTAAGGATAAAGACGTGGCAGCTTCAGCATCCATGCGCGCATAGTCTATCCGTATGATGGCTATAAATAGCAGGTAGCATACCCAAGATACAGACGGAGAGACAGATACACGGACAAGCACAGGAGAGAAACAGAAGAGAACATTTTGCATTCCCTCATCGGACCGTCAACGGAGTAAAGGAGCCGCTGCAGTACTGGATCTCCATCGTCACACTCCCCAGAATCAAAAAATATTGTACTTAGATTTTCTGTCTAGGATCTCTTTGTATTCTTTAGTTTGTTAAACAACAAAACTTGTTCAAGTTTTACATCAATGGCAAACAGTCAGACATGTTCCCAATCTCAAAAAAAAATCTCATTTCTTTCTTGACTCGAATGGTAAGCTAATGGGCAATTTAGTGCCATAAAGCTTGGAACCTAATTCAGCATGAAAACAGAAAGGTGAACTGATACCCATGTTCGTTGTCGAGGGTGGAGTCTTGTAGGTTATTCGTGGTTCTTTGTTGGTGATGAAATGTCAGCAACAGGGTAACCTTTATATCTTATCGGAAAGCACTGTGACTGAGACTTTAGCAATAAGTACATGTGATTCGTCTGATAGCACGCATTTTGGCATATACGTCTTGGACATATAAGTGAGAAGGATTTGTCCTTACTGAGAAAGCAGGAGTTACTGAAGAACTTGAAAGAAACCGAGTATGAATTTTTGTGAGCATTGTGTTTATAGCAAGCATCACAGGATGACATTCAATACAAGCAAGCAGAAGACATGAGGTATTCTCGACTATGTGCATACAGATGTACAGGGACCTAGCATAATTTTTTTTCGAAAAGGGAGCGAGATATTATATTACTTTTATTGATGACTATGCATATTATGTTTGGATGTATTTCATCAAAACCAAGGATCGAGTGTTCGAAAAGTTCAAGCATTAGAAATCGATGATGGAGAACAGAAGGGGCAGAAATGTAAAGATATTGAGGTCTGACAAAGGTACTGAATATACCTATGGACCTTTCAAAGATTTTTGTGCTCAAGAAGGCATCATGCGACATTGGACTGTCAGGAATACGTCGTAGCAAAATGGGTTAGCAAAGAGGATGAACCGAACCTTGCTTGAGAAAGCAAGATATATGTTCTCCAATGCCGGTTTAGGCAAGAAATGGTTAGCGGATGCTATACACATAGCGTGGTACTAGGTTAATAGATCACCAACTCCGACTATAGACTGTAAGACTCAATATGAGAAGATGATCGACAAATCAGTAGATTATGTAATTTATGCGTGTTTGGATGCAAAGCTTATTATCATGTCACTGAGGGTAAGTTGGATCTGAGAGCCAAGAAAGCCATTTTCTTGGGATATGCACAAGGGGTGAAGGAATACTATATGTAGTACCTGGAGGATAAGAAGTTTTTGATCAACAGCGATGTCACATTCGATGATTTTCAGTATTGAATTCAAGCAAGAAGAGTGAGTCTGATCAGGATGGTGATAAATCTAGCAAATCTCAAACACTTGAGATTGAGTCGACTGAGGATGCCTCAGATAAGGTGGAGGTTTCTGAAGATGTTCATCACGCCCCACAAGAATAACAACCAGAGAGAGTACTACCACCAACAAGATTTCTTGGTAACCACTAGGCCAAGGAGACCGATCAAGCCAGTGCACAAGCATGGATTTGATGAACCGGTCAAACACTATGGACAGTTGAATGTGGTGACATATGTACTGCCAGTGGAGGATGACGAGCCTACCACATTCAGACATGATATCATAGATACTAGTAGTAAGAGTTGGATGGTAGTTGTGCAGGAAGAGATTGAGTCTCTCCACAAAAACAGTACATGGAATTTAGTTCCATTCCCAATGGCAAGCAAAGTTATATGCTTTAAGTGGGTATACAAGAAGAATAAAGCTTCTCCAGAGTCATGTGGACAAGTGTTGCTTGAGAGCCCTTGGGACGGGATTGACGAGTGGCCGATTTAGTGAAGTTGTGAGGTAAAGAAGTTTGTCGGCTCGATTTTGTGGCAAAACATTGCCGAGGTGGAGATATAAAGAAAAATGTTAGACAAAAATAGGCTCATGACCATTTTCTGGAGTATATATAGGATTGGATTTTAATATATCAGCTTTTCATATATTGGATTTTCATATGTTAGATTTTTCATATATTAGATTTTCATACATGGACATATGACATGCTATATAAAGGGACCCAAAGCTTCTCTTAGAGAATATTTCAATTGTGCTCAATAAAAATTGTTGAATAAGTTCAACAAAAGTAAGCAAAAATTGTTGAATAAGTTCAATACAAGAGTTTTGAGAGGTTTTTTCTTCTTCTTTATCTTTGTGGTTGAGAGTTCTTGAGAGCAAAGAAAGAAGTGTTGAGAGAGCTATTGTAATATCATTTCTTCTTCATAGTGGAACTGAATCACCCTTGTTGGTTGATGTAGGCAACTTGGCCGAACCAATTAATTTTTTGTTTTTGCGGTCGTAAATTTTTTCCTGAGGTGTTCTCTAATTTCTTAGATTTATTTTTGTTGTGCCCCAACACCGCACCATGCCGTGTTCGTGTAATGTCTATCACAGACATCATTCAAGCTTTACTGCTAACTTCCTCTAGTAAGTCATCACAGACGCTCCATAGTAGGAACAATTGTCACGTCGTAGGTGACAGAAGTTTTGACATAGGACATGTTGGAAACGTGGTGTGATCCGAACCGGAGTTGGCCCATGAGGTGCGATATTGGACTAGGCCCATATGCCTTAAAAGAAAATTCGTATGTAATGCCTGAACCAATCACAATTATCTACACCTCATGATCCCACCTCCTACTCGATGTGGGACTAAATTACCAACTCTATTGTCACCCCCCCTTTTGAGCGCTCAACCGAAAATGAGATACAATCCAACAATCTCCACCTTAGCTCGTTTCCGCTAGCCGATCAACCTTTAGCACACCCCGGCTACCTTTGCTCGTTCCCGCTAACCTAACAACCTTAACACACTCCGGCTACCTTTGTTCGTTCCCGCTAACCGAACACCCAGGAGATCCAACATATTGTCATCTCGATCCGTTCGACCACAGAACCAAACCTGACACGTTCATCCACACCACCATTGTGTGCCAACCAACAACGTCTTCACCTTGGACTCGTCAGATCCACCTTTAAAGTCAATTCGTGTAGTTGATGCTCCTATTCCACCTTGAGAAGAGAGCCGTATAATCGGACCGATTATACGCATGAATGTTTAGCACATATGTCTCGAACCAATTAGAGCCGCTCAAACCAGTCCCGTAACCTTGGGCTCTGATACCACTTGTTGTGAACGCTGTGTGACCCGAACCAAAGTTGGCCCATGAGGTGTGATATTGGACTGGGCCCATATGCCTTAAAAGAAAATTTTCATGTAAGGCCTGAACCAATCTCAATTATCTACACCTCATGATCCCACCTCCTATCCGATGTGGGACTAAATTACGAACTCCATTGTCACTCCCCTTTTGAACGCTCAACCGGAAACGAGAAATAATCCTACAGGACACGTATTAGTCATCACACAAAACATATCATAGACTATAATCATTCCAAAATAGTAAAATACACTAGGATACAACATATATTTTGACTCGATGCAACTTGGGAGGCAGCTGTTTGGTATTTTTCGATTACAATAGGAACTCAATGGAACCCAAGCCATTTTCCAAGGGTTCCTATATTTGGTTTGAGAACTACACAATCCAATCCGGACATATCCTAAAAATCCGATCCGGTTTATGCTGCCATCTCCGCGGGATTCTTTCTCCAAAATCAATTTGATTTTGCTAGAATTTTACTTAGAACTACGAACTCAATAAAGCGGGTCCACATGTTCAATGAAATTAGTCCATTTTTGTTCACCCACCAAAACTAGGTGGGATATTCGTCCCCAATAAAAAATTGACATGTAACATTTTTATCCCACATAAACCACTTTGTAAGTGGTTTTGTTCATCCATCAAGTGGTTTTGACCTTTAGTTTTCCACATGTCAATTTTTTATTGGGGGGTGAATATCACAACTAGTTTTGGTAGGTGAACAAAAAGGGACTCGAATGAAATGGGAGCATATCTATATGCTTTTCCCAAAAACTGTGTACCAAATATGTCCACTCTTTATAAAAATATGGGTCTAATTGATTTAAAAAAAATAACACCCATAACCAGTACGGTCCACATTTTTATAGAAATAGTACATGTTTGGTACATGATTGTTGGGGACAGCAGATCTGGACTTGGACCCGAATGAAATAGGATTATTTCTTGTATATGGGACCCATAAGAAGATAAGTAGCATAAGAAGTATGATTTCCTATTTATATAACACTAGTATATATGTACATGTGTTGCGGTATTTCATACTGCATAGAAAGATCAAACAATAGCTCCTTAATTTTTTACTACTTGAGAAGAGAAAACAATATTTTCATAATTTTTTTACTACTTAGAAAGAGCAAACAACAATTTTCCTTAAAAAAAATCTATATGTACAGATTTTTAATTAGTAAATATAGGTAAGGACATTTTTGGAATAAAAACGTTCACGGTGAAGCTTCAACTTTTCCAATTATATAGTAGTATAGATATTATATAGTATAGATATCCATGTTAAGTTTAATGCACGGTTTTAGTTAGTAAATATAGGTAAGAATATTTTTGGAAAAAAAACTTTCACGAAGCCTCAACTTTTCCTATTATAGTAGTACTAGTATATATGCAACGCACGCATTTCATAGATAATTATTAGAAAGACTAAAAGACAACTGGTATAATAATTCTAATATTTATTAAGAATTTAAGACTACTTAGAAGTCTAAAAGACAAACCTTTTTCTAAATATATTATTATGTTATTATATATAGCTATTATTTAATACCTAAGACTATTTATGAAGATCAAAGGACATATTTTATAATTATTTAGTTGTCTCTATTAACTTTAATAAACACTTTTAGTTAGTCAATATATGGAAGGATATATTTGGAAGAAGAAAAAAAGTTTCACGGTGAAGCCAAACTTTTGACATATAGTAGTATAGATATAGTCAAGGGCGGAAGCAACCTTGGGCTGGGGTAGGCTCCAGCTCACCAACACACACAAAATTATTTTTTTTTCCCGTATGAGTCACTTCACATCTCATCCCACCCCAAGGTTGATTTTCTAAGTTCGAAATTTTGGTTCCGCCATTGTATATAGTAGTGACTAAATATAGATAATGACGTTTTTTGAACAAAAACTTTCATGATGAAGTCTCAATTTTTTCTATTATATAGCAGTATAGATTGGGTAAATTTTGGTGAAAAAGTCATAAAATTATATTGTTAAGGAGAATATCAAAATCTGGCCACCTCTCTACGATTATAATGTGGCTTGGAAATGGCTCAAAAATGAGTCGTCAAGCCGTTTGTAAATCATCAACCATTTAATTAAAAATACGAAAAATTATAATTTTAAATTTTTTGTTTCCATATAACCAAATACCCTCTCATTTATTTACATATATCTATAACAAATTATAATTAAAATATAAATTATTTAACGTGTGAGTTTACTAAGTGATATGATAATCTATATGTTAATAATTTTAATATAGTAGTTCAACATTTACTAACCACATGATCCATATGTAGATTGTTATAAACAAAATGTATTCTAACATTGTCCAGCCATGGTTCCACTTCTTTGTCTTCACAGGGGTTCTGAACAACAAACATTGAGATATGAACATATAAATTTAAGACAGTTTTAAGTCTGCGGGTCCCACGTTGCTTCCAAGCGACCCTTTTTCAACGGATCTAGATTTGGTACAATCTCCCAAACATAAAATATAATAATATTCGAGGGGGCATAAATAATATTTTTATTTCACATAACCCTTAGATCATAATTATTTCTTTACCACATACTGACAAATCTTTGACCTCACTTCAAACCTCAACGAACAACAGTATTCGAATCTCCCACTAACACCCGAATTTTTAATTTTTGCAAAACAGCACCTTAACATAAATAAAAATCTGCAAAAAAATACAAAATTTACAAAAACTAAATAAATAATACCAAGACATGAGGAAGGGCTCTGGCAAGCTGTTGAAGACATTGATGATGAGATTGTCATTGGTCACCGCCTCTATCTGTGGGCCCGGGAACATCCCATTTATAAGTATCCCCTGCAGCAAAACATAAATTGCAAAAAAGAACGTCACACAAAGACATTTCCCCTGCTAAACCCATAAAAACAATAAATATTTTAGCAAATATCTCCCAAATATGCAAACTATTAGATACTCTTACTAATTAAAAAAAAAAACTATAAAATGCTTCCATTTTTTTTTGTAAATAGTCAAAATTTGGGTTAAATAGTTGGAATATACCTTACATTTTTAAATATTTTATACAAATAATGAGAACATTTACTTAGTTCTAAAAAAATGAAAGTATATACTAGTTTCTATATTTTGAAAGAGAACATTTGCTAAAATATTCCTAGAAACAAAATGTTGCATCCTTCGGGTTACTGTGTTCGTATCATATCGTGTAGTACTGATTTACGTACCTGCTGTTTGACACCGAGGGGCCAGATGTCGCCGTAGGTGATGTTCCACGTGAAGAAGCGGTAAGGGTCATCGGCTCTGACCGCAGCAGGAGGAGAGAGGAGGAGGAGGGAGAGGAGGGAGAAAGAGAAGAAGAAGAAGAAGGGGATGATGAGGTTTGCCATTATAGCAGCAGAAGTTGGTCTTGGTCTCTCTCTTCTTGTTCAAGAACGAAAAAAAGGAGGAAGGAAGGAAGGAACAGAGAGGTCTATGGTTGCAGCATTCTGAGAGAGTGAGTAGTAGTAGGTGAGTGTGAAGAAATGTGAGGGGATTCTTTATGCAAAGAGAGAGAGAGAGCAATAAAAGGAAGAATAAAGAATCATTTTGGTATGGGTTGTAATAGTGTTGGGTGCGAGTTACACTGATTTTATGAAATTTTCATAGGACATTGTTTCGTGAATGAAGTGAAATGTTACAAATAAAAGAGTGATGACATTATTGGTCATATTTTTCTTTCGGTTCATCGGTGCTTTTGCTATTTGATTCAGTAGTTTGTAGGTTCTTAATTAGGTTTTAAGGTAAATTTGTTTTGCAGAACAAATTTAAAATATTCTACTTAGAATTGAAAGGAAATTGGAAAAAACACAAAAAATACTCATATATATATATATATATATATATATATATATATATATATATATATATATATATATAATTATTTTTTATATGTCCTTCCTACCACGTTAAAAACTAAGTTTTTAAGTGGGGATTCCAACCGTGCACATTTTCACGGAAACCCCTATCGTAACCAACAATCCATAACCTCATAGACAAAAAATTAAATAAATAATAATAATAATATTTTTAAAAATAGTTTAAATATATAAATATATTTGAACTTAGATTTGTTATAAATATGTTTATTGAAAAACAATTCTCTAATATAACTGAAAAATTATATTATATTAAAATAGTTTAAATATTATTTGAATATCTTTTAACTAAAATTTGTTATAAATATGTTTTTAGATGTTTGGTATATGTTTAGATAATATCATATTTTTAGTAAATATAACATGAATATTAAATATATTTTAATTTGAATTTATTATTATTATTATTATTATTATTATTATTATTATTATTATTATATATATATATATATATATATATATATATATATATATATATAAAGAAACTTGGATATATGTTTTAGTAAGTCTTTTTTGAATAAATAAAAAACTCTTGCCATCCTCTAAATTAGTTTTTAAATTTAGTTTTTAAATATATGTTTGTAAAAATTTCGGTTGTACTGAAGTAAAGAGAGTAAGTTAGTTTTCGAACTATTATCTTCCGTAATTTTTTTTAATAATTGATGGAAGAATTTAAAAACGACTTAAACGACGGCTCAATTTTCAGGCATTTTTTTATATGTCATTTTCACCGGGTCAAGAACTTTCTGAGGGGAAATTCGAATTGTGGCCATTCCCACCGGAGCCCTCCATCGTAACAAACATGCCACAACCCCACGGACAATTTTTAAGCATTTCAAACCTCATTATATATATATATATATATATATATATATATATATATATATATATATATGGAGCGATCCCGGAGCCCCGCCGAAGCCTCGCCATCCTGCACCATCGGATCGGGGGGCCCGTGTGAGGGCCACGCGTGGGGCCCCCGTGATCCAACTGTTGGGAGCGACGGGGCTTCCGCGGGGCTCCGGGAGCAGGGCTCCGGATCCGCTATATATATATATATATATGTGTCTACCAGGTTGAAAATTAAATTTTCAATTGGGGATTCCAACCGTACCCATCCCCACGGGAGCCTCTATCTTAACCATCATGCCACGCGACCCCACAGACAAAAAAAAAATATTGTTGAAAAATAGTTTAAATATATAAATATATTTGAACTAAGATTTGTTATATATATGTTTATTAAACAACAGTTTTCTAATATAATTAAAAATTACATAAAAATTTAGATTATATTAAAATAGTTTAAATATTATTTGAATATCTTTTAATTGAAATTTATTATAAATATGTTTGTAGAAGTTTGGTACATGTTTAGATAATATCATATTTTTAGTAAATATAATATGAATAATAAATATATTTAAATTTAAATTTATTATATATATATATATATATATATATATATATATATATATATATATATATATATATATATATATATAAACTTGGATATATGTTCGAGTAAGTCTTTATTGAATAAAAAGAAACTCTTGCCATCCTCTAAATTAGTTTTTAAATTTAGTTTTTAAAAATATGTTTGTAAAAATTTCGGTTGTACCGAAGTAAAGAGAAGAAGTTAATTTTTGAACTATTATCTTCCGTAATTTTTTTATTAATTGATGGAGGAATTTACAAAAGGCTTAGACGGCGGCTAAAATTTCAACCATTTCAAACCTCCTTTGGTATATATATATATATATATATATATATATATATATATATATATATATATATATATATATATATATATATATATTTGTCATGCCCCGCATCCAAGAATACGGTGGATCGGGTACGTAAATATATCTCCAGGCTACGTCGCATACGAATACACCCGTACCCATATCAGCGATTGTCGCCTGTAATATTCTAGGTTAAGTACAAGACATCTAATGATACATCCAGAACTTCATATATTTATACATATTCACCATGCTACTTTATTTACATAACATTCTTCAAGTCTTACAAAATATTTAATTTACATATCAGCTACAAAATAAACTTTGCTGGATCCTCAACATGCTACCAGACGATCATTCCTAGACTTCGTCTACAATGTGTTAGAATAATTATCGTTTTCTTATTGAAAACTTTGTGAATAAAAAAAAATTGACTGATGTTACCGGCCTCTGGGGAAGTCGTGCACGAAGCACTGCCCTAAGAGTTGATTCGGGATCTGTATGCAGACGTTTCCCAAAGCTCCTAGTGGTAAAATCCTCGCACTACCGGTATCTCATAGTCGCACACGACTCGGAGAGAACGACCAGGACTTAGCTCTGCCCAGAGCTTGGAGACGATTGAAACGACGAAGATTGGACAGAATGTTGGCAGCAATTGTTTGGAGGAAAGAATTTTTCTGATAATCTTCACAAAGAGAGCCACTCATATATATAATAATCCATACACTATATAACGGTCTGAATTAATTTTTTATTAATTTAGCCGTTACACAGTCACAGAGGAATGAATCTGGACACAAAAATTATTAACGGTTCAAAAATAATTAGTAACGGACAAAATTAATTTTCCAACGTTCAGAAAATTAAATAAAAAATTGAAGAGGAGCAAAAAAAATTTTAGGGTCCCAGCCCGAATCCGAAGAGGAAATCGAATCGGCATTCGGCGCCCGCAGATGTGGGCGCGTACGCGCACCCGTTACGCGCGCCAAACCGAACCGAGCCGAGCCGGGCCGGGCGGCGGCGGCGCGCGCGTGTGGCCCAAGGGGTTCCCCACACAAAAACTTTAAGAGAGCAAAGAAGAGAAACTAATATATGTACACAAGAAAGGTTTGGCCCATCCGATGTGGGACTAAAGAAAAGAAGGAGCTTGAGCTTTTGCTAAAGCAAAGCCAACAACCCCCCCCAAAAGGTCAAGTTCCGAAACAGAGATAAGAGTGAAGAAAATAGAGAGAGAGAGAGAGAGAGAGAGAGAGAGAGAGAGAGAGAGAGAGCATCTGGTCAGTAAAATACTATGCATAGATGAGATGGACTACAGCCTTGAATCTCACGTAGTGACTATTGCCTTAATCTGAAGAAGTGCTTGATGGAATATGCCTTGAATCAGACTTCTTGAACCAGATTTAGAAAAATAGCACACATAGTACGCTAGATGTCCTTGGTCTATCGGGTAGCACTTTCAAATAGCCATACGCACTTTTCTACATTCATGAGAGTTGTCTGGGATCGCCCTATCCCATAGTCGCGGCCTTCACGACCTCTCATATAGGTAAGTCCTTAATGGTTGGTGATATGAATCAACCCAGCATTACAGCTTGGACCTATTAAGAGTTTAACCTCATCCTAACCATATCACACAAGAACACTGTCACCATAGGGATGGGGAGTCATTGTACACATGTACAGCCGCTTGGGCTTTATTTTAATGAGACTTTAATCTCGAGTCAGTGTTTCATAAAGTCACCTAAGTTCAGCTTGTTTCTACCCATTGAACCGGCTTCTTGGGATCTCCAGTCAGACTCGGTTGGGTTGCCACTGCTGGTGACTAACTTATGGGCTTAACCCCATCCCCCTCGATGATTCTAGGATCAAAGTCCTAGACAGACCCTTCGTCAAGTGATCTGCAAGGTTCTTTTCTGACTTTATATAGTCAAGAACCACATATTTGCCTAGTAGGCTTTTTATTGACTTGAAGCGCAGCTGCAGGTGCCTGTTCATCTTAGCATTCACACAATTATGCTTTAGTAGTTCAATAACAGATTTATTATCACAATTTATAGAAATTGCAGGAACAGGACTAAGAGAAACAGGTATATGTATAATAAGATTTTTAAGCCATTCAGCTTCTGTGCAAGTTGTATCTAAAGCTATCATTTTGGAGTCCATTGTACTCCTAGCTATGATAGTTTGCTTACAAGAGCCTCAGGAGATTGCCGCTCCTCCTAGAGTAAATACATATCCAGTAGTAGATTTTATATCATGTGAGTCGGTTACCCAGTTTGCATCTGAATAACCTTCTATGATATTAGGGTGCCTAGTAAAATAAAGTTTGTAATCTAGGGTGCCCTTGAGATATCTAAATATCCTATCCTAGGCAGTCCAATGTGACTGATTTGGGTTACTGATATATCTACTTAGTCTCCCAATAGCAAATGTAATATCAGGTCTTGTCCTGTTTGTTATATACATAAGGGAGCCTATCATCTGTGAATATTTATGTTGTTCCAAAGGTGATCATTTATTCTTTTTTAGTACAATACTGCTATCACAAGGAGTAAGGATAGGTTTTTTATCAAATAACTCAAACCTTTTTAGTATTTTTTTAATTGAATGTGCTAAAGATAGAGTATAACCCTCTTTTCCTTTGGTCACTTGCATTCCTAAAATTAAGTTTGCTTCTCCTAGGTCTTTCATATCAAACTGGCTAGATAAATAGTTCTTTGTAATATTTATCAATTCCAGTGATGGACCTAGGATAAGGATGTCATCTACATACAAGCATAAAATGACACAACTTTTATATGTACCTTTAGAGTATATACATTTGTCATACTCATTTGACAATAAACCATATTCACAAATTACTTTGTCAAATTTATTGTGCTATTGTTTGGGAGCTTGTTTCAAGCCATAGAGGGATTTTACTAGTCTGCAGACTTTCTTTTCTTGACCTTTAGCAATGAAACCTTCAGGTTGGTCCATATAAAGTTCTTCCTCTATATCTCCATTCAAAAATGCTGTCTTTACATCCATTTGATGGATTAGCATATCATGAATGGATGCTAAGGCCAAGAGAGTTCTAATGGATGTGATCCTAGCTACAGAAGAGTAGGTATCAAAATAATCTAACCCTTTCTTCTGGGTAAAACCCTTAGCAACTAATCTAGCTTTGTATTTCTCTATAGTACCATCGGCTTTGAGTTTCTTCTTAAAAATCCACTTACAGCCTATTAGTTTATTGCCTAAAGGTAGATCTGTTAGAAACCAAGTGTTATTCTCCATGATGGAGTTGTATTCACTGTTAATGGCTTCTTTCCAGAAGGGGGCATCAGGAGACGACATTGCTTCTTCATAAGTTGAGGGATCATCCTCTATTAAAAAAGTGAAGAATCCTTCTCCTAAATTTTTTTCAATCATATTTCTTTTACTCCGTCTAGGTTTCAAGTCTTGTTCAGATTGTGAGCTAGGTATTTGGACATGAGAACTAGAAGAGGGTATGGAGGAAGAGATTGAACTTCTATCCTTAAAAGAAAATATTTTTTCAAAGTAAACTGCATCTCTTGCTTCTATAATGGTATTGTTAAAGATTTTATTTACTTCTGAGTGAGTCACTAAAAATCTATTGGCATAGCTGTCTAAGGCATATCCTATGAAAACAGCGTCTACAGTCTTGGGACCAATCTTTCTCTTTTTAGGTTCGGGAATTCCGACTTTAGCAAGGCATCCCCAAACTCTAAGGTAATTAATCCTAGGAGCTCTACCTTTCCACAGATCATAGGGAGTCTTATCTTTTGTATTACTAAGAATCCTATTAAGAATGTAACAGGAAGTTAAAAGGGCTTCTCCCCACAAGTTATCAGGAGCACCAGAGCTGAGAAGCATGGCATTCACCATATCTAACAGAGTGCGGTTCTTGTGTTCAGCAACTCCGTTAGACTAAGGTGAATATAGAGCAGTTACCTCATGAATTATTCCATGTTCTTCACAGAAGTTAATCATTTTGTTTGAGGTATATTCTCCACCACGATCAGATCTAAGGATCTTAATCTTCCTTTTTAATTGATTCTCAGCTTCAGATTTGTAGACCTTAAATTTATCTAGAACTTTATCTTTGGTTTTGAGAAGGTAGATATAACAATACTTTGAATAATCATCTATAAACGTAACAAAGTATTTTCTACCGCCTCTGGTCAAAATCCTATTTGAGTCACATACATTACTATGGATAAGTTCTAGAAGGTCAAAATTTCTTTCTACAGATTTGAATGGTAATCTAGTGTATTTGGCTTGAACACAAATATCACATTTGTGTTTGTCATCTATTGGAGTCTTGGGAATAAGATCTAAAGTCATCATTCTTTTAATAGAACCTAGGTTCACATGACCTAATCTGCCATGCCAAACATTTGAAGATTCTATATTAGAGACAATGAGAGAACAATCAGAAATTTTATTCATTGTGCTTAAAATGAAAAGATCGTCTTTTACAAAGTCTTTTCCTATAAAGGAGTCATGCTTAGAAAATACTACTTTATTTGCCTCCATTACAATTTTATATCCTGAGGCTACAAAAAGGGATCCACTAACTAGGTTTCTCCTGACAGACGGCACATGAAGAACATCATGAAGAGTTAAGATTTTTCCTGATGTCATCTTCAGGTCAACTTTTCATCTTCCAATAATTTGTGCCGTTGAGCCATCTCCTAGGGTCACACCTCCTCCACTTGATTCCTGATAGTTTGAAAAATAAGAGCGATCAAACAAAACGTGAACATTAGCTCCAGAATCCAACCACCAATCATCAGAATGGTAAGAGAGGTTAATAAGGGGTTGAAAGCTTACAGACCTGAAAGAACTCGAAGAACCTTTGTGAAGCATATTCGCTTCTGGTCTAACTGAGCCCTTTCCTTTGTAGGAGGTCTGGATAGCTTCCTTCTTCATATGGTAGCAGTTGGTGGCCATATGGTTTATTTTACCACACACAAAACAAAATCTCTTTTGATCCTGAGTCTGACTGAAGTTTCTAGGTTTTTGATTTTGGTGATGATGGTTTTGGTGGTTATGGTTTTGGTGATTAGGCTGAAAGTTTTTCTTCTTCTTGAAGAAATTCTTTTTAGATTTATAAGAAAAATTAGATTTGGGTTTTCTTTGGCCTTCTACAAGGTTTACCTTAGCTTTAGATTCAGTCTTAGGCTTAGACCTCAATCTAATTTGTTCTTCGGTTCTAATTTTCTTTAGGACTTGATTGTAGGTAAGATCTCCTTGTGTTTGGATAAGTTCCTTACAAATATCTGACCAAGAGGGAGGTAGCTTGTCTATTAGGCATGCTATTTTATGCTCATTGGAGAAAGATGTCCCTTTGGCTTGAATATGCCTAAGGTATTCTTGGAATTCATGGAGTTGATCATTCATTGGCTTGTTATCTACCATGAAATACCTATTAAAGGTTGAAGAATTAAACCTTTCTATTCCGGCATCATCATAGCCATATTCATCTTCCAAGGCTTTCCAAAGTTCTTTATCGCTCTTGTATTCAAAAAAAATATCATACAAGGATTCAGATAATGAGCTTAGAATTCTGTGAAAGTAGTGGAAGTCTATCTCTTTAGGGGTTTTTGGTTTCGAGGAGGTGGACACTCCTATGTTAGACTCAGTATCATTAGAATCATTTGTGATGGGTGTGGACCCATCAATGGCTGAAATAAGTCCTAAGGTCGTGAGCCAAAATTTTATTTGGCTCTGCCATCTTTTATCACTACCCAATTCTAGAAAATAGGGTTATTTTTTAATTTTTATTTGGTAAATTGTCTATTGTATTTAATTAATTATATTTATATTTATTTAGTGGTTGTATTATTTTTTAATAATTGTTTTAGGGTTTTGGCTAGCCTGGACCCATGTCAGACCCTAGTGGACCCATGTCCGACCCGACCAACACCCTTGTGAGGATTATTTTGGGGCTTAGAAATATTTATTATATTTTTAGTGGGTTAGTGGGAGAGATTTGGAGTTAGTTTGAGTGCTTTTGGAACCCGGAACCCAAAACCGAGTTGCGGGAGGGTATTTTGGTCATTTGGACTCTATGTAAACCCCCTTTATTTCTAGTGGCCGGCCCCTACCTACCCACTCCCAGACCGTGAGCATAGCAAGAGCAGCAGCCCCTTCCCCCTCTTCATATTCTTCACTTCTTCTTCTTCTCCACTTCTTCTTTCTTCTTCCTTCCTCTTCCAAAGTAAGTTTCCCTTCCTTTTTCTTCCTTCTTTCTTCCATTCCTTCTTCTTTATGCTAACCCTAATCTTGCATTTTCCCTAACCTAGGTGTGTGGAGTCAAGATTTAGTATGGAGGCTAGAATTAGAGGCTTGGAGCTTGAGGGAGGTGATTCCAAGTAGATCGGAGACTTTGGCCTTGGGATTTCAACTCCCAAGAGGTAAACCTAACTTTTCCCTTGTTAATTACTTTTATGTAGTGTAATTAGTGGTTTAGAACCTTCCTAGACCCTAAGCCTACCCGTGGGAGGAAGTTGGAACTAGTTTGGTTGAGTTTAAAGACTTTGACATTAGGTTTTGTGTCAATTTCGGGTGGAATCCGAATTTAGCCCAATTTTGGGTGATATCCTAGGTTAGACGGACCTAGGTAGACGTTGTCGGGTGTCTTGAGGATGAGAGCGTATCTCCTTCGGACACGAAAAGTCGTGTCGCGGAGAAACGGGCGTTTCGGGCAAAATTAGGGTTTTTCGTCATCGCCGATTCCAAGTGCGTGTGCATTTCCGACACGGGCCTAGAATCGACGCGGTAGCATTTTTTCTAGGATCTAGGCATCGTTTAGAACGCATGGGTAAATTTTGGGCCGATTTTGAGTTCGTTTGGTGTGCGTTTTAGGAGGTTTTCCGAACCGCACACCACGTGTTCGTCGAAATGACCGAACGGCCATTTCGACTTGGTTTCCTCGTTTCGGGCTTGTGCGCGCGTTGGGTTAGTATCGGGGAGTGTGTGCTAGAGTTCTCGAGTTATATTTTATATATTTTGGGGTATTTGTGGGTGTCGGGGCCGTTGGGCGTGCGTTGGAGAGTGTTGCGTGCGTGGTTGTGCGTTGTGGTTGAGTGGTGTTTGTGTCTTTATATATGTATTTATGAGTGTCTTTATATATATGTATATATATTTATATATGTATGTGTGTATTTATATCTATGTGCTTGTGTATGTATATGTATATGTCTATATGTATATATATATGTATATGTATAAGTGTGCTTGTGTGTGTATATGTATATATATATATATATATATATATATATATATATATATATATATATATATATATATATATATATATATACACACACACACACTCTCAAATATATATATATATGTATATATATATATATATATGTGTGTGTGTGTGTGTGTGTGTGTGTGTGTGTGTGTGTGTGTGTGTATATATATATATTTGAGAGTGTGTGTGTGTATATATATATATATATATATATATATATATATATATATATATATATATATATATAGCTATGTATATATTTATATGTGTGTGTGTTGATATGTGTTTAAGTGTGTGTGTGTATTAGTGTTTGTGAGTGTGTTAGTGTGTGTGCTAGAGTTTATATATAAGTGTGTGTATATATATATATGTATCTAGTAGTATATATATATAGAGATATATGTATGATTATATATATATATAGTGATATATATATATGTATATAAGTGTGTGGTCACGCGTGTGTGGGGGTGGGCAGCAAGCAGCCCGTGCAGCGCAGCGGGGACAGCAGCTGCAGCAGCTGCAGCAGCAGCGACATGCTGCACCAGCAGCAGCAGCGCAGCAGTAAATGCGGAGCAGCAGTAGCAGTCTTAGCAAGAGCAGCAGCAGCTGCACAGCGATGTCAGGGAGCAGCAGCAGCAAGGTTGAAGGCAAGCAAGGGCAGCAGCAGCGAGATAGCTAGGTAGTAGAGGGAGAGGTAGTTAGATTGATTAATAGATGAATAGGTTAGATAGATAAGTTAATAGATAGATAACTAGATAGATATAAGTATATAGATCTAGATAAATAGATAGCTAGATAGATGGATTGATAGTTAGTATAATAGATAGATTGATAGGATGTTTATATAGATATAGTTAGATTGCTAGATAGGTAAATAGCTAAATAGATAGATAGTTACCTAGATAAGTAGATAGCTAGTTAGATAATAGATTAGATACATAGATGGATAGATAGGTAGATAGATAGTTATATCTATCTAAGGTATTAGATATATATCTAAGATATAGATATCTATATACCTATAGTTATATATATATGTATAGGTAAGGTAAATGGGTATATGTATATGTGTGTGGATATATATATATATATATATATATATATAGGTATATAGATACTTAGATATGTGAATATATGATAGATATATATATTTTCTAGCCTAGGTTAATAACTAGGTACATAATTATTAGCTAGATAGCTAGTTAGAGGGGTTTGAGAGCGGTATCTCAATACCTTGAGATACCGAGGTATCTCAATACCTTGAGATATCCAAGGTATTGAGTTTCGAGCAGGGTATTTGAGCAATAGCCTAGGAAATGTATTGGAGTAATTTTTATATGTTTATGTGTATATATTTACGCGTGCTAGCATAGGTTTTAGCGGGTTTAGGCGGGGTGCGTGGCCTAGGGCGAGGTATCAGATACCGAGGGTATCCCGGTATCTCGATTAGGCGAGTTTGAGAGTTTAGTAGCTTAATGAGCTCAGTTTGACCTAGAATTTCAGGAGCACCCTAGTTTGACCTAGCTTTGACCATAATTGTCCCTGTTGACCGTAAAAGTCAACGTTTGACCTAGTTTTGACCTAGAGTTGACTATTTGGACCCCGGGTTGACTTTTTGACCCGAATTTTACCGGTTTGACCCGTTCGACCTAGAATAGCCTTAGAAGCCTATTTTTAATTATTTTATATCAGTTTAATCCTTAGAACCCTGTTTAATTCTACTTTTCGTAATAGGTTCTTGCGACACCGGTCCGGATCTCGATCCTCATCAGTTGCTCAAGACATCAGGCGAGTACCTACCTCTGATAGTTTCCATTTCATGATAGCGTTTATATCACCTGTTCTAGAACTGTGATACTTGATTCTAATACATTTTTACACGAGCTGGTACTAGTAGATCCCGTCATGAGATGCTATCCCCCTTACCGTGTTCAGCGGGTACTCTATCACGTGTATTTCATCATGTGCTTCGGGTATTGATTCTCATGTGCTATCATGTGCTCTCGCCTTCGTGTGTGCGAGCTATTATCATGTACGTAGCATGTTGTGGTTGGATCCAATGGTATTAGTGGGGGAGGGGAGTAGGAGTTGGTTATGTGATCAAAGCCAAACAGTATTCATGTGTATGTCGGTTATGCAACTCACGCATAACGGAGTTATCGTAGTGTTTTTCATGTGCAACCTAAGCCGATCACATAATGAACTTGTGCTCAAGGCACTTAGCTAGTATTCATGTATTCTCACCTGCAGTTACTTTTTCACTACTTGTATTGTTCTCCAGTTTATATTACAGCTACTTATTATGCTCCAGCATATATTTATTTCCTGTGCATCTTGTATACTTTTCTATTGCTCTTCATATACACCTTACCATGTATTTGGAGTTGCTTTCAGAGTTATGTACTTTGCTCCAGTCCTGACTGGGCATATTTTTTTCAGAGGATCCTGAGGACTATTGCCCGACGTTCTACGGGCCGGGTGTTGACGAGGGTTGTGACCCCGAGATCGAGGAGGAGTGCGCCGAGGAGATGCCTATAGCGCCCTAGTTAGCTAGGTGGGTTTCCTGGGTTGTTCCCAGTGGTTATATTTTGGATGATTGTACTTATTCTTTTGATGCTGTGAGATGTTGTAGCTATTGTGGCCTTTGACTGTATATTTCTGGATATTTTCTTGCTCTCTTGGTTTTGTTTCTTTGTTGATATCATATCGTGCTTTTATTCTTTCCCTAGATTTTATGATTGAGAGTTTATATATATATTGCGTGGTTGCCCTCCTTTTGGAGAGGATTATTCATATATATATTGTGTGGTTGCCCTCCTTTTGGAGAGGTCATGGCAGATTTTTCTGTGAGATATATAGATAGTTGGTTGACCTAGAACAGACCTTACAGCGTTCTACCGCCGATTCTGCGGCGTAGGCTGGACGTACCCATGACTCATGCCCGATTTTCGGGTGCGGGTCATGACACATTTTTGGTGGTGGCCCATGCAGGTCTAGTTTTTAGGTTTACCTGCAATAGGATATAGGATATAGCCTGAGAGAGAGTGTGCTCAATCACAACTAGGACCCTTCCTGATTCCTTTTGCTATCTTAATTTTTCTGAAATTGTTTTCTTTTGCAATATTACTGTCCTTCTTTGACGACATCGTTTCTTGCACCGTATTGACTTCTTTTGATCTGTGTTCTTCTTGATTCCATTCCAGCACTTGCTTTATTTGATTCCGGGGCTTCCCATAGCTGTGTCTGTATCTTTTACTGTTAGACACCATCTTGTTGCTGAACCTTTAGCTAGACTCTGCAAGATCACGACCGGGGGTGGTATCATCCTAGTCAGTGATGTCTGCAGAGACCGAAGAGTTACCTTGGGAGGCCGGGAGTTGAGTGTGTGCCTACTCGTAATGCCACTTCCGAGCTACGATATTGTACTCGGGATGGATTGGTTGAGTACGCATTGTGCTAGTATAGATTATCGTGGAGGCAGAGTTTTGTTTAGTCCGCCGGGTGAGCCAGAGTTTCAGCTTGCCAGAGGAGCAGACCGAGGGAGTCTTCTGCGGAGCCCTGGTGGTAGAGCCAAGGTTGCTACATCCACTGATAGAGGAGTATATGGATGTCTTTTCGGAGGAGTTGCCAGGGTTACCTCCGGACAGAGATGTGGAGTTCTCTATAGACTTGGTGCCAGGCGCGGAGCCGATATCCCAGCACGTCTATAGAGTCAGCAATAGTGAGCTGATAGAGTTGAAGAAGCATGTGGATGAGCTTCAGAACAAGGGATTTATCAGATCTAGTTCTTCTCTGTGGGGTGCTCCGGTACTTTTTGTGCCGAAGAAGGATGGATCGATACGGATGTGTATCGACTACAGGGCTCTGAATAACCTCATAATCAAGAACAAGTATCCGCTGCCGCGTATTGATGATCTTTTTGACCAGTTGAGCAGAGCGAGGATATTTTCCAGGATTGATCTGAGGACAGGCTACCACCAGGTGAAGGTCAGGAAGGAGGATATTCCGAAGATAGCTTTTCGGACCAGATATGGACAGTATGAGTTCTTGGTGATGCCGTTTGGGTTGACTAATGCCCCGGCAGTATTCATGAATCTAATAAACAAGGTGTTCCATCAGTATCTGGACAGGTTTGTGGTGGTGTTTATAGATGATATCTTGGTGTATTCGAAGACCCCAGAGGAGCATGAGGAGCATCTGAGGATAGTGTTGGAGACTCTCAGGAAAGAGAAGCTTTATGGAAAGCTTTCGAAGTGCGAGTTCTTCCTTGACAAGGTTGAATTCCTTGGTCATGTGGTGACTGGAGAGGGTATCTCGGTGGATCCGAGAAAGATCATGGCAGTTGAGGCATGGAGTGCTCTGAGTTCAGTAGCCGAGGTCAGGAGTTTTCTGGGACTGGCAGGCTACTACAGGAGATTTGTTCAGGATTTTTTCTGGATTACAGAGCCGTTGTCCAGGCTGACCCGGAAGGACGTGGAGTTTGTCTGGTCAGAGGAGTGCCAGGTTGCCTTTGATGAGCTGAAGAGGAGGTTGACGACAGCTCCCGTGTTGACGTTGCCATCAGGTTCTGGAGGATTCATTATATAGTGATGCATCGGGGAAGGGACTGGATTGTGTGTTACAGCAGAATGGGAGGGTGATTGCCTATGCTTCCAGGCAATTACGTCCTCATGAGAAGAACTACCCTACCCACGATTTGGAGTTGGCAGCGGTCATCTTTGCTCTGAAGTTATGGAAATACTATTTATACGGAGAGCATGTGGAGATCTTCACAGACTACAAGAGCTTGAAGTATGTATTTACCCAAAAAGAGCTGAACATGAGGAAGAGGAGATGGTTGGAGTTGATGAAAGACTTCGACATATCGTTGCAGTATCATCCAGGGAAGGCAAACGTAGTTGCGGATGCGTTGAGCAGGTATCCGGTAGCTATGTGCCTGACTACAGATCGTTATCTTCTGGTAGATCTAGAGAGCTTGGGCATTGAGGTGATAGTGCCTGGAGTTAAGATGCAGATGTGGGGACTGCAGATTCAGTCAGAGTTGGTAAACCGGATCAGGGCTACACAGTTTGAGGATGAGTCCCTGAGGAGCATCAGGACGCAGGTTCAGATGGGATTGTCAGATGACTTTACCATTGCTGATGATGGTTCCTTGTGGCACGGTACCAGGTTGTGTGTGCCGAGTGGGTTGTTGCGCGAGGAGGTTCTCTAGGAGGCGCATCGATCCCAGTACTCTATGCATCCAGGTGCCAACAAGATGTATAGAGATCTGAGACAGCATGTATGGTGGTACGGGATGAAGCGGGAGGTAGCGCACTTCGTATCCCGATGTTTAGTGTGCCAGCAGGTGAAGGCGGAGAGGCAGAGGCCAGGAGGTTTACTCCAGCCATTACCCATTCCGGAGTAGAAATGGGAGCATGTGACCATAGATTTTGTTTCTGGACTTCCCCGTTCTCCAGGCGGAAATGATGCAATTTGAGTCATCGTGGACATGTTGACCAAATCGGCCCACTTCCTACCATTCAAAGTGGGTACGTCTACAGAGAGACTCACAGAGATGTATGTGCGCCAGATAGTCAGACTGCATGGAGTTCCTGTGAGCATAGTATCAGATCGGGACAGTCGCTTACTTCATATTTCTGGAGGAGTCTGCAGGCTAGCTTGGGCACCCAGCTCAAGTTTAGTACTGCATATCACCCACAGACAGATGGTCAGTCAGAGAGGACCATTCAGACACTTGAGGACATGCTTCGGACTTGTATTTTAGATTTCAGAGGCTCCTGGGAGGATCACTTGCACTTGGTAGAGTTTGCTTACAACAACAGCTACCAAGCCAGTATCGAGATGTCACCTTTTGAGGCATTGTATGGACGGAGGTGTCGCACTCCGTTATCATGGGATGATGTAGGCGAGAGAGCTTTGCTTGGCCCGGAGATGGTGGTTGATGCAGCGGAGAAGGTCAAGCTCATTAGAGATAGACCTCGGGTGGCACAGGACAGACAGCGACATTGAGCCGATAGCCACCGGAGACCTTTAGAGTTCGAGGTATAGCTTAGAATCTAGATTTTGTTCTTGTGTTTGCTTGTGATTGCTTGTTTTAGACTAAGTATAGAGACTTTGTTTGTGCTAGGTTGGAGATCTGGTGTTCCTGAGGATTTCTCCGACGCGGGGCACTATTCGCTTCGGTGGAGGCGGGAAGCTTAGCCCACGTTTCGTCGGACCCTTCCGTATCCTTGAGAGGGTTGGCGCCGTGGCGTATAGGCTCGAGTTGCCGCCTACGCTGGAGGGAGTTCATGATGTGTTCCACGTGTCGCAGTTGAGACGGTACGTGGCGGATCTCAGTCACGTATTGGATCACTCGGAGATCAAGGTGGGCCCTACTCTTAGCTATCCAGAGCAGCCGGTGGAGATTCTGGATCGGCGGGAGAAGGTGTTGAGGAACCAGACTATTCTCTTGGTTCGCGTCGCGTGGAGGCATCACTCTCCAGGTGAGTCGACCTGGGAGAGGGAGGATGAAATGCGCGAGCGATACCCCTATCTCTTCGAGCCCTGAGGTATGGTTCTTTTCTTGCATTCCTGTCCTAGTTTCGTCTTTTAATTTCGAGTACGAAATTATTTTAAGGAGGGTGGGCTTGTCACTACCCAATTCTAGAAAATAGGGTTTTATTTTTATTTTTATTTGGTAAATTGTGTATTGTATTTAATTAATTATATTTATATTTATTTAGTGGTTGTATTATTTTTTAATGATTGTTTTAGGGTTTTGGCTAGCCTGGACCCATGTCAGACCCTAGTGGACCCATGTCCGACCCGACCAACATCCTTGTGAGGATTATTTTGGGGCTTAGAAATATTTATTATATTTTTAGTGGGTTAGTGGGAGAGATTTGGAGTTAGTTTGTGTGCTTTTGGAACCCGGAACCCAAAACCGAGTTGCGGGAGGGCATTTTGGTCATTTGGACTCTATGTAAACCCCCTTTATTTCTAGTGGTCGGCCCCTACCTACCCGCTCCCAGACCGTGAGCATAGCAAGAGTAGCAGCCCCTTCCCCCTCTTCATATTCTTCACTTCTTCTTCTTCTCCACTTCTTCTTTTTTCTTCCTTCCTCTTCCAAAGTAAGTTCCCCTTCCTTTTTCTTCCTTCTTTCTTCCATTCCTTCTTCTTTATGCTAACCCTAACCTTGCATTTTCCCTAACCTAGGTGTGTGGAGCCTAGATTTAATGTGGAGGCTAGAATTGGAGGCTTGGAGCTTGAGGGAGGTGATTCCAAGTAGATCAGAGACTTTGGCCTTGGGATTTCAACTCCCAAGAGGTAAACCTAACTTTTTCCTTGCTAATTACTTTTATGTAGTGTAATTAGTGGTTTAGAACCTTCCTAGACCCTAAGCCTACCCGTGGGAGGAAGTTGGAACTAGTTTGGTTGAGTTTAGAGACTTTGATATTAGGTTTTGTGTCAATTTCGGGTAGAATCCGAATTTGGCCCAATTTTGGATGATGCCCTAGGTTAGACGGACCTAGGTAGACATTGTTGGATGTCTTGAGGGTGAGAGCGTGTCTCTGTTCGGACACGGAAAGTCGTGTCGCAGAAAAACAGGCATTTCGGGCAAAATTAGGATTTTTTGTCGTCGCCGATTCCAAGTGCGTGTGCGTTTCTGCCACGGGCCTAGAATCAACGCGGTATTATTTTTTCTAGGATCTAGGCATCGTTTAGAACGCGTGGGTAAATTTTGGGCCGATTTCGAGTTCGTTTGGTGTGCGTTTCAGGAGGTTTTCCGAACCGCACACCACGTGTTCGTCGAAATGACCGAACGGCCATTTCGACTTGGTTTCCTCGTTTCGGGCTTGTGCGCGCGTTGGGTTAGTATCGGGGAGTGTATGCTAGAGTTCTCGAGTTATATTTTATATATTTTAGGATATTTGTGAGTGTCGGGGCCGTTGGGCGTGCGTTGGAGAGTGTTGCGTGCATGGTTGTGCGTTGTGGTTGAGTGGTGTTTGTGTCTTTATATATATATTTATGAGTGTCTCTATATATATGTATATATATTTTTATATGTATGTGTGTATTTATATCTATGTGCTTGTGTATGTATATGTATATGTGTATATATATATATGTATATGTATAAGTGTGCTTGTGTGTATATATATATATATATATATATATATATATATATATATATATATATATGTATGTGTATATATATATTTGAGAGAGTGTGTATATATATATATATATATATATATATATATATATATATAGGTGTTGATATATATATATATATATATATATATATATATATATATATATATATATATATATATATATATATATTTATATGTGTGTGTGTTGATATGTGTTTAAGTGTGTGTGTGTGTGTATTAGTGTTTGTGAGTGTGTTAGTGTGTGTGTTAGAGTTTATATATAAGTGTGTGTATATATATATATGTATCTAGTAGTATATATATATAGAGATATATGTATGATTATATATATATATATATAGTGATATATATATATGTATATAGGTGTGTGGTCGCGCGTGTGTGGGGGTGGGCAGCAAGCAGCCAGTGCAGCGCAGTGGGGACAACAGCTGCAGCAGCAGCAGCAAGCTGCCCCCAGCATCTGCAGCTGCAGCGACATGCTGCACCAGCAATAGCAGCGCAGCAGTAAATGCGGAGCAGCAGTAGCAGTCTCAGCAAGAGCAGCAACAGCTGCAACAGATGCACAGCGATGTCAGGGAGCAGCAGCAGCAAGGTTGAAGGCAAGCAAGGGCAGCAGCAGCAGCAGCAGCAGCAGCGAGATAGCTAGGTAGTAGAGGGAGAGGTAGTTAGATAGATTAATAGATGAATAGGTTAGATAAATAAGTTAATAGATAGATAACTAGATAGATATTAGTATATAGATCTAGGTAAATAGATAGCTAGATAGATGGATTGATAGTTAGTATAATAGATAGATTGATAGGATGTTTATATAGATATAGTTAGATTGCTAGGTAGGTAAATAGCTAAATAGATAGATAGTTACCTAGATAAGTAGATAGCTAGTTAGATAATAGATTAGATACATAGATGGATAGATCGGTAGATAGATAGTTATATCTATCTTAGGTATTAGATATATATCTAAGATATAGATATCTGTATACCTATAGTTAGATATATATGTATAGGTAAGGTAAATGGGTATATGTATATGTGTGTGGATATATATATATATATATAGGTATATAGATACTTAGATATGTAAATATATGATAGATATATATATATTTTCTAGCCTAGGTTAATAACTAGGTACATAATTATTAGCTAGATAGCTAGTTAGAGGGGTTTCAGAGCGGTATCTCAATACCTTGAGATATCCAAGGTATTGAGTTTCGAGCGGAGTATTTGAGCAATAGCCTAGGAAATGTATTGGAGTGATTTTTATATGTTTATGTGTATATATTTACGCGTGCTAGCATAGGTTTTAGCGGATTTAGGCGGGGTGCATGGCCTAGGGCGAGGTATCAGATACCGAGGGTATCCTGGTATCTCGATTAGGCAAGTTTGAGAGTTTAGTAGCTTAATGAGCTCGGTTTGACCTAGAATTTCAGAGGCACCCTAGTTTGACCTAGCTTTGACCATAATTATCCCTGTTGACCGTAAAAGTCAACGTTTGACCTAATTTTGACCTAGAGTTGACTTTTTGGACCCCGGGTTGACTTTTTGACCCGAATTTCACCGGTTTGACCCGTTCGACCTAGAATAGCCCTAGAAGCCTATTTTTAATTATTTTATATCAGTTTAAATCCTTAGAACCCTGTTTAATTCTACTTTTCACAATAGGTTCTTGTGACACCGGTCCGGATCTCGATCCTTATCAGTTGCTCAGGATATCAGGCGAGTATCTACCTCTGATAGTTTCCATTTCATGATAGCGTTTATATCACCTGTTCTAGAACTGTGATACTTGATTCTGACATATTGTTACACGAGATGGTACTAGTAGATCCCGTCATGAGATGCTATCCCCCTAACCGTGTTCAGCGGGTACTCTATCACGTGTATTTCATCATGTGCTTCGGGTATTGATTCTCATGTGCTATCATGTGCTTCTTGTGCTCTCGCCTTCGTGTGCGCGAGCTATTATCATGTACGTAGCGTGTTGTGGTTGGATCCAATGGTATTAGTGGGGGAGGGGAGTAAGAGTTGGTTATGTGATCAAAGCCAAACAGTATTCATGTGTATGTCGGTTATGCAACTCACGCATAACGGAGTTATCGTAGTGTTTTTCATATGCAACCTAAGTCGATCACATAACGAACTTGTGCTCAAGGCACTTAGCTAGTATTCATGTATTCTCACCTGCAGTTACTTTTCCACTACTTGTATTATTCTCCAGTTTATATTGCAGCTACTTATTGTGCTCCAGCATATATTTATTTCCTGTGCATCTTGTATACTTTTCTATTGCTCGTCATATACACCTTACCATATATTTGGAGTTGCTTTCAGAGTTATGTACTTCGCTCCAGTCCTGACTGGGCATATTTTTTCCAGAGGATCCTGAGAACTATTGCCCGACTTTCTACGGGCCGGGTGTTGACGAGGGTTTTGACCCCGAGATCGAGGATGAGTGCGCCGAGGAGACACCTATAGCGCCCTAGTTAGCTAGGTGGGTTTCCTGGGTTGTTCCCAGTGGTTATAGTTTGGATGATTGTACTTATTCTTTTGATGCTGTGAAATGTTGTAGCTATTGTGGCCTTTGACTGTATATTTCTGGATATTGTCTTGCTCTCTTGGTTCTGTTTCTTTGTTGATATCATATCGTGCTTTTATTCTTCCCCTAGATTTTGTGATTGAGAGTTTATATATATATTGCCTGGTTGCCCTCCTTTTGGAGAGGATTATTCATATATATATTGCATGGTTGCCCTCCTTTTGGAGAGCTCATGGCAGATTTTTCTGTGAGATATATAGATAGTTGGTTGACCTAGAACGGACCTTACAGCGTTCTACCGCCGATTCTGCGGCGTAGGCTGGACGTACCCACGACTCATGCCCGATTTTCGGGTGCGGGTCGTGACATCTTTTAAAGTATGAGCCATCAAACTTAACAGGTTTTGCAGTAGAGGATTCCTCCTTACCAGTCATGATTGCAGTCTGAAAAAATATAAATTTATTTAATAACAATGTCTAATATAATAGTTTAGGTGGTCTTTGCTAAACAATCTTAAAATCTTTAGTTTTTCAAGTGTTGATCAACTCAGGTTAGCTGTAGGGGCCGGTTCCCAGCTAGCGGCGGTCCGAAGACTCTTAAGTACCGTGTCGCTTAGGGCTATTTACACCCGGTTGACAGAAGGACCCTTTCGGCTTGTGTCTGAGTTTGTCTCTACTTTGAAACTTTAGATTTGAAGATTTTATTTGCAATTTCCTTTTTACTAAACTATTTTCCTTTTGGTCCTAGATTGCTTTCAAAATACTAAGTGATTAAAAATGAAGCAAATTGTATGTTACAATTGAAAGAAATTTTGTGATAAAAAATTACAATTGACAAAATTATCAAATGTGCTAACAATTTTTAAAATACTTTAAGAAAATTTGCAGTTTGACAGTATAGTAAGCAACTTGATAAGTAAACAAATAAATCAATTGAGGAATTAAAATAAATTGCTACAGTAACTATTAACTTGAATTTTGTAAAAAAAAAAATTTGCTAGAGTAACTATTAACAAATTGCTAGAAGTAACTATTAAAAATTGGTAGAGTAACTGTTAACAAATTGCTAGAAGACAAATTGCTACAATAACAAATTTCTAGAAAACAAATTGCTACAGTAACTATTAACAAATTGCTAGAAGTAACTATTAAAAAATTGGTAGAGTAACTGTTAACAAATTGCTAGAAGTAACTATTAAAAAATTGGTAGGGTAACTGTTAACAAATTGCTAGAAGAAAAATTGCTACAGTAACAAATTTCTAAAAAACAAATTGCTACAGTAACAAATTTCTAGAAAAATTTGCTTAAACAAACAGTAACTATTTAACAGTAACTATTTAAACAAACAGTAACAAATAGTTAGAAAAATCAATTCTAACAAATAAATCAACTCTTAGATTGTTAGAATAATTATCGTTTTCTTATTGAAAACTTTGTGAATAAAAAAAAATAGACTGATGTTACCGGCCTCTGGGGAAGTCGTGCACGAAGCACTGCCCTAAGAGTTGATTCGGGATCTGTGTGCAGACGTTTCCCAAAGCTCCTAGTGGTAAAACCCCCACACTACCGGTATCTCGTAGTCGCACACGACTCGGAGAGAACGACCAGGACTTAGCTCTGCCCAGAGCTTGGAGACGATTGAAACGACGAAGATTGGACAGAATGTTAGCAGCAATTGTTTGGAGGAAAGAATTTTTCTGATAATCTTCACAAAGAGAACCACTCATATATATAATAATTCATACACTATGTAACAGTCTGAATTAATTTTCTATTAATTCAGCCGTTACACAGTCACAGAGGAATGAATCTGGACATAAAAGTTATTAACGGTTCAAAAACAATTAGTAACGGACAAAATTAATTTTCCAAAGTTCAGAAAATTAAATAAAAAATTGAAGAGAAAAGAATTTTAGGGTCCCAGCCCCAACCCGAAGAGGAAATCAAATCGGCATTCGGCGCCCGCAGATGTGGGCGCGTAGCCGCACCCGTTACGCGCGCCGAACCGAACCGAACCGAACCGAACCGAACCGAGCCAAGCCGGGCCGGGCCGGGAGGCGGCGGCGCCGCGCGCGTGTGGCCCAAGGGGTTCCCCACACAACAACTTTAAGAGAGCAAAGAAGAGAAACTAATATATGTACACAAGAAGGGTTTGGCCCATCCGATGTGGGACTAAAAAAAAGAATGAGCTTAAGCTTTTGCTAAAGCAAAGCCAACACAATGTATAGGAAAAATATCTCGTCTGGCATTTCTTCTTCCCCTAGTGAACAATACTATTTTGTCAGAACGACAAGCAAGTCATCGGTCAAGAACGGTAAAAAAATAAAACAAAATTTTGGCGTTATGAAACTGCATATAAGTTGGAGTGAATAGAGTAAATAAAGATAATAAATTATTTGATTTATATATATAATGTTTAGAATACTATCTATCCTAAATCTACTAATATCTGCATCGTCAATTGAATTCCGTAACCTGTCATCAATGTTGTAATCCACCCCTACACCAAATAAGGACAAGGGAATGAATTACGGCACCGAAATAACTTACGTACCAGCTGACTAGCAAGTAGCACACCTCGATTAGAAATCGACAATCAATCACAATCACAATTAAATTTTCTATATGATAATACAATTTAGAGAATACATATGGATCACGATCATTATCAAATTTTCTGACAATAATCTCATTTGTCCGGTATCAGGTTATGTCTGTATGGGTACGGTACTTTAGATCCGACCCCCACATAAATGTAAAAATTTGTATGCATATTTTAAGTTTTAATTAATTTTAAATTCTAGTTTATACCAAGAATTTACTGGACTGTTGGTGAGCTAAGCTTCACCCCGGCATCGCAAGGCCTTACAGATAACGGAAACTTTTATTAGAGATGTTATGTATTATAGGGATTTTAATGGACATGATCCAGCTATTTGCTCCTACCCCATGATGTAACTACAATCACAATCAACCTATCTATTAATACCTATGTCTAATATCCAATTTTGACTTATCTGCCGTCTCGTGTGTCAAAAATAACACGCTATACGATAGTATTCTTGTCAGCAAGAAGACATGAATAAAAGTTTAACTTATTTAGTTGTCGCTTCTGTTTTCAGGTGTCGGTGTCCTACGTTCCTTAAATTCTAAGAGATACGACCCATATGTTTTATTATGTTATCGAAAAGATTGACTCCAAAAAACTGACTCTAAATCCTAAAGTTTAGGTTAAAACGCGTTCAACCTAGTTTTTCGGAATTCCAAAAATGGTTCTCTCCCGAAATTATTAAATTTTTTGACAAAGTCTCCTTTATTTTCTGGCTCCGAAAATAGTTTATAAAACACACCCGGAGCAACCCTCCGTATAATTTCACCATGGGTTCGCCGACCCCTTCGGTGGAGCAACTCTCAACATCGGTAACCACGCAATTATATATATATATGAAGAAAATATCACAAATTAATAATTTTCCTTCATACCTTAGCGAGCTAGCTATTTACTTATTTATTTTGTAATAGTGCTTCCAATGCTACACAAGCTTAAGCAAACACACAATTATTAGTAAAAATTATATCAAACCCACAAACGAATTTAGCAACATACAACATATAGTAGGATATTGGTTATTATATTTTATTTCAAGAGTTTAAAATCTTGTAAATAAATTAACATATACTTGTTATATACTATATACTAGCTTTTTAGAAGGCATAAAATATAATAATTTTACTAGAAAATTAAACACTAGGGTTATCCTAATATAATGGTACCTATAAATACATATTCTAACTAAATGATTATAACAAAATAGGTATATTTTAAATCTGGACAGAATTAAAATATTATATTAAATTATTAAAATATCAAAAATTATATATTCAAAGCTAAACTAAATATAATCCTAATGCATACATATCATGCTAAGGATGTATAAAGCCCATAGATTTTAGTTTATAACATATACACTAAATTAAGAAATATATGCACAATCCATTAAGCAAGAAGTTCTCATACCATATATATTAATTATATAATCTCTATAGCTAATTCTAAAAATTAACCTTGCATCACATGACTATAAATCTACTTGTGTTTCTATATCTATATTAGTTCCGATATATATATATATATATATATATATATATATATATATATATATATATATATATATATATATATATATATATATATATATATATATATATATATATATATATATCAACAAATACAACATCAACTAACTATAAACATAGGCAACATCCACTATCTTTATGTTCTAGCAATCATCAATCATTATAAGACATATATATATATATATATATATATATATACATATATATATATATATATATATTCCTACTAGGCGCGAATCACCGCGCCAGTGCTCCTGCGGGATGATCTTTCCCATCTGGACGTGATGTCGTACGAGCTCAAGCTGCGCCCGTGTAAGGCCATGATCCGAACAGGCGATAAAATGACTAAGCCTCAGAGTCGCACAGATAGTCCGAATGTAGCAGAATAAGAGACGAATAGGCGATTGGTAACAAGTTTACAGGGTCGTCAATAGTGGAAGCATTGAATAACACAAGTACAGAAGTAAAACAAGCTATTTATTGATTTTCAACAAGTATTATAAGCGGTGCTAGGCCGAGATTATAAGTCGCTCAAGCCCTCTCTCTCAAAATAATAAAAGCGTGCCAAGTGACTATATTTGTGGAATGATACATAGGCGATATTCCAATATTATGTCTTGTATATGTGCTTCAGTTTTGGATGCAACGCTCCAAAGCTCCAGAGTGAACTCCACGCCTTAGCACGCACGAAGGGAATTTTCGTACCGAACGAGGTTCTCCCGTACCCTGCAAATAATCTGGTAGGTTATCAGTATATGAATGCACTGGTGGGGAGGCTTCTCGCCCGCTCGACAAATCCAAACACGTTATAAAGGTTCCATGCAGCATCTATTAAGTTATCTTTCTAATCTTGCCTTAGGATCAGTTTTATGGCATAATGAAAAGCATAAATCGTATGACAGTGCGCCGTACGATATAAAAGGAACACGGTGAGACTTACCAACTTACCATTTATCCTTTCCTGTCCAAAGTAAACCAAGTTAAACCAAGCACGAGCATATATAATAAAATCCAGGGCAATAACATAAGCAAACACAAGTGTCATGTGCGAGGTGCTTTTTCAGGTGCACGAGTTACACTGATTGTTCAGGTGTGTTACAGAAGATGTTCAAGTATTCAGTTATGTACATATATATTTTACTCATATTCCTTCAGGTGTTTCAGATTCCAGATACGATGCAATGACTCACACGCGGATTGCCGCTAAGCGAGGATGACTTATCTATATGAACATGAGTCACTGGCATAGCCATAAAGGATGGTTGTAGTTAAGAGCGAGAATGGTTTGTGACTCAAGGAACGAGGCATCATATCCATCCTGTCCGAAACAGGAGACTTCTTAGTCTAAGAGCGAGAATGGCGTGAAGGAAGGTTCACAAGGCGCTATATGCCATCCTGCCTGAAACAGGCAGACTAACAGATGTTCCGTCATGATCGGATCGGCCCCAGTGCCCCGGTGACTGTCTGCAGGAATATATTAAATATACTGTGCACAAGTTATCCGCGATATGCAAGTCTTGGGTCTCAGATTAACGGAATTCATGACATATTAATCCTTGAGTCTTGTTCAGAGCGAGTATGCTCCACGAGCTGTGATTCTTGTTTTACATGATATGATTCTCGTTCAGAGTTAAACTTAATGTGGTACAATCCTCTGGTTCGGAGATGCCTTAGCGACCTAACGGTTCCGGATACTTTCAGGTTCATATTTGCATGGAACGACTATTAGATAGTCTTTCGGTGAATTAGATGAATGCAAGACAAGATAGTGTTTACTTGATTATGGCATTAAATTATGTGACAAGTTTTGAAATGAGGCAACGAGTACAAGTTACAATATAAATAGGCAAGCACACATTTATATAAAATATAAGCATTTACATTGGCACGGTCTAAGGGGTAGTACGAGGAGTGCAAACGTATAGGGACATATCGAGCGACATAATCTATAGGATGAATAATGTAAACAAGTAAAGCAGTGCACTATGAAGAGTACATAATGATCTTCATGAGGCATAGCAGGTCTACTTGCACGAAGCAAAGGTAGCATGCGAGGGTCCAAGTTATAAGCCAAGTTTTATTTTCATGTTCTAACACAAGCAATACAAGATGGGATTATTCCTTTATCTAGGTGCGTTGTATTATTTATTAGCATGCAAGGGATGATTCACCTAAGGACTAGCATGTATCGTCCATATTTTAATTATACTGTCTAAGCAAAGACAAGTTCATCGTAGCCACCCACCTTAGCGATAATTCGCCTTGGTCGAGCGATACTCCGAGCGAGCCTTTAAAATTCTAAGTCTGAACTCCTGAAGGGCCAAGTCTGGAAATTCTTTGCCTCAAACGAGTCTTTTTGCTGAGCAAAATGGTCGAATCGTTGCACTTACGCCGTTTGAATCAGCTGTCCGCTTGAACGAAATGGGTCGTTACATTATACACCACTCAGAAAAAGTCTTGTCCTTGAGACTTCCTGAGTGCAAGCCATTCTAAGGCACTATCGAATCTATATCAAGCACAATAATCGATATCAATAGATCTGTTCGAACATAATTTCCTACTCGTTTCTTATACCGTGTCGCGTGTATGCTAGGTCGGTCTTATTGAATGACTCTATCATTCAATCCAAGCTCTGACTCAGTCTCTATTATGCCTTAGCGTAGAACATATCGCTTAACGCAGGGTACAGTATAATCCATCTTGAATGATGATCTAAGGCTGAGGCAAACTTATTCAAATCGTTATACTCGTCCATGCGAATCTAGCATATTCACTTGCACTAGCATTCAAGATCAGCATATCGCGAGTCTGGATCATGCACATATTCAAAGCATCCCTCAAACATATACATGTAAACCAACTTAGCAATAGTGAAGTCTTTGCACTCGAGTTCAACATATCATTGAGTCTTGGATTGTGCACACGTTCAAGGCATCCTTCAAATATATGCATTCAACCAAACTTAACGATAGAGAATTCAGACAAGCTACTTGCGAAAGTCTCAAGGGTTCTCGTTTTATGAATCACAAGGATACTTCTGACGGGGTCAATAAAATTCTAAGTCATTTTCCACAAAATCTAGCACAGGTCGGCACAAAGGCCTTCGCATAACTATCCAATTCAAGCAATCATATCAATCATATACAACTTTTGAAAGTATTTAGACTCATTGTATGGAATATCCCAATCGGGTCAATGAGCGAGAGTGTATGCACATAACCCACGAACGAGCTTTCAAAACTGAGAAAATCGATATGAAGTCCAAAGACGTAAAGCCATGCTCTGATACAATATATATATATATATATATATATATATATATATATATATATATATAAATCCATGAGTTGTGTCCATATATATATATATATATATATATATATATATATATATTCTAACTTTATTCCAATTCCTAAAATAACATCAAAGTACAATTCCTAATTTAACCAAAATAATGAAGAAAAAAAATTGAAAGGGAAACAAGGGTGAGGACTTGCCTTACTCTTGACCAACCTAGGGTTCTTCCAACTATTTTTCCACAAATTAGGACCTAATAATAAAAAATATATATATAATTTATTACAATCCCTAGATCTAGAAATTTGGAAGAAAAATTGGGAAGAAGTTAGGGTTTACCCTTGGATTTGAAGAAGAGCAAGGAAGAAAAATTATTGGAGGAGATCGGAGGAGGAAGGAGGAAGGAGGCCGGTGGGGTACGCGAGAACGATGGTCACTGGAGGTTGTCAGCAACCGCAGCAGCAGCGACAGTAGGAACATCGGCAGTAGCCGCAACAGCAGCAGCAGTAGCAGTAGGGGAAAGAGAGGAGTAGAAAGAGATGAAGGAGAATAGGAGAATAAGTAGAAATGAAGTAGATGAGGGAGTGATGCTGATGTTAATGTTAAAGGGTTGGGGTTTCCTTGGAAAAAAAAAATGAATGGAAAGGAGAATATGTGTTCTCTTTGGGAATGAAAGTATGTCTAAGGTGTTGCCAACACCAAAGTGAATGGCTAAATCATCAAGAGGGCAGCCCCATTTCGATGGGCTAGCTAGTTCTCCCCCCCCCCCTTGAATGCAAAGTTTAACATAACCCCTTTATTATTGGAATATTTGCAATTATATCAAAATTGCAACTAAAAATTTACATAAACATATATACTTATATATATATATATATATATATATATATATATATAGGTATATATATTTATAAATAAAATAAAAAACAAATTTGCAGTTATGATACTCTACCCTCCTTAGAGAAATTTTGTCCTCGGAATTTGAATTAACATCTAATACAAGTCTAAAAGATAACTAACCTTGATCAATAAACAAATATGGATACTGGTTTCACATATCATCTTCTTTCTCCCAAGTTGATTCTCTTGGAGAGTCCTTGCTCTAAGCTACTCGAACTAATAAAATAACCCAATTTTGAGGTATCTTGTCTTTACGATCCAGTATTCCAACAGATTTTTGTTCGATGCATAGAGTTGGTCCAATAGTGATCTCTGAATGGTCTAGTATATAATTTGGATCCGATACATATCTTCGGAGTTGTGACACATGAAATACATTATGTACTCCTTCTAGTGTCGGTGGTAGGACTAGCTTATAAGATATACTTTTAATTTTTTCTAGTACATTAAATAGCCTAATATATCTCTGACTTAGCTTTTTTTGGGTCTAAAATCTGATTGTTCCCCTTGTTAGTAAAATCTTCAAGAATACATGATCACCAGGTTAAAATTTAATACATGATCACCAGGTTAAATTTTTAATATTCTTCGATGCTTGTCAGCCCATATTTTCTGTCTATCTTGAGCTGCATGCAAATGACTTCTAATTGCTTTAATCTTGTCTACTGTCTGTATTACTAGTTTTGGACCTAGTAATTATCTTTCTCCTACATCCATCTAATATACTGGTTGTTGGAATCAAGTCTGTTGAAGGGGGGCAGAGTTCAGTCTGAACTCGGTCCCTGGCCGAGTTTGGGCCGAACTCGGTGTGGTATTCCAGAACCTTCGATCCGAACTTGGTCCGAGTTCGATGTCGGCGTTGACTGCTTGATGTTTGGAGTTTTTATGTTATATTTGGACCGTTGGATGCTAGTGGATGGCTAGATCTTATGGTTGGCTATTTTTAGGGTTTTCTAACCCTAAAATAGGTTTTTTATCCTATAAATAGGGAGGAGGGTGGAGGCACAAAGTGAGAAGCATAAGTTGGAGATTCGGGGTGCTCGTCCACAGAATATCTAAGAGAATGTCTGTACTTTTCTCTTAGGACTTCGCCATCCAAGACAAAAGGAAGAAGAAGATCTAATCGATGAGTCATCAACTTCGCTTAGGAAGATTGCTACGGGTTGGTGAGTAATTTCAATTGCAATCTTATGCTTTTCTTCTTGAGTGTGGTGAGGGGGTTGAACATATTAGGACAAAGGGTTTCAACATTAGTTTTCTATAATCTTGTAATTTTATCTGAGTTATAAAGGTTGGGATTTGTCCAGGTGACGTAGTCACCACCATATACTTGTCTTCATCTGTGCTTGGTGTTCATAGATTGGTTGGTCATCTCAGGTGGGTTGGCAAACGCTTCTGTGCTGCGCTCAACATGGGGTATGGTATTCCAGAACCTTTGAGCCAAACTCGGTCTGAGTTTGGTGTCGATGGCGGCTGCTCGGGTTTTGGAGTTTTTATGTTATATTTTGGACCGTTGGATGCTAGTGGACGGTTGGATCTTATGTTTGGCTATTTTTAGGGTTTTCTAACCCTAAAATAGGTTTCTCATCCTATAAATAGGGAGGATAGTGGAGGCACAAAGTGAGAAGAACAAGTTGGAGATTCGAGGTGCTCGTCCACAGAAAATCTAAGAGAAAGCCCGTGCTTTGCTTTTAGGACTTTACCATCCAAGATAGAAGGAAGAAAGAGATCTAATCGAGGAGTTGTCAATTTTAGTTTGGAAGATTGCTATGGGTTGGTGAGTGATTTCAATTGTAATATTCTGCTTTTCTTCTTGAGTGTGATGAGGGGGTTGAACCTATTAGGGCAAAGGGTTTCAACATTAGTTTTTTTACAATATTATAATTTTATCTGAGTTATAAAGTTAGTATTTGTCCAGGTGACATAGTCACTGTCATATACTTGTCTTTATCTATGCTTAATGTTCGTAGATTGGTTGGTCATCTCAGGTGGGTTGGCAAACGCTTTCGTGCTGCACTCAACACGTGGTATCAGAGCCAGGTTCTCCTCAAGAGGGAAGGTAAAACTATGTCTACGGAGCAGATGAACACTCGTATGATCACCCTCACAGGGGGAAACTGGGCGATTTAGAAGCCAAGGATGGAGGATCTACTCTAGTGCAAGGACTTGCATGGTCCGTTGGAGGGCGATAGCGCAAAGTCGACGGACAAAGGTGCTGATGACGGGAAACGACTGGATCGGAAGGCTGTTGGATTCATCCGCCAATAGCTGGATGACTCGGTATTTCACCACGTCTCCATAGAGAATTCTATAAAAGCATTATAGGAGAAGCTGCATTTATTGTACGAAAGGAAGACGGTTGGCAATAAGGCATTTTTGATTCTCCAATTCGTCAATTCAAAGTACACGAAGGGTGCACCGGTAGTCCAATATCTGAATGAGGTTCAGGGCATCATCAATCAGCTGTCTATGATTGTAAACCCCCTCACCCAAAATAGATATTTTGTGTATATTTTATATTATTATAGGTATTGAATTTCTTTAGAGTATTCTGTTATTTAATTAGCAAATGAATTTTTTGATATATTTACTTATATAAATATTTATTTAGAATTATTTTTAGGTTATTTTAGATTTTTTGCAATTAATTAGGATTTATTTGGATATATATAGTCTTAATATTAGATAGATGCTAATTTAGTGTTAATAGATATTAATAAGATTTTATAAATTATTTGTATTATATTTAATTATATTCAAGATTATAAATTATTGAGATAGATTCAAACTCTACTTTAAATTAATTCAAATCATGAACCTACTAGGAATACAACTTAATGTATATCATATCCTTATTTAAATTCATCATAATCCTATCCAAATTAACCAATCCTAGTTGTATTTAATTAAGTAGTCTCCACCATTATAAATACCTCATCCTTCATATTTTTTTTCCCAAATTTCTCTCTTTTTCGTCCAAAAATAGTCAAAATTCGTCATAAATTCAGCCTCATTTTCTACTAGTTATGACGAATTAAAAAGACGATATCTCCTAGATCCGGACTCCAAACGCGCTCCAGTTTTTTTTGTTAGAACGATAATGAGGTTAGATTTCTGATTATATATTTTTTTTTACGAAATTATGAGTATTAAATTCTGGAAAATTTGTAGAGTACAGCATGTCCGAAAATAGATGTGTTTCGATATTTTTGCGATTCCGGGAGAATCAGGAATCAGAATCATGAACCGTTTAAAGTTTTGGAAAGCTGATGTCGAGATCATCGACATATATTTTTCCTAGAATTTAATTTGAAGTATTTACATACTGTTAATTCTGTAGAACTTCTAGGTTAGAATTTAACCATCGGTGCACAATACAAAATTTGTATGTGCCATAATTCTCAAACGAATTTGAATTCAGACGAGCCGTAAATTCCAGTATATTTTTGATGCTGAAATCTACAGGAAATCATGCATGAAAGTCGAGTTTGTATCGGTTGACTTTTTGGTCAACAGATCGTCTCGATTTGCGTGCCATGAGTCTCGAGTTGATAAAATTCAGTTTCTTTGGACAAAATTTAGGAATTAACATAAAAATCAGAATAATAAGATTAAAATAGGATTTTAGAGTAATTATTCCAGAATTAAATAAATTAAAATAAATTATCTTTTGACGTGATAAATTTGTAATACATAGGCTATTTGGACTGTGACTTGGACCCTGATTCATACCAGCAGCAGGACCCCAGGCAAAATACCTTGCCAAATTATTTACAGTACTTTGCATGCTATTTATATTTCTTTTTATTTATTTCATTTCTGTATAGTTCTTGCATGTGTAGTTTTTCTCCAGTCATTACTATGTATTAGATATGTTGACACACACATGGCACCTAGTATCATGGGAGGACAATCATTAGGCGTATGGGCTTTTAACCACTCTGGTAAACCGTAGTATATAGTTCGTACTACGGGCGTGTGTCGCGCTGGTCGCTACCCCAGAGGTATGTCGATTTCTGTAGAGTCGCGCTGGTCGCTACCCCAGAGGTATGTCGATTTCTGATGTCCATTGACGAGTGCATGAGTTATGAGGCTTAGATCGAGTAGACTACCCTTGCCCATACGTCGAAAAGTTGTCCTCATTTGCATTCATATAGATGGTCTTGTACAGCGTACTTATTTATTTTCAAATAATATGCATGTTTACTGTATTCAAATTGGCTCGTATTTTCTGTATCTTGTTACGTCCCTCTGAGGACCTGGTCCGCTGCCAGGTGTATCTTTTTGAGTATTTACAGGAACACAGATTTGGATGGTTACATGTGATCCGAGGATGTCTTCTCTTCGAGCTGTGATGGATAGCTGGTATTCTTATATTGTGTTGTGGTGTTGTACTCATATTGTATTTGCTCTTATATTCGAGTTGGTAGTGGATTTGTTTCCATCCAACTATCATCCTTAGATACTTTTTATTGAGATCTAGTTTCATAGATATTGGTTATTTATTTCTATATGATTTTGGTGGATGAGATTTAGATTTTATCCTATGACTTGTATTACATTTTATACCACTTGTGGATTTTATATTCATATTACAGCGTACGTATGGATTTGGTTTCCATATATTGGAGTTGCCATATCTATGCGGCTGGCATGCTTACGTGTCCTAGTCCTACGTATTTTTGGGACTGGGGCATGACATATTTTTGTGGTGGCCCATGCAGGTCGAGAGCATATTTTCTCGGTTACGTTACTGTACTGAGCAAGCCTGCACCTAGGACTAGAGTATAGGATCTCATCCACAATTGACTATGATTTATCTTCCTCCTCTCCGTTCTTTTCGAACAATTGTATCCTGCTTGATTCCTGTACTTCCCTAATAAGTTTCTTGAGTATATATAGCCTTCTGCTAGAATATAGGAACCCTTGTTATTAGGATGATAATTAGAGTGGCACACCTATTAAGAATACAACGAGAATATAGACACACCACTAAGTTTAGAATATCTAGTGAACCTAGAATTCCTTATCTTTAGATTGTTATACCATTACCCCTTGATGTATTAAGAAGACTTGAGAGTAGTATAGACACTACTAGAGTTAGTTAGAAGTTTTACCATAATGTTTGACACCTAGTATCACATAGTCTTTTGACCTATTAATTGAAGTATAACCGAATGATATTTATCGCATGCTAGCAAAAGACGACAGTGTTTATTCAGACCATAGAATTTAGAGATCCTTGCCCTATTTGGTCGACTAGCGACTTAGATAAGGAGGTTGTATGATAACTGTAGAGATTGTAGAGTCTTTTATTATTATTGCTTATGTTGTTTTTGCTTTTGCGAACTTGAATTATTTTGTAACTTCTCACATCATAATCCAGCGTTATATTTTCTGTGCTACCTTGAATTATGCTGCTATTATAGCCTAGTTTTTGCAAGCTTAATCTTATATCGAGCTTGTTCATGACATATGTGTTATTGGGGCCTGATCAACCACACTAATACAAATTGTCTAATCAGAATCAGTGTATTATGGTCTAGCTAGCCATAATGCGCTTGATTCGCCCTTCACAATAGTATTTTACGTGGATTGAGATGTATAGTGGACCAGTAGACAAATATACTTACCCTCTAGATACGACAAAGCATATCATATCAAGTACATAACTGCACCGATGTGAGCATACGAATAGAAAATTACCAAATTAAGATTTTAATCCACAACTGTCTTGACAATTCTCATTTGAATTCTTTAAACGCTTTGATTCCCATACTTCCATTCTATTACTCCTCCTTGAACTCTTTTCCGTTGCTTTCCGTCTTCCCTTGTTTCGAAAAGACGAAATCTCATGCTTGGATATAAGTGATACACGGATAGTACAAGATATACCCCATAGGCCAATCACATTATTTGGTGACTATCTTTCATAATTGATTAAGGGCATATCACATATGATATAGTTGGTGTTAAAGTTTTGAGGATTGAATGACATGAGAAAATACATTGAGGAATATTTTCTTAAGTGTAAGAGCCTTATGTGATAGATGGGTAAATTCTAAGTTGGGTAGAAATTGCATTATTAAACTTGAGGTAAATTCTTTTAGATTGTGATCAAGTGAGATTAGATAGAGAGAAACCATGTTCTATTTTAATTTCGAGGACGAAATTATTTTAAGTTAGGTAGATTGTAAACCCCCTCACCCAAAATAGATATTTTATGTATATTTTATATTATTATAGGTATTGAATTTCTTTAGAGTATTCTGTTATTTAATTAGCAAATGAATTTCTTGATATATTTACTTATATAAATATTTATTTAGAATCATTTTTAGGTTATTTTAGATTTTTTGCAATTAATTAGGATTTATTTGGATATATATAGTCTTAATATTAGATAGATGCTAATTTAGTGTTAATAGATATTAATAAGATTTTATAAATTATTTGTATTATATTTAATTATATTCAAGATTATAAATTATTGAGATAGATTCAAACTCTACTTTAAATTAATTCAAATCATGAACCTACTAGGAATACAACTTAATGTATATCATATCCTTATTTAAATTCATCATAATCCTATCCAAATTAACCAATCCTAGTTGTATTTAATTAAGTAGTCTCCACCATTATAAATACCTCATCCTTCATATTTTTTTTCCCAAATTCCTCTCTTTTTCGTCCAAAAATAGTCAAAATTCGTCATAAATTCAGCCTCATTTTCTACTAGTTATGACGAATTAAAAAGACGATATCTCCTAGCTCCGGACTCCAAACGCGCTCCAGTTTTTTTTGTTAGAACGATAATGAGGTTAGATTTCTGATTATATATTTTTTTTTACGAAATTATGAGTATTAAATTCTGGAAAATTCGTAGAGCACAGCATATCCGAAAATAGATGTGTTTTGATGTTTTTGCGATTCCGGGATAACCAGGAATCAGAATCATGAACCGTTTAAAGTTTCGGAAAGCTGATGTCGAGATCATCGACATATATTTTTCCCAGAATTTAATTTAAAGTATTTACATACTGTTAATTCTGTAGAACTTCTAGGTTAGAATTTAACCATCGATGCACAATACAAAATTTGTATGTGCCATAATTCTCAAACGAATTTGAATTCAGACGAGCCATAAATTCTAGTATGTTTTTGATACTAAAATCTATAGGAAATCATGCATGAAAGTCGAGTTTGTATCGGTTGACTTTTTGGTCAACAGATCGCCTCGATTTGCGTGCCATGAGTCTCGAGTTGATAAAATTTAGTTTCTTTGGACAAAATTTAGGAATTAACATAAAAATCAGAATAATAAGATTAAAATAGGATTTTAGAGTAATTATTCCAGAATTAAATAAATTAAAATAAATTATCTTTTGACGTGATAAATTTGTAATACATAGGCTATTTGGACTGTGACTTGGACCCTGATTCATACCAGCAGCAGGACCCCAGGCAAGATACCTTACCAAATTATTTACAGTACTTTGCATGCTATTTATATTTCTTTTTATTTATTTCATTTCTGTATAGTTCTTGCATGTGTAGTTTTTCTCCAGTCATTACTATGTATTAGATATGTTGACACACACATGGCACCTAGTATCATGGGAGGACAATCATTAGGCGTATGGGCTTTTAACCACTCTGGTAAACTGTAGTATATAGTTCACACTACGGGCGTGTGTCGCGCTGGTCGCTACCCCAGAGGTATGTCGATTTCTGTAGAGTCGCGCTGGTCGCTACCCCAGAGGTATATCGATTTCTGATATCCATTGACGAGTGCATGAGTTGTGAGGCTTAGATCGAGTAGACTACCCTTGCCCATACATCGAAAAGTTGTCCTCATTTGTATTCATATAGATGGTCTTGTACAGCGTACTTATTTATTTTCAAATAATATGCATGTTTACTGTATTCAAATTGGCTCATATTTTCTGTATCTTGTTACGTCCCTCTGAGGACCTGGTCCGCTGCCAGGTGTATCTTTTTGAGTATTTACAGGAACACAGATTTGGATGGTTACATGTGATCCGAGGATGTCTTCTCTTCGAGCTGTGATGGATAGCTGGTATTCTTATATTGTGTTGTGGTGTTGTACTCATATTGTATTTGCTCTTATATTCGAGTTGGTAGTGGATTTGTTTCCATCCAACTATCATCCTTAGATACTTCTTATTGAGATCTAGTTTCATAGATACTGGTTATTTATTTCTATATGATTTTGGTGGATGAGATTTAGATTTTATCCTGTGACTTGTATTACATTTTATACCACTTGTGGATTTTATATTCATATTACAGCGTACGTATGGATTTGGTTTCCATATATTGGAGTTGCCATATCCATGCGGCTGGCATACTTACGTGTCCTAGTCCTACATATTTTTGGGACTGGGGCGTGACAATGATAAAGATGGTGATTGAGGATGAGCTTCAGGCCCTTCTATTTTTGAGTTCTCTATCGAAAAACTAGGAGACGTTAGTGGTGTCGGTGAGCAACTCCGCTCCTGATAAAGTTGTCACGATGGAGGCAGTCAAAAGCAGCTTATTGAACGAGGAGATCTGGAATAAGCAAGTAGAATCATTACAGGAGTCCGCTCTAGTGGCTTCCTATGGGAAGGGAAGACCCAAGTCACAGGTGAGGACATGTGAGAGTTCTCGGGATTTTGCGACTGTGGACTGCAAGGAGGGCTGTTATCATTATGGCGAAAGAGATCATATCAAGAGGAACTACATTAAGCTCAAAGCCAAGAGGGCCGAAGGCAAGGATGATCAGGAGGATCTCACGGCTATGGAAGATCTTATCATAGTAACAACCGACGCAGAGGAACCTTGTGGCATGTGTCATGGACACAGGGGTATCGTATCATGCCACTCCATATAGGAGGATCTTCATATCATACTGCGGTGGCAAGTTTAGACGTGTAAAAATGGGAAACGAGGGGACGACTACAGTTGTAGGCATCGATGATGTGCACTTGACAACGAAACTTGGTGAGAAGCTCATTTTCAAGGATGTGCGACATGTATCGAGTTTATGCTGTAACTTAGTTTCGGTAGGGAGGCTGGCGGATGATAGCTGTTACAGTTTATTTAGGGACAAAGATTGGATGCTTACGAAGAGTTTCCAGCAGCTGGCTCAAGGAGATTTGTGTTATGGCATATACACGCTCAAGCCGTTGTGGTATACAGGCAGGCTACAGACACCGGATGGAGGCTCGAGGGGTATTCGACAGGAGATGGATCGTTAAAAACTTATCTTGGAGTGCTTTGAGATACTTTAAGGGATACAGAGGATTTGGTTTATCGAGACAAAGCAATGAATGGTGATGAGTCAAATATTGAGGGTCAGTCTTCCGGTCCCATGACAGTTGGTTGATCTCCAGGTGGCGGTGGTTCCACGGATCCAATTTTGGCGACTGGTGGTTTGCCAAAACTTTACGGAGTGACATTGGTTTCAGCAGTTCAAGGCCAAGAAGGAGATTATGGTTTGCAACAAACTCAATCTGAGGCAGGAGCATCATCATTCATACAGTTCAGGGGAAGCTGTGGTTCATCGATGACATGCACAGTGCATGATGTTCTGTTCGAGGACGCATGTGTATAGGGGAGCTTCAGGCTCGGACACGCAGGTGGGAAGATTCAGGAGTTCGAATCTTGGGAGAATCGTACCGTCTGCTTGTTTGGGCCAGCCAAGGGTGAAGAAGCTCGTCGGAACGTTAAGGCGTTCGGTGGAAGACGAAAGTCAGGAACATGTAGCCAAGGCTCATATTAAGGCTGATCGTCAGGGACTTCGGTCTTGGCCACCTCATCGATATCGGCAGGATCCCAGTAGTGTAGGTGGTGCTATGCATGGCAGCTAGTATCGACGTGACAGTCGAGGAGTTGGAGATGACGGAAGATGCAAAGCAACTCGGGAGATCGGAGATCGGTGGCATGGGTTAGTAGGATTTTTGTCGTGGGGTGACAGGCAAGGAGTCCAGTTGAGGATCCATGGAGCCAACACCTCTCATCAGACTAGAGGGAAAGATTGTTGGGAATAAAGTCTGCTGAAGGGGGGGCAGAGTTCGGTCCGAACTCGGTCCCTGGCTGAGTTCAGGCCAAACTCGGTATGGTATTCTAGAACCTTCAAACCGAACTCGGTCCGAGTTCAGTGTCGGCGGCGGCTACTCAGGTTTTGGAGTTTTTATGTTATATTTTTGACTGTTGGATGCTAGTAGACGGCTGGATGTTATGGTTGCTATTTTTAGGGTTTTCTAACCCTAAAATAGGTTTCTTATCCTTTAAATAGGGAGAAGGTAGAGGCACAAAGTGAGAAGCACAAGTTAGAGATTTTGGGTGCTCGTCTACAGGAAATCTAAGAAAAAGCCTATGCTTTGCTCTTAGGACTTTTTCATCCAAGACATAAGGAAGAAGAAGATCTAATCGATGAGTCGTCAACTTCGGTTAGGGAGATTTCTACGGGTTGGTGAGTAATTTCAATTATAATCTTCTATTTTTCTTCTTGAGTGTGGTGAGGGGGTTGAACCTATTAGGGCAAAGGGTTTCAACATTAGTTTTTAACAATCTTGTAATTTTATCTGAGTTATAAATGTTAGGATTTGTCTAGGTAACGTAGTCACCGTCATATACTTGTCTTGATCTGTGCTTGGTGTTCGTAGATTGGTTGATCATCTCAGGTGGGTTGGCAAATGCTTTCGTGCCGCGCTTAACACTGGTGATCTACACTTTCTTCCATATAAAGCTTCAAAATGAGCCATCTTGATACTGGCCTGATAGCTATTATTATAAGAAAATTCTACCAAATGTAAGTGATCGTTCCATGATCCTCCAAAGTCTAATGTACATGCTTTCAATAAATCATTTAGAGTTTGAATTATTCTCATTGACTGACCATCTGTTTGGGGATGATAAGCCGAGCTAAATTTTAACCGGGTGCCAAGGTTCTCTTGCAGACTTTTCCAGAAATACGAAATAAACTTGGTATTTCGATCTAAAATTATACTTACTGGTACCCCCGTATTGACTGACAATCTGTTTCATATACATATCTGCTAATACTTATGTTGTCTGTCCAACTCAGAATGGTAGGAATTGAGCTGACTTAGTGAGTCTATCTATAATAACCTAGATAACATTATTACCCTTTTGTGTTCTAGGTAGCCCTGTCACAAAATTTATTGTGATATGCTCCCATTTCCATTCGGGTATTGGTAAAGGTTGAAGGAGCCCTGCTGTCATTTGGTGTTCTTTCGCTTGCTGACATACCAGACATCTTGATACAAATCTAGAAATCTTTTGTTTTATTCTATGCCACCAAAAGGTTTGCTTCAAATCCTTATACATCTTGGTACTGCCCGAATGGATGGAATATTGAGAGTTATGAGCTTCTGACATAACCTCTGCTTTTAAGTCTCCATTGGGCATGCACAATCGGTCCCCAAATCTCAGCGATCCGTCTGGATGCTTTCTCATTCCAGTCTGAAGTCCTTCTTCTGTTTGTTTTTAAACTTTCTGGAGTTTTGAATCTCTTTGTTGAGTTTTCTTGATTCTATCTACTAGAGAGGACTATACGTGTAGATTTTCCCATAAACCTTCTGATATTGGATATATCCCTTCGATTCCCATATTCCTTAAATCTTCTAGGATTTTCTTTGGGGTATTCATAAAGAACGCCATTGGTCTTCTGTTCAGCGCATCTGCGACTCTGTTTGATTTACCCAGATGATATTCTAATTCCATATCAAAATTATTAAGTAATTTTAGCCATCTTCTTTGCCTCATATTTTTTTTTGAGTAAATACATACTTCAAACTTTTATGATCTGTATAAATTTTAATTCTTTCTCCATATAAATAATGTCTCCATAATTTGAGTACAAATACTACAACGACAAGCTCTAAAGCATGAGTTGGATAATTTCTCTCATGCTGCTTCAGTTGTCGAGAAGCATAGGCTATAACTCTTCTATGCTGCATTAATACACAACATAGTCTTCTGCCTGACGCATAGCTATATATATCTTACCTGGCCCTGATGGTAATGCTAGCACTGGTGCTGAAATCAATCTTTATTTCAATTCATCAAATGCTGCATAGTTATGTCCAGTTAAACTTTTCTTCCTTTAGGGTCAGACGGGTTAGTGTTTCTTCGATTCTCGAGAAATCTTCCACAAATCTCCTATAATATCCTGCTAAACCCAAGAAACTTTGAATTTCTGCTACAGATTTTGGTGTCGGCCAGAATTTAACAGCTTCTACCTTCTTCGGATCCACTGAAATACCTTTTTCACTGATAATATGGCCTAGAAATGATATATGGTCCAACCAAAATTTATACTTACTAAATTTGGCATATAATTGTTCTTGCCTTAGAGTCTACAATACAATCCTCAAATGCTCCTCGTGTTCTTCTTCACTTTTAGAATATATGAGAATGTCATCAATAAACACAATAATTTTTTTAATCCAAATATTGATATAATATTCGATTCATCAAGTCCATATATATCGCAGGAGCATTAGTTAACCCAAATGGCTTTACTAGGAACTCGTAATGTCCATAACGAGTTCTGAAAGCTATTTTCTGAACATCCTCATTTTTTACCTTTACTTGATGGTATCCTGACCTTTGATCAATCTTCGAGAATACCTTGGCTTCTTCTGGTTGATCAAATAATTCATCAATCCTGGATAAGGGATATTTATTCTTGATTGTGACTTCATTCAATGCCCTATAGTCAATCACCAGTCATAGGGTCCCATCTTTCTTTTTCACAAATAGTACTGATGCTCCCCAAGGTGAGGCACTTGGCTGAATAAACCCTTTTGATAATAGCTCTTTTATTTGCTTATTTAATTTAGCCAACTCCTTTTTGTTTATTGGATATATCTTCTTAGCTATAGGTACTGCTCCAGGTACTAAATTGATAGAAAATTCTACTACTCTATCTGGTGGTAATCCTGATAATTCTTCTGGAAATACATCCTTAAAGTCTTCTACTATTCTTGGAAACAGTTTTTCTTCTAGTTCATGCAATCTTCTTCGAACTGGTAGTACAAATTTTTCTAGTTCTTCAACATCAAATTCTTTTTGATCCCGAACAAACTCACATATCTCCCCATCAGGAAGTTGAAATAAAATCTTCCCTTGGCCACAATCTATATTAGCTAATGTCTTGGCCAACCAATCCATTCCAAGTACTACATCATAATTATTCATTGGGAAGACTAATAATCTTGCCCAAAATGCCTCGTCGCCTAGCTTAACTGGGCATACTCTACAAACCCGACTAACTTCTACTACATCATTACCTGTAAGAATTTTTAATTTCAAGTAATGGTTGAGATTTTATCCTATGTAGAGCTATAAATGCAGATGCTATAAATGAATGGGTAGCCCCAGAATTAAATAATACTGATGTTGGACAAGTTGAAACTAAGATGGTACCTGTTACCACTTTTCCTTCAAGTTCTATTTCATCAGCATCCATCATAAATGCTTTTCCATAATTCTTCTTTTTCTTCCCAGTGTACGGTTGTTTAGCTTTTTGAGCTTGTTGAAACTGAAGTGCTTATGGAGCCAACCGGGGCCTGTGTTGGAATCCAGATGGCACAATTGCTCGGGGATTTGGTGTTGCTTGGATCATGGGTCGGGAACCACTTTCTTGCAATATCGACCTTGGATTGATTCCATGATTCATTGGCCATGGGCCCTGCTGAGGATTCTATGTTCCTGGTCTCATCATGGTGGATTGAGTACATTGATAGACTCGATATCTTGGGAGCCCACACCTTAGACATAGAATGTTAAGTAATCTATAATTGTTCTTGGTGTGTCCTAGTTTCGAACAAAATCTGCAAATAGGTACTTCCCTTGTCTGTTCCATTTGAGAGCTCTTAGGTGGTCCCTACCACTGATTCTTCTAGGATGAGGGTCCTGCATTCCATGGCCTATTTGAATTTTTTAGCCTTTGTGCTTGCTTTTCCTTTAACATTCTTTCTTGATCTCGCGCATCCTTAGTTATCTCTGAAGAGTTCTGGTACCGATACGGTGCTACTTTGTGCTTCAACTCAGCATTTAGCCCTTCTTGGAAGCGAACTACGTTTGCTTCCTCAGTAGCCACTATGTAGGGTGCAAACATACTCAGCCGAGTAAACTCAGCAGCATATTCATCCACAGTAAAATATTTTTATTTCAGTTGGATGAATTTGTGCTCTAGTTCTATTTTTGCTGATCTTAGGAAGAATAGATCTTTAAATTTTCTTCTAAATTCTTTTCATGATACTATCTCTTTCGATTCTTCAGGATGTTCGGCGCTCCACCAGTTATTTGCAATATCCTCCAATTGAATTCGGATTACTGCCACCATGTCTTCAGGGCTGATCTGGGCTACCTTCAATAATCCTTCCTTGGTTCTCATCCATTGACTAGGTTCTATTGGACTGTCAGTCCCACAAAATTTTGGTGGATCAAGATTTCTAAAATCAGCCACTGATTTCTTCTTATAATACAGCAGTTGTTGTTTGTGTTGCATTAGCCTGCTGACTATTACTTTCTAGGATTTGTTGCAATATACGATATATGTTCGGAGTCCCTGGCTCAGCTTGTTTGGAAGGAGGAGATGAACGATGATCATTTGAACTAGCCATTTTCTGAATAAAAATAATATTTCAGGAAATAGTTTAGCTCTAAACGGAAAAATTGATAAAACATCATTTATCAATATTGATTTAAGAAATACAAAATATCAAAGTATCTTATATCTCAGAGATTCAAGAATTTTTGATATCAAGGAGCACAAAAGTTTTCAAAGGATTAAAGAATAACATATTCATTTACTATTGCCAAAATGATACAAACATGCTGCTAGATAAACTAGATATTTTATATATGTATGCTATACGGTTACCCTTCCTACCCTTGATTTGCTATATACATCTATTGTCTTACAGAAAGTCTACAACAGACAAATTTCTCTTACATAGTTATACTTTCTTTCTTAGCAAAGTTACTTAGATCATCATCTCTCTTATCTTGATGATGGTTGCTTCCGGATGAGATTCTTGCCATTCCTCTAGAGTGCCATTGTAGTCATTCCCATTTGAATTTTGATCCTCAGAAGGTCAAGCTTTGATAAGTATAAAATAATTTATCTTATTGAAAAATATCTTATTCTCATCCGTGATATCTAAAACCACTGGATATTTAATCTCATAGTGCACTCCATAAGCCCATATCATCTGTTTGTGAGCTACTCGCCACTTTCTTTTTGCAAAACGATAATAATCATCTAACTATGGCTGTTATTCCCTAACCTTGCATAAGGCATGAATCGATGCATGATCTACACCCAAGAACTTCAAATTAGTATCCTCGAATAAGTATCTTAAATAGAAAAAGGTTAATAAATAGGTTAAAATAACTTCTGAGAAATAATCTTTGTGATATCATTAATTCTTTATTCAATCACCGATACTGCCAAGTATTCTTATCCTAAGGTTCTTTCTAGACTTTTCTAAGAATAAAACTTAGTGTCTAAGCTTAACCTATATAAGTTTCTTAAGCTAGACCAACATCATATCCTATGTTCTTTATATTAACCTAGACTTGCATGGGCCACCACTAAAAGACGTGTCATGCCCCACTTCCCAGAATACAATGGACCGGGTACGTAACTACATCTCCATGCTACGCCCCATACGAATACACCCATACCCGTATCAGCGATTGTCGCATGTAATAGTCTAGGTTAAGTACAGGACATCTAATAATACATCCAGAACTTCATATATTTATACATATTCACTATGCTACTTTATTTACATAACATTCTCCGAGTCTTACAAAATATTTAATTTATATATCAGCTATAAAATAAACTTTGCTGGATCCTCAACATGCTACCCGACGATCATTCCTCGACTTCGACTATAATGTATAGGAAAAATATCTCGTCGGTATTTCTTCTTCCCCTAGTGAACAATACTAGGTCGTCAGAACGACAAGCAAGTCCTCAGTCAAGAATGGTAAGAAAATAAAATAAAATTTTAGAGTCATAAAATTGTATATAAGTTGGAGTGAATAAAGGAAATAAAGATAAAATCATTTGATTTATATATATATAGTGTTTAGAATACTATCTATCCTAAATCTACTAATATCTGCATCATCAACTGAATTTTGTAACCTGTCATCAATGTAGTAATCCAACCCTACACCAAACAAGGACAAGGGAATGAATTACGGCACCGAAATAACTTACGTACCAGCTGACTAGCAAGTAGCACACCTCGATTAGAAATCGACAATCAATCACGATCACAATCATAATCAAATTTTCTATATGATAATGCAATTTAGAGAACATATATGGATCACGATTATTATCAAATTTTTCGACAATAATTCCACTTACCCAGGATCAGGTTGTATCTGTATGGGTACGGTGCTTTAGATCAGACCCCCACATAAATATGGAAATTTGTATATATACATTTTAAGTTTTAATTAATTTTAAATTCTGCTTTATACCAAGAATTTACTAGACTGTTTGTGAGCTAAGCCTCACCCTGGCATCTTAAGGCCTTACAGATGACGAAAACTTTTATTAAAGATGTTATATATTATAGGAATTTCAATGAACATGATCCAACTGTTCTCTCCCACCCCATAATGCAACTACAATCATAATCAACCTATCTATTAATACCTATGTCTAATATCCAGTTCCGACTTATCTGTCGTCTCATGTGTCAAAGACAACATGCCATATGGTAATATTCTTGTCGGCTAGCAAACATGAATAAAAGTTTAACTTATTTAGTTGTGCTTTTGTTTCCAGGTGTCTGTGTCTTACGTTCCTTAAATTCTAAGAGATAGGACCCCTATATTTTATTATGTTATCAAAAAGTCCTCCTCTAGAAAACTGACTCCAAATCCTAAAGTTTAGGTTAAAACACGTTCAACCTAGTTTTCCGGAATTCCGAAAATGGTTCTCTCCCAAAATTATTAATTTTTTTTGGCAGAGTCTCCTTTATTTTTTGGCTCCAAAAATAGTTTATAAAATACATCCGTAGCAACCCTCCGTAGAATTTTATCCTGGGTTCGCCAACCCCTTCGGTAGAGCAATCTCAACAACGGTAACCACGCAATTATATATATATGAAGAAAATATTATAAATTAAGAATTTTCTTTTATACCTTAGTGAGCTAGCTATTTACTTATTTATTTTACAATAGTGCTTCCAATGCTACACAAGCTTAACCAAACACACAATTATAAGTAAAAATTATATCAAACACATAACAAACAAATTTAGCAACATATAACATATAGTAGGATATTGGTTATTATATTTTATTTCAAGAGTTTAAAATATTGTATAAATAAATTAACCTATACTTGTTATATACTATATACTAGCTTTTTATAAGGCATAAAATATAATAATTTTGCTAAATAATTAAACACAAGGGTTACCCTAATATACGGGTACCTATAAATACATATTCTAACTAAATGATTATAACAAAATATGTCAAAATAGGTATATTTTAAATATATACAGTATTAAAATATTATATTAAATTATTAAAATATCAAATTTACATATTCAAAGCTAAACTAAATATAATCCTAATGCATACATATCATGCTAAGGATGTATAAAGCCCGTAGATTTTAGTTTATAACATATACACTAAATTAAGAAACATATACATAATCCATTAAGCAAGAAGTTCTCTTACCTCATATATTAATTATATAATCTCTTTAGCTAATTCTAAAAATTAACCTTGCATCACATGACAAGAAATCTACTTTTGTTCCTATATATATATATATATATATATATATATATATATATATATATATATATATATATATATATATATATATTCTAACTTTATTCCAACTCCTAAAATAACGGCAAAAGTATAATTCCTAATTTAACCAAAATAATGAAAAAAATATTGAAAGGGAAGCAAGGGTGAGGACTTGCCTTGCTCTTGACCAACCTAGGGTTCTTTGAACTATTTTCTCACAAATCAGGACCTAATAATCAATATATATATATATATATATATATATATATATATATATATATATATATATATATATATATATATATATATATATATATATATATATATATAAAATTTATTACAATCCCTAGATCTAGAAATTTGGAAGAGAAATTAGGGAAAAGTTAGGGTGTACCCTTGGATTTGAAGAAGCGGAAGGAGGAGAAATTATTGGAGGAGACCTGGAGGAGGAAGGAGGCCGACGGGGTGCACGGGCGCGACGGTCACCGAAGGTGGTCAGCAAATGCAGCAGCAGCGACATTAAGAACAACAACATTAGTCGCAACAGCAGCAGCAGTAGTAGCAGGGGAAAGAGAGAAGGAGTAGAGGGAGATGAAGGAGGACAGGAGAATAAGTAGAAATGAAGTAGAGGAGGGAGTGATGCTGGTGTTAATGTTAAAGGGTTGGGGTTTCCTTGGAAAAGGAAATGGAATGGAAAGGAAAACATGTGTTCTCTTTGGGAATGAAAGTATGTCTAAGGTGTTGCCAACACTAAAGTGATTGACTGAATCATCAAGAGGGGAGCCCCATTTCGGTGGGCTAGATGGTTCTCTCCCCCCTTGAATTCAAAGTTTCACATAACCCCTTTATTATTGGAATATTTGCAATTAGATCAAAATTATAACTAAAAATTTACACACACACACACACACACACACACACACACACACACACATATATATATATATATATAAATCCCCTGATTTTTTAGGATTTTTAAAATCAATTTTTCACAATTTTTTAGGATTTTTTTTAGGATTTTTAACTGATTAAAACTAAGGTATTTTGAAATTAAATAATTTTTAAATGATGTTAAATAATATTAAAAATACTATGATAATAATATTTTTGGGTGTAAAATGAAAAATTAGACATAGGATAATTTTTCGAGAATTTATTGGACCCCGAAAATATTTTTTAAAGCCCTAAAAACTAATTAATTTTTTTACCCAAATTAAACCCTAAAAATAAACCCGGTTCAACTGAACCAAACCAAACCAAACCGAACCAAGGTGAACCGAACCCAAATTCTTAACGGGTCGGATCCGAATTGAACCCAACCCGGACCCGTTAACCCGCTAAAAACCCTAACCCCCAACTCCTCTTCTCCCCCGACTGTTCTCCTCCCCGGCGGCCGTTTCCGCCGCCGTGGCCGCCGGCGACCCGACGCTTCACCTCCGCCCAACACCCTTCGCCGTTTCCCCTTAGCCTCCCTCAACCCCCGGCCGTCCTCCTCCCTCTACCTCTATATATAATCCATCCCCGAGCCGCCGTCTCCTCCTCCCAGAAGCTCCGCCGTCCTCCGCCGTAACTACCCCGCAGCGCCTCCCTCAGCACCGAGCCGCCTCCGACAAAGCCCCCCCAACAGCGCCTCGAGCCGGCCACCTCCTCCCCAGAAGCTCCGCCGTCCTCCGCTGTAACTACCCCGCAGCACCGTCTCCCGAGTTCCATCAGCCGCCCAGTGCCGCCTCGAGCCACCGACGCCGTCCCCGATTGTCCCTCAGCTCTGCCTGAGCCGCCACCAGCGAAGCCGAGCCGCCTCCGCCTCCCTCAGCCTGTGCAGCCGTCGATCGAGACCTAGCCGGACACAGCACAGTGCTGTATCGCTTCGTGTCGTGTCGCCTCACGGATACGAGAAACCAAGTCTATGTAGCCCTGTTCAGGTACCATTTTCTCTCTCCTCGCTGTCCCGTTTTCTGTTCCGTCTGTTGTGACGCGAACCCTGCGTGACCCTCTCGATGCCCGTGCAATCCGCTCGTTGTGTCGCATCCTGTGGTGATCGCGAACCACGATCCAAAAACAGGAAAATATTTACCCCATTTTCTCCCGGAACTGAGTACGCCCCGCCAAACGGGACGACTTGGTTGCGTGCGGTCTTCACCGAAAGGTGCGCGCCATTGATACGGACGTGTGGGATTTTATAGAAATTGATTTGGATGTGCGTGCACACCGAAATTAACGCGTATCCGCAGACAATGTCCCGTATCATCCTGTTCTAGATCTTGCTGTAACTTGGTGTACACACGTCGGATCGAAATAAAACTTGCGCCATCAGACTCGTAGAAACACGCTGGTCCTGTGACCAAAGTTTGGTTCGATTATGAGAACGTTGACAAAATCGCGTATCGTGGGCCCCGCGGCTCCACTTGACGGATGATTTTATGATCGGCTCATCGAAATTCGATTCTGGAAGTTCAGTTGGGTTCGTATCATCGTTCTGGACTTGTTGACACTAAGTTTAACGAATTTGGAGACCATTGTTCCTGACACATTTTTCGGTGCGAAGCGGGCCCACATGTGGACCCCGCTTTGACCAGAAACTATCATTTTTGCCTCTGTGTCCAAATTGGACTCAAGGACAGGCATTTCTAGCTATTTGATATTTTCTGAATCTGATGGTAATGTCTATTTCAGCAATCGGAGGACTGACTGCAAATCCCGCTGCTTCCAGAGCTACAGTTGGAGCCAAAATCCCAGACAAGTATACCTTGCCAAATCCTGCAGTTTTTGCTACTTATTTCCTTGACATATATATTTGTTGTACATGCTTAAACCTAGGACCGTGTGACTTACTTAGCGTCCGATTAATAGTTGGGTTCCAACACCGTACGCGGAGTTGTGTAACGTTACCTAGAGATAGCTATCGTAACCCTTTACATTCTCGTACTTGCCTTATCAAGTACGTTATACCCAGGACACCTGACACTATTCATGTGACTGAATCTTCCTGAAATATTCAAGGTGATTCTGTGTAGGTTGCAGGATTTATGACATAGATATTATATGCTTAGATCTTATTATGACTTGCTGTATTAGTTTTGATTTTGCGTGTCATGGACATGAGACATGTGATTACATTGGGTGGGGAGAGACACACAGGCTACAAGCTGATTTATATATATATATATTTATTGTGAGGCCTTAGACTCTATATTAGAGCTAGGCACTCTACTAGTGATATCACTGCTACCGGCTCTCCGACACCGAGCTTGTAGTGGTCTCAGCCTGAGTTCTAGTGTTGCTCTCATCATGCATTTTACTTAGCCGGTTATATAGTTTACCCTATTATTTCATTTATTGCTGTACTGTATTTATTTTGGCATGAGTTATTTTATACCTTGCTATGTCCTCTGAGGACCTGGATCCGGATTATGTCCCCAGGATTAGCAGACGAGATCGATCCCAAGGTATACAGGACATGAGCCTTAGCAGGAGCAGGAATAGGAGCAGGCATTGGAGCAGTACCAGATCTAGTAGACGAGTGATTACCGAGACTATCTTCTGAGTATATGTTTTATCTATACTCAGTAGTTGTTGTTATCTTTATTTCTGTATCTTGACTATTGTACCAGACTTATTATCGGATTATTCTCTGATTTATTTACTTGTGACTTGATGATGTTTATATTTCCTTTTATTGATATTGATGTATTCATTATGTGGATGAGATTAGTCGACCCTTATTGATGTACTACAGCTTAAGTACACCCTGATGGATCCATTAAATTGGGTTTGTCCATCGGCGTGTGCTGCTGGCCATTGACACGTGTCTAGTCTCTCGATATTTTGGGACTGGGGCGTGACAATATATCACTTCTAACCTATTGCATGACCCTTGGTTCAATCACGTCAGTCTGATTGAGAGGGAGGATGTTAGAGCCGTGAAACATAACTTCGATAATCTGTGCCATATATATATATATATATATATATATATATATATATATATATATATATATATATATATATATATATATATATTCCTGTAATTCTTATTAGCAATAATATTATTATTATCATTAGTATTATGATTTCAATTAATTTATTTCTCCATACTCTTTCACTTAAAACCCATTTCCTTCCATAAAAATAAACCTTGCACTTAAACTCTTTTGCAAAATCTTCTTATGAAAATATAACCTCCCACCAACTTACCACATGCCTTCACCACGAGGAGAAGATGGACATGTATCCCATGACTTGGATAAAATGGTGAATGAGTAATTTTAACTCTAACTCCAGCCATCATGATGTTGGATGGGGAGGGGGAGGGGGAGATAAGTACACACCCACACTCTCATTTTTATTCCTTCCTTCAACCGATCAGCTCCTTCCCCTCTCATTCTTTTTCCTCACCTCTTTCCTCTTCTCCCACTCTACTTCTACTACTACTGATGTTGTCGCTACTGCTTTTGCTGCGCTATTGCGGTTGCCTTGGCCGACGTGAAGCACAGCAGCCGCCGGCCAGCCAGGTCCCCTCCGGGCACTCATTTTCCTCTTTTGGTCCACCTAAACCTAGGTATAATCTAGAAATTGTGTAACCTAGAAATAGATAGTTGACCTTGGTTTGACCATAGTTGACCATAGTTGACTTTAGTTGACTTTAGAGTTGACCATACTTGACTTTTGACTTAGAATTGACTTTTGACCTAGAAGTTGACTAGTTTAACTTGTTCTCTTTTCAGGACCTTGTATTGATGTTGTATTCCATATCTAGGTCTTCGAAGCACCGAGTCAGATATCTGTGAGACTGTTCATTGGACTTTAGGCGAGTACATTCTCTGATAGTTTCTCATTTATGATATCCTCTATGTTCACTGTATCTAGTGTAGATATCCATGTTCTCTTGACACTATGGTTACACGGATTGGTATATCCGGATCTCATCATGAGATGTTATTCCTTGGTATATGGTGTATATGGTGCAAGTATTGTTTCATTGGTTATCTTGTACATGTACAGACACCGATTTTCGGGAGGAGTCGCTCTCTTTTTGGGGAATCTCGTGCCATAACATACCGTGGTTGGATCTATTATACCAGTCGGGGGTGGAGAGTATTAGTATAGATATGTAATTAATATCCCTATTGAATAAAGTACAGATTACTGAATAGTGTTGATCATGCACCGCACATATGATTAACCAGGCCGCATTGCATCTTTCCTAAGCCGATCACATGTTAAGCTAGTACTCACGCACTTAGTCATTAGTATTATTGTTTCATTGACATATTGTTCATTATTGTATTTATTTCCAGTATTTCCTTATTGTATATATATCTCTTGTATCTTTTGTGCATCTTGTTTATCCACAGCTATTTACTGTTACATAGTTTTTATCATTGATTAGAACTGCTGTTAGAGAAATACTCTGCTCCTTTCCTGACTGGATATATTTTTCCAGATGATACTGAGGAGTGGTACGCTACCTTTTATGGACCCCAGGATATTGTGGGTTTAGATTCTGAGACCCTGGCTCAAGAGGGACTTATCCCAACTGAGACAGTTGACCCTGGAGTTGTAGCCTCATAGTATTCTTTTGTACTGGATTTGTCTCCAGCTTATTTCTGTATTTCTTCAAACTCATTGATGTATTATTTTAGACTCATGAGTTATATTGTGACTATTCTATTCTTATCTGATTCGTGCTCATTTCTATCTTAGTTCTGTGATTGAGTATACTATCATTATTGATGGTTCATTACATGGTTAGATAGATTATCTAGACAACGTTCTACCGCCTATTCTGCGGCGTAGGCTGGGCGTTGTTTCCGACTAGTACCCTTACACCGGGTGCGGGTCGTGACATATATGCTACCACTTATATATATATAAAGACACTTGTATATAACATAATATAGAGTATATGTCACACTAATATGTACTCTAATCTTGATGGTGTGACATATACTCTCTCTCTCTCTCTCTATATATATATATATATATATCACACTATCAGACACTTGTATATAATATAGAGTATATGTCACACCAATATGTACTCTAATCTTTTAATATCAATCAAAATAGAGTAGAAACCATGCCTCTAAGTAGAGTAAGTCATAAAATATAGCTCTTGATACCTTGTATGGTTGTACTATATTCGGCCTAGCTTAGATTTTTAGAAGTTACTAGAAAAATTCACATTTTTCGTTCATTCATTTATATATATATATATATATATATATATATATATATATATATATATATATATATTGTCCAGATTTTATTATTCTATTTAAATTGTATAAATTATCTCAAACTATTAGTTAAATATCTATGAACACCCAAATAATTGGGTAACTTTGGTGTCGATTTCCATACTAAGGTTTAAGTAGTTTGATCTCCTAAGAACAACCTACGATGCATCCTAGATAGAATTCTTGAGCACAACTCAAGTAATTTGACACTTGATAGTCGACATTTGCATGGTTATGCGATGATTCGAGGTGTGGCTTAACTCATTACTCTTGATAGAATTTTTGTGTACAACTCAAGTAATCCGACACTTGTTATAAGCCAACATATAATGACCAAGGTGAGGCTTAACTAACTACTCTTCATAGGATTTTTGAGTAAAACTCAAGTAATCCGATACTTGTTATAAGTCGGCATCTAATGACCGATGTGAGGTTTAACTCACTACACTTGTCATTGGATCCAAACTCTTAGAAAAGATTCAGAAGTTCGACAATTGTGTATATCCAATGTTATTATGTTCCAAATTCTTGGAAAAATTCAAATAATTCGACAATTGTTATATTATCACATGATCCGAATCCTTAAAGCAAGAAATTCGATAATTGTTTATATCATGTGTTACTTGTGGGATTGAAAATCTAAGAACCACCCATCAAGAAAATTTACCTGATCCCGGGTATATGAAATTATTGTCAAGATAATAGTCGTTGTTGTGATCCAAAAGCGTTCTGTAAATTGTATTTGCATATAGGAAAATTATTTATGATTGTGATTATGGATTGTGATTTGGATACCTAGTAGAGTATGATTTGATAAGAGTTGGAATACCCTATTTTATGGTTACATTACTAGAGATGGAACATCTGGTCTCATGATTGCTCTAAAATGAGTCTAAGGAATTTATTATTCTATTTCTTCATTATGAAATTTCGAAAATCTAATCATTTTTAGATTCTTATTTTATTTTATTTATTTTCTCAGTCCTTGACCGAGGACTTGCATATCATTTAACGACCTAGTATTCACTAGATTTGTAGGAATATTATTAAGGAAGCTACTGTTGTACCTTGACAAGTAGCTGGAGAACAAGAGCGATATATTGCAACATAAGGCTATTTAGTTGGAACGAGAGTTTCTTTCCAAAATGTATTAAGGTATAAAGGTGTTATAAATGTATATTTGGGATAATAGTTGTAATTGGGTAGAATAACCCATTTTCTATTTATAGTTTTTAGAATGTCCTCTATCCAAAAATAATACATATTATATTTTGTAAATTATGACATGTAATTAACCTATCCTCGAACCTTTGTCACACCCGTTCCCAGATTTGGTATCTTGAATTTTTGATATTTAAAACTTTTCCTGTAGATGTATTCATGTTGTATTTTATATGTTGGTTCCTGCTAATTATGATATATTTTATTTAATTATACTCTTGTTTATTGTGGGGGACTACCTGAGACGAGTAGTGAACACTTTGGAAATTTCCATGGACATGTGCTAGGACCCATATACATGATGGATACCAGACCCGGTTCACTCTTGGAACTACTAAGCCGATTTGACGGAGTTCAGAACCCAAGCAAGTGTACCTTGTCAAACCTACAAAGATCCTGTTATATTATATGCTTGTATTTATTTTTGTTTATATATACTTCTGTGATGTATCCTGTTTAACCTAGGATCGTGAGATGTTGCTTAGCGTCCGAACAAAATTCGGGTGTCGACGCCGTACGCCGAGTCATGCAACATCACTTAGAGAGTTGATTCCGCGATCCTATATTTTTACGTGCTTGCTTTACCAAGTATGCCATACCGTAGGACACTTGACACTATTTCATGTGACAGAATCTTTTCTGAGATATTCATGGTGATTCTGTATAGGCTTACAGGATTCGTGACATGAGACTTGCATATTACATGGATATTACTATGACTCGTTGTACTAGCTAGAGGTCATAATCTTGCGTGTTATGGACATGAGACATTGTGGACATGAGATATGAGATTGCATTGGGTGGGGAGAGACACACAGGCTACAGGCTGATTATTTATATATATACTACTGAAGGTGCATTAGACTCTAGCTCAGATCTTTGGCACATATACTGGAGTCATGATACTACTTGCTGCTATGGGCTCTCCGACACAGAGCCTATAGTGGTCTCATTCTGAGTACTAGTGATGCTCTTATTTGCATTTCACTTAGCTGGTTACATTGCTTTCCTTGAGGATCAGTTTATATTTACTTGCTGTATTTTATTTGGCTTAAGTGTTTATTGTACCTTGCTATGTCCTGTGAGAACCTGGATCCGGATTATGTTCCCAGGTGTAGACGATGAGAGCTATCCCGAGATTTACGGGACATGTGCTACTATTGGAGATGTACAGGTTGCAAAGGACGAGGTTATTCTGGAGGACTTCTTTTGAGCACACTATATTCTTACCATTCATTATTTATGCTTAGTGATCTTGGATATTTGATCTTGTAGTCACTTTTGGATATTATACTTGGAGTTATTTTTCTTTCCATTTTGATGACGGGTTATTCTCCGTGGCATTATTTATATTGCTTTGATTGGACAGATCATTTTATATTATTATGACTGGACTTGTCTCTTTATAATTTCGTTACTATTTGTGGATGAGATTAGATATATAAATTGTGACAGGTATTCGTAGACCATTTTTATGTATTACAACTTAAGTGCACTCTAACGGGTCCATTAAATTGGGTTTGCCCATTGGAGTTGTGCTGCTGCCATTGCCACGTGGCTAGTTCCTTGATATTTTGGGACTGGGGCATGACAATCATGGCGGCAGGTAAGACTCCAGCAGAGGAGCAAGTCAATCAAGTTCAATTACAACTATAAGATCTTGCTCGTGATTGGTGGGCAACGGAGAAAGTCAGCTTGAAGCATCCTATCTCTTGGGACAACTTCAGAACCTGGTTCAGGACCAAGTACTTTGGATTAATGACGCAGTACGAGCTGCAGTAGAGATTTATAGATCTCAGGCAATCCGATAGAACAATGGATGGATACGGAGCAGAGTTCTGCAGGTTGAGCATATTTGCTCTAGCCATGGTAACGATGGAGCAAGAAAAGGCTATGAGATTCCAGCAAGGACTTCATCTCGAGATTCTGCAACTAGTTGAAGGACATGACTACCAGATATTTGATGCCATGTTGATAACATCCAGGAGATATGAGCTAACCATCCAGAGGTTAGCTTCGAGGACTGGAGGGCATAATGTCACGTCCCAGTCCAAAAATACTGAGGGACTAGACATATGGCAATGGCCAGCAGCACACTCTAATGGACAAACCCAATTTAATGGATCCATCAAGGTGTACTTAAGCTGTAAAACAACAATAAAGGTCTACTAAACATGTCACATTCTAATCTTATCCATGGAAGATAAACACAACCAATATCAGCATAATGAAATATAAACCAACATCAAGTCTCAAATAAGTATCTCGGAGAACAACCCGATAAAGAGTCTGATACAGCAGTTCAATAAACAGGAAATAAGAGTCTAGCAATAGAAATGACTGAGTATAATAAAGCAGATACTCAGGAGAAATCCTCGGCCATCACCTCATCCTCTGGTATCGGTACTGCTCCTGCTTCTGCTTCTTCTCCTGTCCCGTATACCTCGGGATAGATCTCCTCTGCTAAACCTGGAGACATAATCCGGATCCAGGTCCTCAGGGGACATAATAAGGTACAAGAATAACTCAAGCCAAAATAAATGCAGTACAATAATAAATAAATCAATAAGGTAAACTATGTAACCAGCTATGTGATATGCAAGTGAGAGCATCACTAGTACTCAGGCTGAGACCACTACAAGCTCTGTGTCGGGAAGCCGGTAGCAGTACTATCACGTAATGTGCCTAGCTCTGATGTAGAGACTACGACCTCACAATAATAAATATATATAAAATTAGCCTGTAGCCTGTGTGTCTCTCTCCACCCAATGTAATCACACGTCTCATGTCCACGATGTCTCATGTCGATAACACGCAAGATCATGACCTCTAACTAATGCAGCGAGTCATAATGATAGGTATGCATATGTAAAATCTATGTCACGAATCCTGTAATCCTATACAGAATTACCATAAATGAATCAGAAAAGATTTTGTCTTATGAATAGTGTCAGGTGTCCTATGGTATGACGTACTTGATAATGCAAGCACAAAAAATATATAGGATCACAATATCAATTCTCTAAGTGACGTTACATGACTCCGCGTACGGCATCGACACCCGAATATTATTCGGACGCTAAGCAATGTCTCACGGTCCTAGGTTGAATATATACATCACAGAAATAAATCAAGAAAATAATATGAAGCAAGTACTGCAGGTTTGGCAAGGTACACTTGCCTGGGGTTTGGATTCCTCCAATTGCTCCGATAATAGTGAGATCTTCAGGTACTCCTCCGGATGCTGAAATAATCATTACCATCATTCTTAGAAGATATAAAATAGCTAGGATTGCCTATCCATAAGTCCAATTTGAACACAGGGGCAAAATTGATAGTTTTGGGTCAAAGCGGGGTCTACATGTGGCCTACTTCGCACCAAAAATGTGTCAAAGACAAAGTTCTCCAAATTCGTTAAACTTAGTGTCTACGAGTTCAGAACGATGATACGAACCCAACGGATTATTCTGAACTGGATTCCGATGAGCCAATCAAAAATCGCCCGTCAAGTGGAGCCGTGGGCCCACGATACGGGGTTTCGTCAACGTTCTCAGAATCGAACCAAACTTGGGTCACAGGACCAATGTATCGCTATGAGTCTGATGGCGCAAGTTGCGTTTCGAAACGACGATTACACATGAAGTTACAATAAGTTTCAGAACATGTCCGATACTGGGTAATTTTGACGGATACGCGTTGATTCCGGTGTGCACTTACATCCAAATTAACTTTCGCTAAATCCCACACGCCCACATTAACGATACGCTCCTTTCAGAAAAAAGAGGTTTTAAATAACCAAGTTTTTGGTCAATTTCACTCACAAAATAATTACAAATTATAACACCATAAAATAAACTATTTACAGGGTTTTAATCTCGTTTATATTATCTAATTAACTGTTCAGGTAAATTTTAGAATTATTACACAAGTTAGAATTTAAACAGCCATGAACTTGTGAGTTCGGGCCAGATTCTGAAAGTCTAAAATTGGGAATATTTTCTGTTTTTGTATCGCAGTTTACGATCGACACAAGACATGATACCCCAGTCTAATTGCACAGGATTCGAGGGGGTCACGCAGCGAACATGTCACAACAGTCTGTTCGAAAAACAATACGACGAGGAGAGAGCAGGACTCACCGGAACAGGGAAACAGAATTGTCTGAATTTCGCATTCACAGGTTGGCGCGGTGACTGTACTTGGTCGTCGGCGTGCTGCTCGTCGGCGTTGGGGGAGCTCGGGGTCGCTGGAGGGGAGTTCGGGTGGCGGTTGTGATGGTGAAATGGGTGGAGGTGATGGGGTTAAGGGTTTATATAGGGGTGCTCTTCGTCGGTTGGGGGAGGCGAGACGATGGCCTGTGGGGACTTAGTCAGTCGGGAAGGCGAGGGGTTCTGGCAGTTGAAGGCGCCGTGGAGAGGGGTGGCGACAAAATCGGGCGGCGGGTACTGTAACAGTCGGCGGCGCGTACTGTAACAGTCGGTTGGGTAGCCAAGCGGACGCGGCGGAAGCCGGCGGAGGGGAAGACGGAGAGATGGGGGGATAAGGGTTACTATAGCAGGTGGGTTCGGGTAGGCGAGTTCGGGTAGATGGGTTTAGGTCTAAATCCGATCCATTAGGGTTTAGGTTCGGTTCAGTCTGGTTGGTTTGGTTTAATTAGGGCTTGGTTTAATCCGGTTCAGTCTGGTTTAAACCGGTTTATTTTAAAATATTGTTTTTAGGTGTTTAAAAATGGTTTTTGGGTCCAATAAATTCAAAAAAATTATACTATGTCTAATTCTTTATTTAACACTCAAAAATATTATTTTTATAATATTTTAATATTTAATTTAATACATAAAAATATTTAATCCAGAAAACATTTATTTTAATTATTTAAAAATAAAAAAACTCCCAAAAATTTATTTTTAATTTTAGAAAAATTCGGGTGTTTACAATCTACCCTCCTTAAAAGGATTGCGTCATCGCAATCAAAGAATTAATTACTAAGAAATAATTAAACATGGTTACCTATAAGAAATGCTTAGTCATACATGTATCTTCAAATATGTGAGGATAACGCTGGCGTATGATATCCTTTCGTTCCCAAGTAGATTCGCCGGGGGAGTGATGTTTTCAAGATACTCGGACCAGTCTAATCGTCTGACCTCGTAATATCTTCTCACTGATGTCGAGTATCCCAACCGGCTGCTCTTTATACCTTAAGCTAGGGCCTACTGTAATCTCAGAATGATCGACTATGTGGCTTGGGTCAGTCACGTACCTCCTCAACTGTGAGACATGGAATACATCATGCACTCCCTCTAAAGATGGGGGTAATGCAAGACGATACGCTATCTCACCAATACGCTCTAAAATATCAAATGGCCCAATGTACCTTGGGCTCAGATTGCCTCTACTCCCAAATCGAATAGTACCTCGAGTAGGTAAAATCCTCAAGAATACATGTTCTCCTTCCTTGAACTCCAAAGGCGTTTGTGTGTATCAGCCCAATGCTTTTGTCTTTCCTGAGCTGCACAAAGATGATTCTGAATTTGCTTTACCTTCTTAACTGTCTGCATCATTAACTCTGGACCGAGTATCTGACGCTCGCTAACGTCACTCCAACATATCGTTGATCTGTACTTCTTGCCGTATAAAACCTCGAATGGTGCCATCTGGATGCTCGCCTGGTAGTTGTTATTGTAAGAGAACTCCACTAGGTGCAAATGGTCTTCCCAAGACCCTTCAAAATCTAACATATACGACCTTAGCATATCTTCCAGGATATGAATTATGTGCTCTGACTGACCATCTGTCTGTGGATGGTAAGAAGTGCTAAACTTGAGTCGGGTGCCAAGACTCTCTTGTATTCTTCGCCAAAAATGGGATATAAATCTTGAGCCATGATCTGACACAATACTAACCAGTACTCCATATAATTGTACGATCTGTCATATGTATATGTCGGCTAGAAATTTCGTGGACTGTCCAACTCTAAACGGCAAGAAATATGCCGATTTAGTAAGTCGATCCACAATAACCCATACTGTATCTTTTCCACTGGGGCTTCTTGGAAATCTTGTAACGAAATTCATAGTTATATATTCCCACTTCCATTCGGGTATGGGAAGCGACTGTAACATACCAGCATTTCTCTGGTGCTTGGCCTTAACTTGCTGGCAGACCAAACATTTTGCCACAAATCGTGCAATCTCTCTCTTTATCCCATGCCACCAATAATACTGCCTCAAATCCCGCTACATCTTTGTACCTCCCGGATGAATAAAATACATGGAGCTATATGCTTCAGACATCAACTCATATCTCAATTCCCCATTCAGAACATATAGGCAATTTCTACACCTTAATGTCCCGTCCTCATGGATTCAAAGTCCCGTCTGCATGCCAGCTTTCGTATTCTCTTTAAGTCTTCAAAATCTAGCATCTGTGGTAATGCTACCTTAATCCTCTCCACTAGTGATGACTTAACTTCAAGATTTGCCAATAAGCCACTTTGTCTAGGCAAAATAATCTCTATCTTGAGCTCATGCAGATCCTCTAATAGCTGGGGCTGCATCGTCAAGAAATAAGCTGTGGGCTTCTTACTGAGTGCGTCTGCTATGACATTCGCCTTGCCCGGATGGTACTACAGATCTATACCAAAATCAACCATCAACTCAAGCCAACATCTCTGCCTCATATTGAGCTCTTTCTGAGTAAAGACATACTTCAAACTTTTGTGATCAGTAAAGATTTCAACCTTCTCTCCATAAAGATAGTGCCTCCATATCTTTAATGCAAATATTACTGCAGCTAGTTCAAGATCGTTCGTTGGGTAGTTTTTTTAATGGACCTTCAGCTATCTCGATGCATAAGTGATAACTTTTCCATGTTACATCAAAATACATCCTAGTCCACTGCCTGACGCATCACTATAAACAACGAAGCCTCCCAATCCTGAAGGAAGAGTCAAGACCGATGCTGTTGTCAATCGCCTCTTCAACTCTTCAAAGGCCTTCTGACAATCTTTCGTCCATACTAATTCCTGGTCCTTATGTGTCAACCGTGTCATAGTCTCCATAATCCTTGAGAAATTCTCTACGAACCTCCGGTAGTATCCAGCAAGTCCGAGAAAACTTCTCACTTTCGCAAGTGATGTAGGTGTAGGCCAACTTTCTATTGCAGCAACCTTCTCTGGATCAACATAAAGTCCCTCTCCTGAGATAATATGTCCCAGGAAAGGCACCTTATCCATAAAAAACTTACATTTACTGAGTTTGGCATACAGCTTCTTCTGTCTCAGCGTTTCTAGCACGATTCTGAGATGCTCCTCGTGCTCTTCGTGGCTCTTAAAATATATTAAGATATCATCAATAAACACAACCACGAACTTGTCTAAGTACTGATGAAAAACTCTGTTTATCAAACTCATGAACACAGCTGGCATGTTGGTTAAATCAAACGGCATAACTAAGAACTCATAGTGTCCATACTTGGTCCTGAAGGCTGTCTTCGATATATCCTCCTTCCTCACTCTAATCTGGTGATAACCGGACCTAAGATCGATCTTTGAGAATACCCTAGCACCACTCAACTGATCGAATAGGTCGTCAATATATGGCAAGGGATACCGGTTTTTAATGGTTACAGTGTTCAATGCCCTGTAGTTAATATACAGGTGTACCGTTCCATCCTTCTTCGGCACAAATAGTATGGGTGCTCCCTATGGTGAAATAATGGATCGAATAAAACTCTTCTCCAGAAGATCATCAACTTATTCCTTTAATTCTACCAACTCCTTAGGTGCTAGCCGGTATACTGATGAAGTGATAGGCTCCGCTCTTAGAGTCAAGTCTATTGTGAATTCTATTTTCCGATCAGGTGGTAAACCTGGAAGATCATCGGGAAATACATCCACAAACTCTGATATAACTCTTGGGCAACCTGACTCCCTTCTACAGATAGTACCCTAAGTGTAGGCTGAACACCTTGCTCTATGGCTCCTCGAAGAAACTCAAACTCTGGATGTCCAGGCGGTCTAAATATAACTCGTCCAAGCCAGTAATCTAGGGTCACATGGTACTGACTCAACCAGTCCATACCAAGTACCACATCATAATCCGGCATAAAAAAGATCAAAAATTGAGTTCGCATCTCTCTACCACAGATTACTACCGAAAAAGATCTACATATGTTACTAACTGGGATAATTTTACCTTCCGTAAGAATTCTCTTAGTCTTCGAAAGGGGTACGGTAGCTACTCTATGTGCGGCTACAAAGCTAGCAGCTATGAATGAATACGATGCTCCAGAATCAAATAAAGCTACAACAGGTAATGAAGCTACTAATATTGTACCTGCTATAACCTTTCTTGTAGTTGCTTTCTCTTCAACAGCCAATGCAAATGCTTGTCCTCGTCCCTGAGCTGGACCTCTCTACTGCCGAGCCTGCTGGAATAGTGCTTCCTGTGGTGCCAAAGGTGGCCTCGGCTGATACCCTCCTGGAGCTGGTGGCCTGACTCCTCCAACTCCCGTCTGTGGTGCTCCCAATATTGGATAAGCTGGCCTCGGTACTGGTAAAACTGGTCAATCTACCATTGGTGCCCCCTCTCGGCGCTCAGAGCAGTCCTTGGCTGGATGTTGGTTAGATCCGCAAATCAGACATAGTCCTAACTTGCGTCTGTACTCCCTCTCAATATGGCCTACCTTGCCACAATAGTGACAAGTAAGAAGGGATGGGGCTCTTAGTGCTGCTCTCTATGGTAGATTCCTTTGGGGTCGCTTTGCAGACTCTCCAAGTGGTGCTCTGGATGGTGCTGATGTGAATGACCGCTTCAGATTGGACTCCCTCCTGGTGACGCGCTCCATGCGTCGTGCTGCAGCAAGGACGTCTATGTATAAAGTAGGTGCAACAAATTCGATCAACCTCTAGAGCTCAAACTTGAGTCCGTCGAAGAACTTCTCTGCCTTCTCTTCTTCTGTCGGAATTAGAGTAGGGGCAAAGTGACTCAGTCGAATGAACTCCGCATTGTATTCTTCCACCGTCATATTGCCTTGAATGAGGCGGTTGAATTTGTCTTGAAGTTTCGATCGAGCAATAGCTGGAATATACATCTTCTGGAAGAGTCTAGAGAACTCTTCCTAAGTGACTCGGTCCGGTCCGACCCGTCTCTCTTCAGATAGCCACCAATGATGAGCATTTTCTGTCAACTGCATCCTGACAGCAGTCACCCATCGCTCCCTTGGAAGTTTAGCTGCTTCCAACTGGTGTTGTGTGTTAGTGAGCCACTCATGAACTTCAGTGGGCTCCTTCTTACCAGAAAAGGTATGGGACTTCAGCTGACGAAAATTAGTGATAGATCTCGTCGATGGTCGCCTAGCCGGTGGGTTCGCTTGTTCCAGTGCGATTACTAGGCTGTTCCTCAAGTTTTCTGCCTCATGATGCCGAGCCTCTTGTTGAACTTGCTGTTGGGCTTGCATCATTACAAAAAATATTTGAAATATCTGCTTCCCGTCCATAGCCTGCCCTTGTGGAAATACGGGCATTGGTGGTGTTAACTGTGTCGGAGGTAAAATATTGTCTTGTCGAAATCTTGAGGTGTGTTGGCCTGCTTGATTGCTTTGAGCTGATTGTCCTCTATCTACTGGTGTCCCTCCATCATCATAGGTGACCACAACACCTTATAGTATACCTAAGAGATTCTCGTCACCTGTTCTTGGATCCATTATTCTGTATTAAAATAAACTATGAGAACGCACAAAGGTATCAAGATAAGATGCAAATCAAGAAATTAATTCGAATCCGATATAAAGATCAAGAACGATTCAAATCAAATGGATGAGATTATATAACTTATCCTATCCTTATCGCAGGTTTGCTCTATCCCTTAGTTAAAACTGAAGCAAATAGTCGGACCTGCATGGGCCACCATAAAAACCATATCACGCCCCAGTCCCAAAATACCGAGGGACTAGACACGTAGCAATGGCCAGCAGCACACTCTAATGGGCAAACCCAATTTAATGGACCCATCAAGGTGTAATTAAGCTATAAAGCAACAATAAAGGTCTACTAAATATGCCACATTCTAATCTCATCCATGGAAGATAAACACAACCAATATCAGCATAATAAAATATAAACCAACATCAAGCCTCAAATAAGTATCTCGAGGAACAACCCGATAAAGAGTCTGATATAGCAGTTCAATAAACAGGAAATAAGAGTCATGGACTCCTCGAGAAGCCCATGACGAAGTCCATAGTTATGTGCTCCCACTTCCACTTAGGAATCGAAAGTGGTTGCAATAGCCCTGCTATCCTCTGATGTTCAGCCTTGACCTGCTAATATACTAGATATTTGGCCACAAAGTGAGCTATCTCCCTTTTCATACCATGCCATAAAAAGTGCTGCCGTAAGTCATGGTACATCTTGGTGCCTCCAGGATGAATAGAATATATTAAACTACCTTCTGCCATCACCTCCTGTCGAATCTCTTTATTGGGAACATATAGACGATCACCACATCGTAATGTCCCATCATCATGAAAGCGCAAACCCCTCGCAAACCCGTCTGCTCTCCAGCCTCTGTCCTCTCTCTCAACCTGCTGAATCTGGCATCCGTAGGCAAAGTTGCCTTGATCCTCTCTACTAGTGATGATTAAACTTGCAAGTTGGCTAGTGTTCCGTCTGCTCTGGGTAATACAACTTCTATGCCAAGCTCTTGCAAGTCCTCCAGTAACTCCCGCTGTGTCATTAAGAAGTATATTGCAGGCTTTCGGCTTAATGCGTCTGGTACTACGTTAGCCTTGCCTGGGTGATAATGCAGCTCTATCTCGAAGTCCTTCATCAACTAAAGCCACCGGCGTTGCCTCATATTCAGCTCCTTCTGCGTGAAGACATACTTGAGGCTTTTGTGGTTGGCATAGATCTCCACTCTTCCCTATATAAGTAATATCTTCATAGCTTCAAAGCAAAAACAATGGCTGCAAGCTCCAAGTTATGAGTTAGATAATTCTTCTCATGTACTCGCAACTGTCTAGATGCATATGCAATCACCTTGCCATGCTGTATAAATATGCATCCCAAGTCTTTTCTCGATACATGGCTGTAAATCACATAAACTCCTGATCATAATGGAATAGTCAATATTGGCGCTGTGGTCAGTCGCTTCTTCAACTCCTCAAAAGCGGCTTGACACTCGTCAGTCCATATAAAATTTTGGTCCTTACACGTCAACCGAGTCATAGGCGCTGCTATCCTTGAGAAGTTCTCCACGAACCGTCGGTAATATCCTGCAAGTCCAAGGAACTCCTCACCTTCGATGCTAATTTAGGAACGTGCCATGTCTCAACTGTGAGATTTTCTCTAGATCAACAGAAATACCATCTTCCGTGATGACATGGCCAAGAAAAGAGACCCTGTCCAAAAAAACCTCAAATTTACTGAGCTTCGCATATAACTGCTCTCTCCTCAAGGTCTCTAGGATAATTTGCATGTGCTTCTCATGCTCCTCGTAGCTTTTTAAATAGATAAGTTTGTCATCTATGAAGATAACCATGAACTGGGCCAAATACTGATGGAAGACTCGATTCATCAAGTCCATAAAGACAGCTGGAGCATTGGTCAATCCAAATGGCATGACTAAAAACTCGTAGTGTCCATATCTTGTCCTGAATCCGATCTTCGGAATGTCCTGCTTTTGCACCTTCACCTGGGGATATCCCAATATGAAGTCTATCTTCGAGAATACCTTGGCTCTACTAAGCTGATCAAATAAGTCATCAATACATGGCAGTAGATATTTATTCTTCACAGTCACAGCATTCAAGGCTCTATAATCGATGTACATACGCATTGACCCATCCTTCTTTGGTATAAATAATACTGGTGCTCTCCAGGATGATATACTTGGCCGAATGAAGCCTTTCTCCTCTAATTCTTTCAACTGTGCCTTCAGCTCACCCGTCTCCTTCTTTGCCAATCTATAAATATGTGACGCTATGGGTGCTGCTCCCGGTGTTAACTCAATCAAGAATTCCACGTCTCTGTCGGGATATAGTCCTGGCAATTCCTCTGGAAAGACGTCTTGGAACTCTAAAATGATAGGATGATAAATAACGTCGTCCATTGCCAGCTGAACACCATCAAGAACTTCTGTGGATCCTCATGCAAACTCAAGCTCCAGCTGGCCTGGTACCTTAAAAAGAATGCTTCCTCTATAGCAGTCGAAGAAAGCGTGGTACTTGCTTAGCCAGTCCATTCCAAGAACAACATCAAAGTTCAGCATGGAAAAGATTAAGAGTTGGGCATTCATCTCTCTGCCGTGAATCACTACAGGACAAGATCTACAAACACGGCTAACAGGTATAACTCCTCCCCTGGTGAGAATTCTAACACAACTAGGCAATGGTTTAGTGGCAATATTGTGCTTGGCAACAAAACTAAAATATATGAACGAGTGTGTGGCTCCCGTATCAAATAATGTCACAGCAAAAAAAGTAGAAACAAGAGTAATACCTGCTATAACATCAATCTCCTGCTCTGTGTCATCCACCTCTAATACAAAAGCTTGTCCAGTCCTTTGAGGTAGTCCATGTCTGGCCCTCACGAACTGGTCCTCCTGAGTAGGTAGCGGGGGTCTTCACTAAAATCCTTCGGCTGTTGGAGGTCAAGGTGCTCCTGCTCCTGGTCTAGTCATCTGCTGAGTTGGCTTTGGTGCTGGAAGTGCTGGCTTCTATATCGGCGGTGGAAGCGCCAATGCCTGCTGCACTGACAGTCTTTGGCCATATGTTGTCCAGAACCACACGTCATACACTATCCTAAGTGAAGCCGACCGTCTCTCATAATGTGCCCGTGCTTCCCATAATAACTGCAGTGGGGCTTCTTCCAAAACTGGTACGGTCCTGCTCTGTGCTGTTGCTGCTGATATGCCAAAGGGCGTCTGATGGGCCCTCCTTGCTGTATCCTTGTTGGTCCCTGCTGGGTCTTCGTTTGACTTCTTATTCCCTTGCTGATAGCCTCTTTTAGCCTAGCCTTTGTAAATAACTTAGCATAAAAGATCCAGGACTGTGAGCTAGTGTAGTGCTGGAGCTTCTGAGTCAGCCCATGGTAAAACCTTTTAGCCTTCTCTAAGTCATTGGGTATAAGGACAGCACCATATTTACTGAGGCGACTAAACTCTGCATCATACTCGTCGACTGTCTTGTTCTACTGCTCCAGATGGAGGAACTGATTGTACAATGCATCACTTACGGCGGCCAGGAAGTACTTTCTCTTAAAGTACTCCAAGAACTACTCCCAAGTCTAATACGTACACAACTGGGGCTCCCTCCATTCCCACCAGTGATGAGCATTACCCTCTCGCTGGGTCCTCATGCCTGTCATCCATAGATCTGTAGGCAGTTATGATGCTTATAACAACTTCTTGGTATTGGTAATCCAGTTTATGGTCTTCTCTGGACTCTCAATGCCTTTATACGGCTTGGGCCCCATCTGTATAAAGTCCTTAACTGAACCAACTCGAGCTTGCAGCACTGGAACTAGTGCCTAAGCTGGTGCAGGTGTAGGTGCTAGTGCATCCAACCTCTCTAGTGTTGTCAAAAATTCTTGCCTCTCATCCGCCGCTTGCTACCTCTGCTCTGCAGCCTGTGCGGTGTCACGCCCCAATCCCGTAAGGGTCGATCGTCCTCGCTGGATCCTTTACGGAACCGATTCGTCCTCGCTTGGGGCGTGATGCCGTGCGAGCCGGGATTTGCGCTCGCACAAGGCAAGGACTTGCAGTTATAGGAACCCATTTTGAAACACAATTTAGAAAACACATTCACAGAGATTTGAACACAAGTGCAGGAAGAAACATGCTTTTTCATTGATAATTCAGAGTAATTTACATAGAGTTTACATTGATGCGCCTCTCGACTACTTGATTTGCATTACAAAAAGATAACTCAAAAGGCAGGGCGCGCTCCATCAGATAGTCCACATCGTTCATACATTACGCCCTTGTATAGGTTGAAAGTCCAAGCCTCCAAAATGATCTGACTCCAACTATACTTCAAAAATAGAGGTGCTCCTAACGCCTCCTCGTCTATCCACTAGCGTTGCACCGTTTGAGTGCCTGAAATAGTTGTCCACAACGTGGGTCAGTACTCAACTTGTACTGGTGAGCGGGATGAACCCACTCGACTAAATTGACACTAGCTTATTAGGGGCGAGCATGCATTAAGATGAACTTCTATAAAGAAGCAAGTGAATTCAATTCATATCAGTTGCATGTTTTGATAGGAATGATAATAACATTGAATCAAACCAGTGCATCGATTGCTTACTCAACCGATGCACGCCTTCCCTGCAACGAAACATAAGTATACTTACCATATGCACAAGACAATAAATTAGCATGTGTTCTATTCTATGCGGTCATTGGTGTGATCGACACCTTAGGGACATATTTCAAGCATTAGCGGCGCGCCCTATCAGCCCGGGTAGCAATCCCTGCTGGAGGTCCCGCAATGCATCGTGACGAGCACGAATCAAATATTTCCCTCCGGATCGATACGGTTCCAGTACCCCGGAAAGCCGTTTCGAAGAAATGCCAAACCTTGTGCACAAGTTGTCCCAGACCATGCAAATGCATGAACAATTCATATTATCATACAATGCATCGAAATAAACAAAGAAGTAAAGCAGCAATATATATCTCATGCAACAGTTCATATTTTCTCAATGCGGTATTCCAATTTTGGTATCCCATAGGTCCAAACTCCATCCGAGGCACTAGGCCGCCACCAACGACCAATTTCCTTTATAACAACTCAAATTATAAGGTGTGCAAGCATATAGTAAAATTAGTCTACAAATCCCATGTTCCTTTCTTAGTGGCTGGCATGCATTATGGCAAGGATTTCCTAGGCATCCAATCGGGCATCATCGAGTGAACGTTTGAAACTTTAGAGATGTGGACGTGAAGAAGTAGGAAAGAAGGGTCCAAACCACTCACTGGTTAAGGAAAAAGGTAGCTGAAACACGAATTCCGCCTAGCGACGATCAAACGTCAGTTACGCGGACCTGCACAGCACGAGCACCAATTAGAATTCTTGCCTATCCTTCCTTGCCGAACTCCCCAAGAATCAAAGCTCCAAACGATAAAACCAGCAGCGAAAACCAAGCAAATCGAAAGCAACACCAAATCAAAATCCCAAAGCGACAATCAAAAAAACCAAGAAACCAAACACGAAAACTATTAGACTCATTTCAATAGAGGCCTTTCCATGAGTTGGAAAGGATCATCACATTTCGTCCGTGGCAAGAAGATGCCGAAGATCTAAGCTACGACTCAGATGGACTAGCCACAAGCCCAATTACGTAGTGCACATCCCGGTCGGATCGGGATTTGAGGCACTACATAATATACCACTAAGAAAAAGTTTTGACCCGAAACTTAAGAACAAGGCCGACCCGAAACTTACGAACAAGGCCCTACCTCCGACTGAATGAACAATCAAGGATACTTCTCCTTCATCTCCGATTCCAACTCCCAAGTTGATTCCCCAACAGAATGGTTCCGCCACAGCACACGAACCAAGGACATCATACGGTTGCGAAGTACTTTTTTCTTATAATCCAGAATCTGTGTCGGCTCCTCTACGTTTGACAAATCCGTGCGCAATTCCAATTGTTCGAAGCTAACCACATGACTAGGGTCATGCACATACTTTCGGAGTTGGGAAACATGGAATACGTTATGCACTTCAGCCAAGGCGGAAGGTAGTGCAATCCTGTACGCCATAGCTGCAACTCGTTCTAGTATCTCAAAGGGGCCGATAAACCCGGGACTCAGTTTGCCCTTTACGCCGAAACGCATCATACCTCGCATCGACGTCACTTTCAAGAAGACATGATCCCCGACCAAGAATTCCAAAGGCCTTCTATGAGCATCAGCATAACTTTTCTGTCGGCTCTGTGCTGTGCGGAGTCTTTCCCGAATCAAGCAAACTTTCTCAACTGCCTGCTCTACCAGTTCTGGCCCGAGTACCTGCCGCTCGCCGACTTCGTCCCAACAGATTGGAGATCGACACCTTCGCCTATATAGTGCTTCGTACGGTGCCATCTGGATGCTTGATTGGTAGCTGTTGTTGTACGCAAACTCTGCCAATGGAAGATGCGTGTCCCAACTAGTCTTTAAATCAATAGCACACAGCCGTAACATATCTTCAAGTATCTGATTTGTCCTCTCTGTCTGTCCGTCAGTCTGCGGGTGATATGCGGTATTGAACTGTAGCTTGGTCCCCAAAGCAGCTTGTAGACTAGTACAGAAACGAGATAAGAAGCGTCCATCACGGTCAGAGACGATTGAGGCAGGTACTCCGTGTAATCGGACAATCTCATCTATGTAAATTTGTGCTAACCGATCGACGCTCCAAGTAACTTTTATGGGAAGAAAGTGGGCTGATTTGGTCAAACGATCAACTATGACCCAAATCGCATCATGCCCTCGTGGCATCTTCGGAAATCCCACAATAAAATCTATAGTGATGTTATCCCATTTCCACTCGGGAATAGCGAGGTTCTGAAGCTCCCCGCCGGGCCTCTGATGTTCAGCTTTAACCTGTTGACAGGCCATGCACTGTGACACAAAGGTCGCCACATCCCGCTTCATACCGTGCCACCAAAAGGTCTCGCACAAGTCCTTGTACATCTTAGTGCTCCCCGGATGTAAAGAATACTTCGCGTAGTGTGCTTCCGCCATAATTTCCCTTCGGAGTTCTGGGACGCTAGGAACACATAGCCTTCCTTTCATCTGTAAGGCCCCATCTTCGCCTGCCACAAAGTCAGACGTCTTCCCCGCCGAGATCAATCCGCGTACCTTCGCTAAGAACTGATCGCCCTCCTGAGCTGATTTGATTCTACCACGTAAAGCCAGTTCAAGATGGAGTGGTGCCAGCTGCACTCCTTGATGCCGAACTCGAAACTCGATGCCCATCGCCTCAAGATCTCGAAGTAAACGGTTGTCTATAGATAACGAGCCCACGTGCTTTCGACTCAGAGCATCAGCAACGACGTTTCCCTTGCCCGGTGTATACGCGATCGTTAGGTTATAGTCCTTAATAAGTTCTAGCCAACGCCGCTGCCAGAGGTTCAATTCCCGCTGGGTGAATAGGTACTTGAGGCTCTTGTGATCCGTAAAGATTTTGCAAGCAACACCATAAAGATAATGCCTCCATAACTTCAATGCAAACACAATTGCCGCCAATTCCAGATCATGCGTCGGGTAATTTTTCTCGTGCGGCTTCAGTTGCCTGGAGGCGTACGATATTACCTTGTCCCTCTGCATGATCATACACCCTAAGCCGAGTCCTGAAGCATCGCTGTATATCTGAAACTCTTCTACCCCATCTAGAAGTGCAAGAATCAGAGCTGAAACAAGACGCCGCTTAAGTTCTCGAAAGCTGGCTTCGCAGTCATCACCCCATTCGTATGCAATCCCTTTCTGAGTAAGGCGAGTCATCGGCGAGGCCAGTTTAGAAAAATCCTTCACGAACCTACGGTAGTATCCCGCTAGGCCCAGAAAGCTTCGAACTTCGCTGGCTGACGTAGGTTGTTTCCAGTCCACCACCGCCTCTATTTTCTTCGGGTCTACGGCGACGCCTTCGGCCGAGATGACATGACCAAGGAATGCCACGCTGTTCAACCAGAACTCACACTTGCTGAGCTTAGCGAACAATTGATGGTCTCGTAATGTCTGCAGCACGATCTTCAGGTGTTCCTTGTGCTCCGTCTCATTCTTGGAATAAATTAGTATGTCGTCTATGAACACGACTACAAACTTATCCACAAACGGCCGAAACACGCGGTTCATCAGATCCATGAAAGCTGCAGGAGCGTTCGTCAAACCGAACGACATCACGAGGAACTCATAGTGTCCGTAACGGGTTCTGAAAGCAGATTTTTGAATATGCTCTGATTTGATTTTCAACTGGTGATACCCTGACCTGAGATCAACTTTAGAGAAAACTGTTGCACCTTGCAACTGATCAAACAAGTCATCTATTTTTGGCAATGGGTACTGATTCTGCACGGTCGCCTTATTCAGCTCTCGGTAGTCAATACACAGCCACATGGATCCATCCTTCTTTTTCACGAACAGCACCGGAGCGCCCCACGGAGAAACGCTTGGACGAATGTATCCTCGGTCCAACAGATCTTGCAACTGAACTTTAAGTTCCTTAAGCTCTGCTGGGGCCATGCGATAAGGTGCCTTTGATATCGGTCGCGAATCCGAAAAAGTGTCAATGCTGAATTCGATCTCACGATCAGGAGGCATTCCAGGCAGCTCGTCTGGAAACACGTCGAGGAAATCTGCAATGACTTCAGCCTGAGTTGCATCTGCATATTCTCGCCGGGTGTCTCGAACAGAAGCTAAGTACCCTTCACAGCCCGAATGCAACATACGCCTAGCCAAAATTGCTGATATCACCATTGCCGTCTTCGGTGCAGCGCTGCACGAATAGTAGAACTCTGCCTCGCCGGGTAGACGGAATACGACTCGCTTCTCCGCGCACTCGATTGTTGTATGGCAAGCACCCAACCAGTCCATACCGAGAATAATATCATAATCATTGATGTCTAGTACAATGACATCTAAGGAAAGCTTCCTCCCTCCAATGCAAATATAACCATCCCTACAGATCGCATGGGCGGGCATATCGACTCCCGAAGGGGTACTTACGCAAAGGTTCATATTTAAAGGAGTAGAAGCTAATTTATGCTCAACAGTAAAATCAGCAGATATGAAACTATGCGTAGCGCCTGAATCGAATAAGACTCTAGCGGGCAAATCTCTGAAAAGTAAAGTACCTGTTACAACATTATCAGATACAGATGCCTCATCCTGAGTCAGTGCATAGACTCGGCCTTGAGCACCCTGGCGTTGTGGATTGACCGGCACAGCATTGGCATCACTTGCTGGAGGCCCTTTGTTTTAATTTTCTTTGCTCTGATTCGGCTTGCCCTCTCGGCAGTTAAACTGTTTGTGGCCCAGACGACCATATTTGAAACATCCTTGTACCCGACATTCATTCACTTTATGCCCTGATTTGCCGCACCGGATGCAGTTCAGTGATTGGGATTGGCCCCTATTATCAGATGTATGTGACCGCTTGTGTGCTCCAGACCCTCCCGTTTTATGAGGATGTTTATTGTTGTTGGTACGGGGGGTTTGCACCTCGGCCTTTGGGAGAGGGCGCCCAAAGATTCGCTCGCTGTTCAGAGCCGCTTCGTAACATTTCCTGTATGTTTGGCATTTTTGGTTGATGACGTCCCTACGCAAATCGTCATTCAAAACCTTCTGAAACCGATAGCACCACGCCTGCTGATTAGGCAAGAAGTGCCCTGCAAACTTAGCTAGTTTAGCGAACACTGAGTCGTAATCGTCAACAGACAGACTTCCTTGCACCAGATTACTAAAGTCGTCTTCCTTTTGTTGACGCACGGCTCGGGGAATATATTGTTCAATGAAGGCAGATTTGAACATTTTCCAAGTAATTTTACAGTTGGGATTGGCATCATAAATCCCTTGCTTCGTGGCTTCCCACCAATCATGCGCACGCAGTTCCAGCTGAACCGATGCACAAGCCACTCGCTTGGATCCCCTGATGCCAACCAGGTTGAAGAGTCCTTCCAGCTTAGCAATCCACCCCATCACCACGTCCGGTTCGGCTCGTCCGTTGAACGTTGGCGGATGCATTTTAGTGAACTCGGCTGCACGGCAGGAGTTCCTTGCTGGAGGGTGAGTCTCTTCCGACTCTTCTTCTACCGCCACGGTCGGCGGCGTGACCAGCGTCCCTGTGGCTGCCCCGTTGCTTGGTACCAGGGATAAAATCAGTTGCATCATTGTATCCATTTGCTTCTATTGAGAAGCAAACTGCGCTTGTATATTAGCTTGTTGGGTAACAGCTTATTGTTGCTGCGCCTCAATGAGGTGCATAAGCCGTTCCGCCATACCGGTTGAACCCGCTCCCCCGGATTCTCCAGAGCTTGCTGGATCGCTCTGAATGGGTTGAGCACAGCTGGTAGTTGCAGTGTTCTTCTTTGCTATGGCTACAAAAGAGAGTAGCTTGTTAATACTCCAAAAACGAGAGATTTTGTATCTATGGGCTCATTGTATAGGCGACTCATCTCATGCAGCGGACGCCGAGCGCAACTCAATTGAGAGGCGCATCAAACTCCTATATAATCTTTTAAAATCCCATGGAAGTAAAGCCTAGGCTCTGATACCAATATGTCATGCCCCAATCCCGTAAGGGTCGATCGTCCTCGCTGGATCCTTTACGGAACCGATTCGTCCTCGCTTGGGGCGTGATGCCGTGCGAGCCTGGATTTGCGCTCGCACAAGGTAAGGACTTGCAGTTATAGGAACCCATTTTGAAACACAATTTAGAAAACACATTCACAGAGATTTGAACACAAGTGCAGGAAGAAACATACTTTTTCATTGATAATTCAGAGTAATTTACATAGAGTTTACATTGATGCGCCTCTCGGCTACTTGATTTGCATTACAAAAAGATAACTCAAAAGGCAGGGCGCGCTCCATCAGATAGTCCATGTCGTTCATACATTACGCCCTTGTATAGGTTGAAAGTCCAAGCCTCCAAAATGATCTGACTCCAACTATACTTCAAAAATAGAGGTGCTCCTAATGCCTCCTCGTCTATCCACTAGCGTTGCACCGTCTGAGTGCCTGAAATAGTTGCCCACAACGTGGGTCAGTACTCAACTTGTACTGGTGAGCGGGATGAACCCACTCGACTAAATCGACACTAGCTTATTAGGGGCGAGCATGCATTAAGATGAACTTCTAAAAAGAAGCAAGTGAATTCAATTCATATCAGTTGCATGTTTTGATAGGAATGAAAATAGCATTGAATCAAACCAGTGCATCGATTGCTTACTCAACCGATGCACGCCTTCCCTGCAATGAAACACAAGTATACTTACCATCTGCACAAGACAATAAATTAGCATGTGTTCTATTCTATGCGGTCATTGGTGTGATCGACACCTTAGGGACATATTTCAAGCATTAGCGGCGCGCCCTATCAGCCCGGGTAGCAAGTCCTGCTGGAGGTCCCGTAATGCATCGTGACGAGCACGAATCAAATATTTCCCTCCGGATCGATACGGTTCCAGTGCCCCGGAAAGCCGTTTCGAGGAAATGCCAAACCTTGTGCACAAGTTGTCCCAGACCATGCAAATGCATGAACAATTCATATTATCATACAATGTATCGAAATAAACAAAGAAGTAAAGCAGCAATATATATCTCATGCAACAGTTCATATTTTCTCAATGCGGTGTTCCGATTTTGGTATCCCATAGGTCCAAACTCCATCCGAGGCACTAGGCTGCCACCAACGACCAATTTTCTTTATAATAACTCAAATTATAAGGTATGCAAGCATATAGTAAAATTAGTCTACAAATCCTATGTTCCTTTCTTAGTGGCTGGCATGCATTGTGGCAAAGATTTCCTAGGCGTCCAACCGGGCATCATCGAGTGAACGTTTGAAACATTAGAGATGTGGGCGTGAAGAAGTAGGAAAGAAGGGTCCAAACCACTCACTGGTTAAGGAAAAAGGTAGCTGAAACACGAATCCCGCCTAGCGATGATCAAACGTCAGTTACGCGGACCTGCACAGCACGAGCACCAATTAGAATTCTTGCCTATCCTTCCTTGCCGAACTCCCCAAGAATCAAAGCTCCAAACGATAAAACCAGCAGCGAAAACCAAGCAAATCGAAAGCAACACCAAATCAAAATCACAAAGCGGCAATCAAAAAAACCAAGAAACCAAACACGAAAACTATTGGACTCGTTTCAATAGAGGCCTTTCCATGAGTTGGAAAGGATCATTGCATTTTGTCCGTGGCAAGAAGATGCCGAAGATCTAAGCTACGACTCAGACGGACTAGCCACAAGCCCAATTACGTAGTGCACATCCCGGTCGGATCGGGATTTGAGGCACTACATGCGTAGCCTATTGTCTCTGTTCCTGCATCATGATTTGGAAGAATTGGAACAGCTGTGCTTGGACATCCTACGGTGCTGATACAGCTGGAAAAGTCCTATTAGGCGCACTGGAAGGATCAGGTGGAACCGTTTGGTGAGTCTGTCCATCTGGCCCCGGAAGTCTAGGAGTCGTTGAGGCCTCTCTACATATTTGGCCATTGACTGGAGGTGTGTCACCCCCGGTGGAGGTACGTCTACTACGCAAATTCATCTCACTGCAAGATATGGACGAAAAGATTAGAAAGAGTACTAGAATCAAGCAGGATGCAAGCATTTAAATAGGACAAGTTGAAAGGAAGATGAGTTATAGTCAGGTGTGGAAGAGATCCTATACTCTATTCCTATACGAAGGCTTGTTCGGTATAGTAACGTAATCGAGACAATATATTCTGGACCTGCATGGGCCACCACAAAAATATGTGATGTCCAGTCCCAGATTACGTATCATGCCAGCCGTATATATACGATAACTCTAATGTGTTGGAATATCATAACATATACGTACGATGTATATGAATATCAAATCCACAAGTGGTAATATACTATCGACACAAGTCACACGCAATATATAACTCATCTACAACACAAATAAAAAATAAAAAATAAATAACTCAATCTCAAATATGAAGAATCATAGAATGATAGTCGGGTGGAAACAAATCCACTACCAGTCGACTATACAAAAAACTAAATGAAAGAAGAGATCAAAACTCCAATATAAGATAAATGTCAATAAACAAATAGCAACTAAAATATCCATCATCTGCGAAGAATCAGTAGTACTCCGAAGGTAAGACCTCATCAATTTGGTACGAAGCGTCAGGTCCGAGTTCGTACTCCTGCGGATAATCCTTCCCGTCTACACCTGGAAGTGGACCAGGTCCTCAGAGGAACGTAACAAGATACAAAAATAATATGCAAATAAAGTACTGAAAATAAACATCCAAGGGTCGCCTAACCGTCTATGTGAATGCACTTTGAGAACAATTTTCCAACACGTGGGCTATCTGGCTAAAATAGGATTAGCATGATTCTCTCGGAGAATTAGGGGCCTAAAAAGCATCACGTCTTTTGAACGTCAGTGGCCGCATGTAAATATATAATATAAGGGTCATCTGACTACGCATCTCCGGTGGAGCGTACGGGTTACATAAGAAAAAGTGTAAATGAGCCCAAATGCCTTACTTATTGTTATCCCCACCCCATGCTCTATTCATGCCATATCCATGACAGGATGACATCTCTAATGACTTCCAAGCCTTCTAATCATGCAATTCTCTCAGCAGTTATCCCTATCTATCGTACGTCCTATACGCACAAGTGGCCAGCTCGTAATAAAAGTACGTGTCCTACATGAGACTCACACTCCTGTAACAATTATGTCATGGCCAATAAAACATAAGAATGCCTCATGATTAAGAAGAGTACATGAATCAAGCAGGATGCAAGAACTTAAGTAGGACATGTTGGAAGGAAGATAAGTTATAGTTAAGTGTGGATGAGATCTAAAATTCTAATCCTAGGTGCAAGCCCGCTCGGTACAGTGACGTAACCGAAACGGCTAACTCAACCTGCATGGGCCACCACAAAAATATGTCACATCCCAGTCCCAAAATGTAGGACTAGGAACACGTAAACATGCCAGCCGCATGGATATGGCAACTCCAATATATGGAAACCATAATCCAAGCGTACGCTGTAATATGAATATAATTCACATGTGGTATACATAATGTCACAAGTCACAGATATGCTAATCTCATCCACACAACAAGTCATAGAAAAGAAATACTAAACTAGAATAAGGAGTCTGAAATATCCAGAAAATAATAGTAGGGTGGAGACAAATCCACTACCAATGACTATATCCAAAACTAAAATGAGAGAGGAGTATAAAATCTCCAATATAAAATAATGTGAAGACAGAAGCGTATCAGCTAAAAGAATCCATCGCTAGATAATCAACGATGCTCAGAAGGTAAGACCTCCTCGGCAGAAAGGAATGCGTCAGGTCCAGGCCCGTACTTCTGCAAATACTCAAGAGCAGATACACCTGGCAGAGGACCAGGTCCTCAGAGGGACGTAACAAGATACAGAAAATACGAGCCAACTTGAATACAGTAAACATGCATATAATTTGAAAATAATTAAGTACGCTGTATAAGACAATCTATATGAATGCAAATGAGGACAACTTTTTGACGTATGGGCAAGGGTAGGCTACTCGATCTAATCCTCACAACCTCACGCTCGTCAGTGGACATCATCAGCCGACATACCTCAGGGGTAGCGACCCTCGGACTCCATCAATCGACATACCTCGGGGGTAGTGACCATCGGACATGACCCACCATAGAGCGTGCTAGTGACTACGGTGTTACCAGAGTGGTTAAAGCCCATACGCCTAATGATTGTCCTCTATGATACTAAGTGCTATGTGTGTTTCAACATATCTAATACATAGTAATGACTGAAAGAAAACTACACATGCAAGAATAAGAAATGCAATAAATATAAAGAAATATAAATAGCATGTAGAGGTACTGTAACAATTTGGCAAGGTATCTTGCCTGGCAAGAAGGCTGCAAAATATAGTGTCCCAATGTCAACACCAAGAGTCAGAAGCTACGGCCTCAGAATGAACGTCTCCGGATACTGAAATAAATATCACCAACGTTCCCAGAATAAGCAAAATAGCTAAAATGCACATCCCTTTCGTCCAATTTGGACACAGGGGCAAAACGGTAATTTTGGGCAAAAGTGGGGTCCACGTGTGGCTCACTTTGCACCGAAAAGCGTGCCAAGGGTAACAGTCTCTAAATGGGACAAACTATAGGTCAAACAACTCTAGATGCCAATACGAACCCAACGGTATGTCCAAATATGGATTCCGATGGGCCGAACAGAATTTTGTCCAAAAGTCAACTGTGGGGCCCGCCAATTGGCGATCTGGTCAACCGCCTCAGAAATGCGTGAAAATTGGGTCACAGGACCAGTGCGTTAGCACGAGTCCAGTGGCGCAAATTTCGTCATAATCTGACAAGCGTGCACAAAATACGCGTGAGTTCCACAAAAGTTGTGACACGGTGTGTGTCCGCGGATACGGTCCGATTCTGGCATGCACACGTGTCCGAATCAGTCTCCACGAATTTTTATGTGTCCGGTTACGCTGCGTGTACCATTGGGTACACTTTGTACAAGGCGGGGCGGTCCCGTTTGGCGAGGCGTGCTCCATTTTCCAACTTTTGGAAATCTGGAAAAAAGTAGGTGCGCGCAGTTTTGTGACGAATATAATTCTGTCCACAGCAACTAATAGCATATGGTTATTTAACTAAAAATAAACTAGGTCAAGTGTTCTACAGGTATAAAAAAGAATCACCAAATTTGGATCTCTGTGGTGGGAGATACGAACTCGACAATATAGGTGGTCACCGCAATTTTCTGCAATTTCAGAATTGGGTCTGTTCCGCCCACTTGGGCGCTATTTTTCACCTAGGGGTACATGTTTTCCGAGGTTGGCTATAACACAAATATAGAAGAGGGTTAAGGGGTGATCATACCGGTGAAGACGGAACAGCGTTTGGTTGAGCGAGTCGACGGAAAATCACTCCGGAGCGAAGGTGCTTCGAGTGGAAATCTGCAGGGCGCGAGGTCGGAGTCGTCGGGATGGTTGGATGGCTTGGCGGGGCTTCTCTGGCTGCGGTGACGGCTCTAGATGGGAAGAGGAGGTCTGGAGCTTTAGGTTAGAGTTTTTGAGAGGTAACTATATATATATATATATATATATATATTATATAATAGGGAAAGAGAGAGGGATGGAGCGGACGGGTTTACGGCCAAGAGGGGAGTGAAATAGGCTGCGGGTCCGTGGAGTAATCAAATTACTAAGGGGCGGTCCACGTGGGGAGCAAGCCGCTGAAGGCTAAAGGGTTGAAGGGCGGGGGCTTAGATGAGTTGCTGAATGGATGCTAAGTAATAGTTTAGTTTAGTATACTAAGGGGCGGTCTACAGCAAGTTAAATTGCTAAAGTGGGAATCTGGGAGCAAATCACTAAGGATGGGAATAAGCAAATGCTACGTTGCTTTGCTTGCAGTACTAAGTAGTAGTAGTATTGTTAGTATTATTATTATATTATTATTATTATTAGTTACTTCTCATTAAGTAATTCTTTTCTTAATCTTTTCTTTTCTTAATATATATATACATATATATATATATTTGTGTATACATATATGTTATATATATTCTCATAAGAAAATTTATAGATTAGAATAATGCACAACATTAGGCTAGCAACTGCTCAAGGGGTCCCCTACATGAAATAAATTCCAAAAAATTTCTGATGGTCCCATAAGTCCTCTAAGTACCTGAACACCCAAAAATAAAAATTATTAAAAATCTATTTCTCCTATTTAGCACATAATTACCATAATTAAATTATTAATAAATAAAAAATAATAAATACGGTTTCTAGAAATAGGGGTTTTATATTCAACCAAACTTACAAAAATTTTGTCCTCGAAATTGACACTAACCCATATTCATAATGATAACTAGAACTATTATACTACATTAGTGTCTAGCAGGATTCTTAAACTCATGGTCTGCCATTCTAACACTTTCTCATCTATTGTCCATACACTATTCAATCATCCTCTAACTTGTCTACACTACCCAACTTACAAAAATTCTACTAGTGGTCACCTTCTTTGAAGCTATTGTCTAGATTGTAAGGCAATTATATTTATTGGATCGAGAATCTTGGGATACCTGTCTGGAATCTCATAACTATGACTTTTCCCATAACCGTCAAGTATCATAGTCTAATACTGCCACGCCACCTGGCCAGTATGGCTGCAAGTAATTCGACTATTCTACCATAATCGTCTGGCTGCAACTGTCGCTACCTCGCCAGCAATTTGTCATAGTCATCAGTTCATAACAAGTGCCTTCAACTCTTTCCTAGGCATAGTCTAGGTTTTAGGGAAACACTTAAGGTCTTGACTAACTATTAGGGGTATGATCTAACAATTTCTACTAGGCTACATGGTGCTACTTAAGGGTTATACTACTAAAGAATACAGATATTGCTATAGTGCATATATATATTAAGAACTCATCCTTAGTTATCAAGCATTACTAACATATTTATGTTTAACTAACAAAATAGGGGTGAGGTTGATATCAAACAATTCATAATGGCACGAAAGATATGACTATGATAGGAAGAGTTACGCACGAGATAAGGAATAAATATAAAAGGAGGAGATGAGTCATCCAAGAGGGCGAGATAAGGATATGGGAAGAATACTACTACTGCTACTCCCGTCATCCATTAGCATCGCGTGTATGCCATCTGGATAGAGTAGAAATATATCCTCATAACTACTAGACTACCATATATATAATTCTATATCTATTTGTGCATCTAAGAGCTTGTGTCACAATGGGGGTTATGAGTATGCAAAGACAGTTATAACAAAAAGGTCATACCTGTATCTATGGCTTCCTGTGTCTGCTCTCCCATACTTGTCATAATGAGTGCTTGGCCTTGTCCTTGGTTATTCAACTGGGGTCTAGTCCCCTCCATTTGTGCAGACTGTAGAAGCAGTGGTGGGTCCCTTTGGTCTTCTATACTTGAGGGTGTATGCGGTGTTCCTGATTCTAATGCCATAGGTCTCTGGTTCTGTTTAGGACATTCTCGGGCTTGATGGTGAGTTGATCCACATATCATACACAACCCCAATTGACGATGACAGTCTCTTAGAATATGACCTGTCCTTCCACAATAGTGACAAGTACGGAGCTCCTTGGTTGGATATGGTTCAGCACTATCTGATTGCTGGCGTGTCAAAGGGTGTCGAATGGGTCCTCCTTGCTGTATCCTTACTGGTCCTTGGTGACTTCTCTGTTGAATTCTGTTTCCCTTGCTGATGGCCTCCTGGATCCTGGCCTCTGTCAATAGCTCGGCATAAGAGATCCGGGACTGGGAGCTAGTGTAGTGCTGGAGCTCCTGAGTCAGCCCGCGGTGAAACCTCTTAGCCTTCTCCAAGTCATTAGGTATTAGGACTGTGCCATACTTACTGAGACGGCTAAATTCTGCGTCATACTCATCAACCGTCTTGTCCCCTTGCTCTAGATGGAGGAACTGATCGTACAATACGTCCCTTACAGTATCCGAGAAGTACTTCCTCTCAAAGCATTCCAAGAATTGTTCCCAAGTCTGACGCATACCCAACTGGCGCTCCATTGATTCCCACCAGTGATGCGCGTTGCCTTCTAACTGAGTCCTCACGCCTATCATCCATAGGTTAGAAGGTAATTGTGATGCCTTTAACAACTTCTTGGTATTGGCAATCCAGTTTGTGGTCTCCTCTGGACTCTCATTGCCATTATATGGCTTAGGGCCCATCTGCACAAAGTCCTTGACTGAACTGACCCGAGCTTGTGGTACTGAAACTAGTGCCTGGGTTGGTTTAGGGGCTAGTACAGCCATTCTCTCAAGTGCTGCCAGAAATTCTAGCCTTTGCTCTGCTGTTTGCTGCCTCTGCTCGGCTGCCTGCTACCTTTGTTCCTGTATTATCATCTGGAAGAATTGGAACAGCTATGCTTGGCCATCTTGCGGTGCTAGTGGAGCTGAAAAAGTCCCATTAGGTATCGTGGTAGGAGTTGATGGAATTTGATTGTTAGTCAGTCCATCCGGTCCGGGAAGAAGAGGTATCATTGAGGTCACTCCTAGTGGTTGGTCGTCGTCCCCTGGAGACGTGTTGTCCCCGGTGGCGACATGCCCGTTATTCAAATTCATCTCTCTGCAAGAGATGGACGAAGGATTAAGAAGAGTACATGAATCAAGCAGGATGCAAGAACTTAAGTAGGATATGTTGGAAGGAAGGTAAGTTATAGTCAAGTGTGGATGAGATCTAAAATTCTAATCCTAGGTGCAGGCCCGCTCGGTACAGTGACGTAACCGAAACGGCTAACTCGACCTGCATGGGCCACCACAAAAATATGTCACGCTCCAGTCCCAAAACGTAGGACTAGGAACACGTAAATATGCCAGCCGCATGGATATGGCAACTCCAATATATGGAAACCATAATCCAAGCGTACGCTGTAATATGAATATAATTCACATATAGTATACATAATGTCACAAGTCACAGATATGCTAATCTCATCCACATAACAAGTCATAGAAAAGAAATACTAAACTAGAATAAGGAGTCTGAAATATCCAGAAAATAATAGTCGGGTGGAGACAAATCCACTACCAATGACTATATCCAAAACTAAAATGAGAGAGGAGTATAAAATCTCCAATATAAAATAATGTGAAGACAGAAGCGTATCAGCTAAAAGAATCCATCGCTAGATAATCAACGATGCTCAGAAGGTAAGACCTCCTCGGCAGAAAGGAATACGTCAGGTCCAGGCCCGTACTCCTGCAAATACTCAAGAGCAGATACACCTGGCAGAGGACCAGGTCCTCAGAGGGACGTAACAAGATACAGAAAATACGAGCCAACTTGAATACAGTAAACATGCATATAATTTGAAAATAATTAAGTACGCTGTACAAGACAATCTATATGAATACAAATGAGGACAACTTTTCGACGTATGGGCAAGGGTAGGCTACTCGATCTAATCCTCACAACCTCACTCTCGTCAGTGGACATCATCAGCCGACATACCTCGGGGGTAGCGACCCTTGGACTCCATCAATCGACATACCTCGGGGGTAGCAACCATCGGACACGACCCATCATAGTGCGTACTAGTGACTACGGTGTTACCAGAGTGGTTAAAGCCCATACGCCTAATGATTGTCCTCTATGATACTAAGTGCTATGTGTGTGTCAACATATCTAATACATAGTAATGACTGAAAGAAAACTACACATGCAAGAATAAGAAATGCAATAAATATAAAGAAATATAAATAGCATGTAGAGGTACTATCATAATTTGGCAAGGTATCTTGCCTGGCAAGAAGGCTGCAAAATGTAGTGTCCCAATGTCAACACCAAGAGTCAGAAGCTACGGTCTCAAAATAAACGTCTCCGGATGCTGAAATAAACATCACCAACGTTCCCAGAATAAGCAAAATAGCTAAAATGCACATCCCTTTCGTCCAATTTGGACACAGGGGCAAAACGGTAATTTCGGGCAAAAGTGGGGTCCACGTGTGGCTCACTTTGCACCGAAAAGCGTACTGAGGGTAACAGTCTCTAAATGGGACAAACTATAGGTCAAACAACTCTAGATGTCAATACGAACCCAACGGTATGTCCAAATGTGGATTCCGATGGGCCGAACAGAATTTTGTCCAAAAGTCAACTGTGGGGCCCGCCAATTGGCGATCTGGTCAATCGCCTCAGAAATGTGTGAAAATTGGGTCACAGGACCAGCGCGTTAGTACGAGTCCAGTGGCGCAAGTTTCGTCGTAATCTGACAAGCGTGCACAAAATACGTATGAGTTCCACAAAAGTTGCGACACGGTGTGTGTCCGCGGATACGGTCTGATTTCGGCGCGCACATGCGTCCGAATCAGTCTCCACAAATTTTTACGTATCCGGTTACGCTGCATATAACGTTGGGTATACTTGGTATACGGCGGGGCGGTCCCGTTTGGTGGAGCACGCTCCATTTTCCAACTTTTGGAAATCTGGAAAAAAATGGATGCGTGCAGTTTTGTGACGAATATAATTCTGTCCACAGCAACTAATAGCATAGGGTTATTTAACAGAAAATAAACTAGGTCAAGTGTTCTACAAGTATCAAAAAGAATCACCGAATTCGGATCTCTGTGGTGGGAGATACGAACTCGGCAATATAGGTGGTCACCGCAGTTTTCTGCGATTTCAGAATTGGGTCTGTTCCGCCCACTTGGGCGCTATTTTTCACCTAGGGGTACACGTTTTCTGAGGTTGGCTATAACACAAATATGGAAGAGGGTTAAGGGGTGATCATACCGGTGAAGACGAAACAGCGTTTGGTTGAGCGAGTCGACGGAAAATCACTCCGGAGCAAAGGTGCTTCGAGTGAAAATCTGCAGGACGCGAGGTCGGAGTCGTCGGGATGGTTGGATGGCTTGGCGGGGCTTCTCTGGCTGCGATGATGGCTCTAGATGGGAAGAGGAGGTCTGGAGCTTTAGGTTAGGGTTTTTGAGAGGTAGCTATATATATATATATATATATATTATATAATAAGGAAAGAGAGAGGGATGGAGCGGACGGGTTTGCTTCCAAGAGGGGAGTGAAATAGGCTGCGGGTCCGTGGAGTAATCAAATTACTAAGGGGTGGTCCACGTGGGGAGCAAGCCGCTAAAGGCTAAAGGGTTGAAAGGCGGGGGCTTAGATGAGTTGCTCAATAGATGCTAAGTAATAGTTTAGTTTAGTATACTAAGGGGCGGTCTACAGCAAGTTAAATTGCTAAAGTGGGAATCTGGGAGCAAATCACTAAGGATGGGAATAAGCAAATGCTACGTTGCTTTGCTTGCAGTACTAAGTAGTAGTAGTATTTTTAGTATTATTATTATATTATTATTATTATTAGTTACTTCTCATTAAGTAATTCTTTTCTTAATCTTTTTTTTTCTTAATATATATATACATATATATATATTTGTGTATACATATATGTTATATATATTCTCATAAGAAAATTTATAGATTAGAATAATGCACAACATTAGGCTAGCAACTGCTCAAGGGGTCCCCTACATAAAATAAATTCCAAAAAATTTCTGATGGTCCCATAAGTCCTCTAAGTGCCCGAACACCCAAAAATAAAAATTATTAAAAATCTATTTCTCCTATTTAGCACATAATTATCATAATTAAATTATTAATAAATAAAAAATAATAAATACGATTTCTAGAAATAGGGGTTTTACAATATATATATATATTCCGATAGAAGGAAGTTATGGGTCGGGTTAGTATGCTGTTGTGTTTCGTGTTTAAGGGGCGGGGGTGAAAGGTCTATGCTGCTGCTACTTTTGTTAGTAGCACTAGCAAGTGCTCTTATTTTTTCCCTTTTTCTTTTCTTTACTTTATTAATACTTTCTTTATTTATCTTACTTTTATTTTATATATTCTTTTTAACAACTAACTTATTTATTATTATATTATATTTTACTTTATTTATTTATTATTAATACTAGAATCATTATTATTTTTATTATTATTCTATAATACCAAAATTATTTTATTTATTACGAGAAATTCTAATTTCTAATATACTAACGTAGTAAGGGTCACCCTCACGTATTACTATTCTAACAAAATTATGTATTTATATATGCATATATTATTTTATTAATTATAAAACTTAGGGTGGTTACATGACCGAAGCCCTAGCCCTATCCCTAGACTTGGTTCTAGGAAGATGTTTGTTAGTCCATCAAGGCAAGTACATCTTGCTCAAAGTGGCGAAGCTATAAATTTTCATATTTTTATATGATTAGTAAATTAAAATATGTTTAATGGAAAATGTCCTCCTTGATGTTATTATTAGTTTTAGTTCTTGAAGTTTTTGGTTTTGATGAACGGTTTTGAGTAGATCTGAATTTTAAAGTTAGAGTTTTCATGGGTTCAATTTTTTTTTTTGTTTTGATCTATTAAAATATGGTATTTCAGAAAAATAGTTTTTTTGGTTGATGGATCACTTTATTTCGAGCACTTTGGCTTTTGTTTCACTTGATTTAGAGTTAAAATAAAGTTTTTATGAAGAAAATATTTTTTGAATTTTTGGAGCTTTTTTGCCATGGCTGAACTTGCTGTCTAGAGAAGACGAAGTTCTCATTCGGCCAGCGCCTTCCATGCGGCAGGATCCTTATGCGGCTGGACTATTTGTCGCATAGCCAACTCGCATACGTCCATCTTGTTGGATGCGTGACTGACCTTTACACAAGTGTTCTAGAACTAATCCTTGAACCCTTTGTGTTTTCAATAGCTGAACGAATGAGAAGTTCGCTAAGTCCAAGAGACCTCCATGCGGCATCAACCTCCATGCAGCAAGCAGAGCATGCGACAACTTTCCTTCGGATGTATGACCCTGATTGTTTGGCTCATCCTTTCATGGTTTTTGTCTTTTCTGACACTTTCTGGCCTGTCACATCGATCACTTAACTGACACGTATTTAATGCACGTCACTTTGGCACTTGTTCCAAGAGAGTGGACTTTTGTCCGGAGCATGCGACCTGGAGCCATATGCGGCCTGGGGTAGCATGCGGCCAGCTCGTCCAAGCGGCCAGTTTCTTATGCGCCTGATCTGTGCAAGCGACCTGTCCCATGCGACAATCCATGCATACAATTCTTATGTGCATATGTGATCCGATGCGACCCTAGTAATCTATGTACACATTCCACGATTTTTTTGGTTTAATTTTTATTTGGAATATTTTTTATCTTACACTGTGTCTGATCATGGTTTCTTGCTTGTGTTATTCCAAGGAAGAATGGACTTAGTAACCAGTCTGTGCTAGACCGGACTATGTGCTAGAACTGTCTATGTTCATAGTACGATCGTATGCTGTAGTAGACTATGTGGCAACCCAGAGTAAACTCAAATTAGTAGATTAACTTATCCTTTTGTTAGTTGAATAGAGTGAGGGGCGTAGTTCTTCTTGGGAGACAATCTGTAATTTTGGTCCTTATTTGGTTTAAGAATTTTGGATCTGCTCAAGAGTAGTTCACACTTTTTCTCTTACTCATGTTTGACGACAAAATCATTAATTCGAGGATTTTATATCATAAATTTAGGCTTCCAATTGATTGACAGTTTGTGTACCTAATTTGAGGAGATTATACTTTGACAAGTATCCAATGTGATAAGGCTCATACAACTAACTGTAAGTTTGGTAATTTGACCCAATTTCTTGTATCCGTGCTGATACAATTACTACATACTACGTATATATGTATTATAATGGGCACTTAGGTGTGACATAACTTGCTACGTGCTATGAGATTACATGTTTCGGATTATTCATCGAGAATGCCTCCTATACTACGTAACGTGATATTATTATATTATTTCTCCAGTACGGGCATGGTATGTGGGTCAACAACCAGAGCGTGGTTAGGATATTTGTTTGATTAATTTGTTGTATTACACTTGGAGGAATCCAGATTTGGCTCTCGAGCAATAATGTGGATTTGTAACTAGCACACACGTACCACAGTGCATTATCTAAGGAGGACGATCGTGTAACCACGATACGGTATTCTAATAACTATAGGGCTAATTAAGTAACTGAACTTGTAGAGCATTGGGATGGAATAGAATATCGAGATCATGCGTGGTAGCTATCGTTAGGACATATGTCCTAGGACGTCATGTTGGTCCCCAACGGATACCGTATATCATCTACAGTAGTAGAGTGCAGTATTCGGCTATATTATATATTATTATATAATTTTTTGTGCGATGGCCTTACGAGGGACCGGTGCTTACATATTATATGCTATACGTTTATTGGCTCGGTAAACCTGCCTCACCATCAGTATGATCTGAGGATTCTAACATTGCATTATTCTTTTGAGATAACTCAGACTCCACATAACAAGACGTATGATTGATTGGCGGATATAAAAGAGTATGTGCTGGTAGTCTAGGGACATGAACTGTTGTGGTACGATGGTTCAACCCTTGTCCTTGTTTGGTTGTAGGGTTGCACCAATGTGTCACAATAGGTCATGTACCGAAGCTGCATATTATATCTATATCTTAGCTTGTATTATGGCATGTGTGTCTTGGATTATATTGATGGATTGTATCTTTGTTGTGTTCATAATTGGTGAGTCGTACCATATCTTAGAGTAGTACGATACCTCTTGTCCTTGTTTGGTTGTAGATATGTCCTACTGCTCCGCTGAAAGGTCATATGCTGGCAGTTGTGGCACGGATTTCCTATTTTATTTACTTTATTTATTTTTGCTTCATTCACTTGTGCTCTTTTGTGTTACTTGCTATCGAGACCTGACCCCCGCTGGTTTTGTTTGGCCAGCCTTAGTAACAAAGCCCGAGGATTCTGTCATGTATCTGACCAATGGCGCACACCAGGAGGATGTTCGTTAAGGAACTTGAGTGGGTTTTTTCTCCCCCACTATGAGTATTATTTTGTATTACCTTTTTGTCATTTAGCCGACGGCACCTGTTAGCCAATTTATATGAACATTAATTCCTCTACATGGTTGTATATTATTCAGACCAAGGCTGACTTACAGTAATATACTCTTGACAATGTACTAGTGTACCATCCTGTATAACTAGTTTCATGATCATTCTGATAGAGCATTATGGACACCTAACTGTTTTATCTTACATGTTTATTCTTATTATTTCTTGGTTGATGATTGAGACATATATGTTCTTGACTATAGGTGACTTGATATTAGCATGCACCCCCTTGTCTCTAGACAATGTTGGCACATTATGGGTTACTTCGATATTCCGTAAGGTATGGTTGGCTGAGTCACTCCTCCGCTCTCTAGTATTATGGTTCTAGGACATGATAACCTTGTAGGCGACAATCGCGAGTATGGATATTGAAGTATTCGTATGTCGCATAGCCTGGGAATGATATTACGTACTCGGCTTATCGTATTCCGGGAACGGGATATGACACATCTTTTAGTTGTGGCCCATATAGGTCTTAAAAAAAACCTAGGATATAATGAAGGTCAAGCTTTGGAGGAGACCTATATAGGTTTAGCTATAGAAGCCTATAAGTTATGCTCTTAGAAAAAGTTTACAAGAAACCTCAGAATAGAGGATACCATAGGTTTATCTGTATAGACCTTTACTTAATGGATTTATAATAATGATACTATATAGTCAAGAATCCTAGTATAAGATTTCCATTAAAGTTATAGATGATATTCGAAAAGTTGTGGGTGGTATAAGTATATACATGACCTAAAATCTAGCAGACTAGTACTCTTATTAGAGTTGGTGAAGGATCTAGGAATTTTTTTTAAGGATCACAAACTGGGTATCCTTAGTAAACCTGAAGTTCATATTTATTTAGAACTATTATATAGATAGAAATAGTAAGGGATAAGAACCAGGTATCCTTATGATTTAGACTTATATTTAGATTGGGCATAATATGTTCTATGAGAGTTATATATATATATATATATATATATATATATATATATATATATATATATATATATATATATATATATATATATATATATATATAGTTTGGAATGACTATTGGGTAAGTGAGTACTAGCAATATCTTGTTTAAGGAATATGTATAATAGCTATTGTATAATATTATATATAGTTTATTAAGAGTCTAATTCCTTAATCTCTTGACCTTATCAATGCTTAAGTGTCAAACAGTTTCCTTTTCTTTGTTAAATATTTGTTATCTAATTATGTCACAAACCCAACATTCTTCAAAACTTTTAATTTTCTTGCTTCATTCAACATTTGTTGATTAAAAATTTAGAACTATATCGTCTGTTTCTCCATCCAATTCCATCTTCAGTATCAACCCTAATTTTTGGAAATTGTCCTCCATTTAATATCCATATCTATTACTCATTCATTGCTCATTTGACTTCTTGTGAAACAATATTTTGATTAAAATTTCTGTGATTGATTTTTTTTGTGAATTAATATTTATTGTGTTAAAAATTCGAGAATTCTTTAAATTGATTTGATGAGACAGTAAGACCTGTAGTCAATCAATTGAATCGTGAAAAGAGAAGTTTTTGCAGCTATCCGGACTGGCCATCTGGACTGGTGAGGCACATATTCTCAAAACATGATTCAGAAATTTAAATAAGATTTCGGGAATCAAGATAAAAATTGTTTTAACTGATTTCAAAATTTGATATTTAGATTTAGATTTCATTTTATCTCAATTTGGATTCGAAAACCATTGACCTAAAAAACTTAAAATGACATATAGTACTTTTAATAATATAGATATATTAGTTTATCTTAAGTTATAACATTACTTATTAGTTTTGATATTATGATAAAGTAATGCTGATGATATTTAGAAAAACTTGAAAGTTAATTATTGATTTTGAATATATTTTAGATTACTAAGAATATCCTGACCTGTAAGGTTACTGACAGTTATAATTCCTACTCATCTAAAGATATTAATAGTATGGCAGCAAGACGCTGCAGCCATGAATCCTGATAGTGAAACGGTATCTTGATCGCAGCCATGTGCACAGTGGAGTTGTACACGATTACTATATCACATCAGAAAATAAGAAATAAGGAATATGATGATGACCTCATAAATCATACATGATTATGGTATCTGACAATTTATTGATTATATAAAATTTTAATATTGTTATTGACTTCAAGTATTTTCTATCTTCGTGAAGCTTTTAATAAATATGAAATTGAAAACATTTTATTTGAAATATATTACTACTTCATCTTTGTAAATGGATAGAATATCCTGATTTCTCTATATTCGTTTTGAAAAACTTATCTATACATTTTAAATTTTGTGGACAAAATTTGTGTAAGGTGGGTAGAGTGTCAGAGTCGTGATACTATAACTTCGGTAAACTGTGTCGTAATATATATATATGGGTAAATGAGGTATGAGCTATAGTGCTTATTTTCTTAAATGAGCCATGCACAAGTGGACCAATAGGAATAGAGTGCACTAGTGCACATGGGATGTAGAAATCTATTCATATTGGTCCACATGTGCATGGCTCATTTAGGAAAATGAGCACTATGGCTCATACCCCGTTTACCCTTTATATATATATATATATATATATTATTATTATTATTATTATTGTTATTATTATTATTATCATTATTATCATTATTTTTATTAATATATTTCTTGCTACTCTTTTACTTAAAACCCATTTCCTTCCATAAAAATAAACCTTGCACTTAAACTCTTTTACAAAACCCACTTATGCAAATATAACCTCCCACCAACTTACCACCTGCCTTCTGTTGGGGTCCAGTCTGGATTTGGTAAATTTTGGAGCCCAAATATGATCAAAGATTTGATTTGATATAATTTAGAAATCTACATTAAATGTAAGATTTGATTAGATTTCAAATTTGTGTCAAATATTTAAGTTGACCATATTTGGTCGTCCATAATTAATGTTGGACTACTTTAGCTGGAATATGATTCTTATTTTAAGGTTTTCTATTTAGAAAATCTTATCATGACCTAAAATATGATTTTTCATACTATAAATATAGGAGGAGGGTGGAGGCACAAAGCATATAGCACAAGTTAGAGATTCGGGGTGCTCGTCCACAGAAAATCTAAGAGAAAGTTCATGCTTTGTTCTTAGGAATTCACCATCCAAGACAGAAAGAAGAAGGTGATCTGATCGAGGAGTCATCGCCTTTGCTCAGGAAGATTTCTACGGGTTGGTGAGTGATTTCAATTGTAATCTCTTTCTTTTCTTCTTTAGTATAGTGGGGGGTTGAATCTATTAGGGCAAAGGGTTCAACTTTGATTTTGTCAATCTTGTAATTTTACCTGAGTTATAAGGTTGGGATTTTTCCAGTGACATAGTTACTGCCATATACTTGTCTTTATCTGTGCTTGGTATTCGTTAGACAGGGTTGTCACACCCCAGTCCAAAATACGTAGGATTAGGAATACGTAAGCATGCCAATCGTATGTATATGACAACTCTAATATATGGAAACCATAACACATACGTACGCTCTATTATGAATAACAATTCACAAGTGGTATATACTGTCATAAGTCACAGGCAACACTAATCTCATCTACAAAACCAAATAGAAATAAATAACCAAATATGGCAATGAACCAATATAGAATAGTCGAGAAGAACTTAATAGTTGGGTGGAGACATATCTACTACCAAACTAGAATATGAAAGAAAAACATAATAAGTTCAACATCTACTGATCAGAAAGGCTCGAAGGAAAGACCTCCTCGAAAGAGAAAGAAGTAGCAACTCTTGATCTGTGCTCCTACAAATAGTCAAAATCGTCTACACCTTGCAAAGGACCAGGTCCTCAGAGGGGCGTAACAAGATATATAAAAGCATGACATAATATACTGAAAATAAACATTCAAAAGATCTTCTAACAATTCTATATGAAATACACTTTTGAGGACAACATTCATAATGAGGAGATCTCGACTCATACATATGCTCGACACACGTAGTGCTCAACCGAGTCACTAGTGTCCAATCTAGAGAAAAACTAAATAAATGCTCAATACATATAGCGCTCTCTCGAGCCACCCGTGGCCATCTCGAGGAAAGTAAATAAGCAATGAGAGCCCCTACGCTAATAGTTGTCCTCCCAACCCCATGCTCCTATTCGTGTCATCTTCACAACATGATGATAGCTCTAAATAACTGCCAAGTCTTCTAGCATACAAATTTATTAGCAGTTATCTCCTATCGCACGTCCCCTATGCATTATTGGCCACTCAATACGCAAGTCCGTGATCTATTTGAGACTCACAACTCGTGTAATAATGTGTCATGGCCAAATAAAAGATAAAGATGTCTCAAAATTATGGGGGTAGTGTCTTAACTCTTGGTCAACATGCATAATAAAAATAAAGGACAAATAATGGCGTATATCGTCGTCGCACCCAAGTTTTCTTAGACGTACAGTTTAATAATACATATAAATAAGGAAATAAAGGAAAAAAATAAACATATAGATGTAAATGTAAATAAACAGTAATAGTGGCAAGGTATACTTCTATGGCAATGGTTTAGTGTTGTATACTTGCCTGGCAATGGTTTGGTGCTGAAATAACGCATGATAACAGAGTACATCGAACCAAAAAAATATATGAGTAGCACAAAAATCTCTAGATGCTACAACAAATATCACCAACATTTTCGAAATAAGTGAGATAGTCAAAAAATACTACTCTTTCGTCCAATTTGGACACAGAAGGAAAACGATAATTTCTTATCAAAGCGGTGTCCACATGTGGGCCACTTTGTACCAAAAAATGTGCCAATGGTAAAGGTCTCTAAATCGGACAAATTATTGGTCAAAAAAATCCTAATAAACGATACGAACTCAATAGTATGTCAAATTTTGGATTCTGGTGAGCAGATCACAAAATCGCTCGTCAAGTCGAGCCGTCGGGCCCGTAAAACGATAATTTGTCGACTGACTAAGAATTGGACGAAACTTGGATCACAAGACAAGTCAGATGCTATGATTCCAATGGCACAAATTTTATTATGATCCGACAAGCGTACATAAACTAATGGGGTAAGTTGCAAAACACCGATACGGGAGATTTTTGACTGATACTGGTTGATTTCGGCGTGCACACACGTCCAAATTAATTTCTGCTAAAATTTATATGTCAGGATGTACCATACATGCCTTTCGGTACAAATAGTACGGGACGAGGCGGTCTCATTTGACGGAGCGCACTCTGTATTGCAAAATTTTATTATTTTAAAAACTATTTTTCTTAGTTGTTGGAACTCAAATAACTACCAATCTAAATCAAACTAAAATAAAGTAATTAAAGGAGATGAAGGAAGGTCCAGTGGAGAGTTTACCAGAGGTGGTAGTTCAAGGATCAGACAAGCGAGGAGGGTGTAATTGTGCCATAAAGTTGGCTCGTTGATACTGAATTCTGCTTTATTTTTTGCGTCGTTCTCGGTCGCGGAGGAAGATCTCGCCCATAGAGGGGCTTGATTTGCTCGGGGGGCCTCGCCGGAGGACGATGGAGGTGGTCGGGGTCAGAGGCTGCCGGAGGGGGGTCACCGACGACGACTGCAATGGTGGCAGCAGCGACAACATAGCAGGTGCAGCAACTGCAGCAGTAGTGCAACACGGCGACGACGACGGCCGACGGCCGGCAGTGCGGGGTATCACTCCCCGTTCCTGATATATGTATTTGAACGTATTTTTATTTTAGCATGGTTGCATGTACATGGATACTAGACCTATTTTTTGGTTTAACCTTGCTCATGGTTTATTTTGTGGGTTGGTTCAACTCATGAGAACCCTTGGTTCAACCCTCAACCCTACCATATATAACCTAACATTTTCTCTCTCTCTCTTCACTTCTTTATTTCTTCCTCTCTCTTTAGTTTGCTCTTCCAATTTCCATTGGCAAGTACACCTTGCATGAGAAATGGAGAAACCTCCATATTATTGTTTTATTATATTTGTTACATATTTTTTAGCACTTTTAGAACTTGGAGTTTTCTGTTTTGATGGATGGATTAGTGTAGATCTACATTTTTAACTTAGGTTTTTTTTGGGTTTCATGAGTTTTTCTTGGTTTTGATCTATTAAATGTGTATTTTTGAAAACTAGTTTTTTCTACATGATAGATCTTTCAATTTAGAGCGTTTTGGCTTTTGGTTCACCCGATTTGGATTTAAAATGGGGATTTTTATGGACAAAATAAAATTTTAGTTTTTGGAGCTTTCGCCATGGTCGAACCTGCTGTTTAGAGAAGATGAAGTCTTCATGCGGGTAACGACTTATATAGCCGAGAGTGCAATACGGCCTGAGAGGTCTATGCGGCCTGAGCTTTCGTCGCATACTGACCAGCATGAGTCCATCTTGTTGGACGCATGGCCGCCATCACACAAGTGTTATGGAGTTTATCCTTGAACTCTTTGTGTTTTTACTCGCTGAACAAATGAGAATTTTACTAAGTCCAAAAGACCTCCATATGGCATTGACTCCATACGGCATTGACTTCATATGCGGCCTAACTTTGTATATGGCCAGTATTTGTCATGCGACTCTGACTTCATATGCGGCCTCGACTTCCCATACGGCCTTGCTTCTTTTGATTAAATATTTCTTGTTCTCAATAACCCAATATATAATTGGTAATTGGACTTGAATACTGTATCCGTGCTGAAACCACTATTGCTTGATAATTGTCTATGATTTAATGTGCAACGAGGTACGATATATCGTATCACATTTTAAGTGATTATATTTGGGTTGTGCATCGAGAATTCCTCCAAATTCTCGAATGTATGATATTATAAATATATATTGTTTCTCCAGCACGGGCATAATAAGCGAGTCAACTACCAAAGCATGGCTAGGATATTGATTGACTGAATATTGTATACACGCTTGGGTGAATCCAGATTTAACTTCCATGGATTCGTATCAAGCGTGCCCATACTTTGTAAGATATCTTAAAGAAAATTCTTATATGACCATGTCTTGAGATTTTAAACACAACATAGGGCTAATTAGGTAACTAAAAGTGGTAGTAACATTGGAAGGAACGGTATCCCGAGATCATGCCAACAAACCTTCCCACAGAGATTCGTTCTAAGTGCGCTGTGGGCTGGCCACTACAGATATTGTATATCATCTGCCTTAGTGGAGTGCAGTATGACCTATTATTATGCCGAGCCACTATTTTACTATAGGAATACTGGAACCGCTACTACTATATTTTTAGCACAGTGGCCCTACGGGAAACTGGTGCATCTCATGAATAACTGTTTTATTTATTTGGTTCGGTTAGCTCATGTTCGGCAGTGGCATGATATGAGGATTCCTATTATGCATTATTTTTGAGATAACCCCAGACTCCACAAAATAGCAAGCAGTACAAATGATTGGCCGGTATAAGAAATAGACTTGGTTATGATTGTATCATTCGACAAGCAGCCTAGGAAAATGGACTATCATAGTGTGATGGTTCAACCCTTGTCCTTGTTTGGTTGTAGGGTTAGGCCTTTACGCTAGAATATGCCATGGACCTAAGTTACGACACTGAGCCTATGTATTATTATATATTTTCCTTGGGTTTTTGTTTCTCTATTTCGTGCTTCCATTGTGGTACTTGCTATTTGGGGTGTAACCCTACTGGTTTTGTATGGCCAGGTTTCGAGTCAACACCCAAGGATCCAGCATACCTTTCCCCTACTCATAGCGCGTACCAGGAACATGGTCGCAGGGGATAGCGAGTGGGTTTTTTTCTTTCCTGCTCATTAATGAATATTTACTTCTTTTGGTGTTTAGCCATCGGCACCTGTTAGTCAACTCGTCTGAACATTAGTTTCCTTACAAGATTATACTAAATCAGAATGCAGCTGATCACTGTCATGTACTTTTTTTAATCTTCTAGCACCTTATTTTGCATTGCTGGTCTCCAAAATATTTTAAGAAAGCTTTTGAGATTCCTTATTGCTTTATCATATATGCTATATGATTATTGTTTCTTGTTTGAATGATTAAGACATAGAAGTTATTAACCATAGGAGACTTGATTGTAGCATGCACCCCCTTGTCTTATACAGTCATAATCGTCGTACGACATATAACACCTTGTACGGGGTAGCTGGCCATGTCCGTCTCCGTATTCCGGTATTGGGGCATGATAAGGTTTTAGTAATGGCCCATGCAGATCTGTTCTTCAGACTTGTAGGGTGGCATGGTTATAGGAGTCTCAATCAAACATGATCCTTCTTGAAATCCTAAATTTGTCATCTTCGATGCTCAGCTTAAATTCTTCCAGATTGGTAGCTTTCTTGTTCCTCATTGTCGTGCACTTGATATTTCTTGTGCTCTTCTTTAGGGCTTCTACTTCCCCTGATGCTGCAACAACAAGAGAGGCAGAGTTTCCAGTAGAACGAGATCCTGTTAAACCCCTGCCAAGGATCTGAGTTGAGCCCACGATAAATGGGACAAAGCAGCAGACTCTAGGTATTCCCGTACCTCCCATTGTGCCGATAATACTGGATACCCTAGCCTTGCTAGAGATTATCCGTAGATTGTTAGCTATCCAAGAATACCAAATGGTGGTGCAACAACAACAATAATAGCATCATTAGCAACAACAGCTCCAACAGTAGGAATATAATATCCTGTTGAACCAAGGGTTGCAGACGACCCTGGAACGAGACGGAAGAACAGATTCTGGGGCATCTGTTAGATTTTGCAGTCTGGACCCCAGATATTTTGATGGAACGGAGGATACAATCACGATAGATAATTGGCTCAAGGATATTGAGTCCATTCTGACAGCAGCTAAAGTTTTGGTCGAGGAACAGGTTATCCTGGTTCACTTACAACTCCAAGATCTGGTAAGAGATTGGTGGGCCACGATAGAGGTAGGATCGAGGAATACTATTTTATGGGATAATTTTAGGACCCGGTTTAGGGCAAAGTACTTCGGGATTGTAGCTCAGTGTGAGTTGCAGCAAACGTTCATCAATCTCAAGCAAGCTAGAAGGACAGTAGACGCCTATGCGGCAGAGTTTTGTCGACTAAGCAGATTTGCTCCAACCATAGTGGCAACAGAGTTAGAGAGAACAATGAGGTTCCAACAGGGACTTCACTTAGAGATCTTACACATGGTAGAGGTGCACGACTACCATACCTTCGAGGCGGTATTGATAGCAGCCAAGAGGGTTGATCTTACTTCCCAGAGGATGGCATCCAGAATAGTAGATACAGATTATGTCGAGGTGTAAGTCATTTTCTATCAAGGTGTAGTATCGTGCAAGCCTGGGGTTGCGCTCATACAAGGCAACATCGTTAAAGTTGTGGCTATCATCGAACCGATTGAGTACGCAGTAGAGGGACAATATTACAAACAATAATCCATCTGAGTATACGGGACAAGGGTCAAGGTACGAGGTTCTCTGAATATAATGGCATCGTTCCATACATTATGTCCCTCTATACAAAAGTAGCTCAAAATATCTCAATACGGCTCAAGGCATCGAAACCAGATTTTTGGGTCCTGGGGATGAGGCATTGCTATCGCTTCCTCGGATGATCCAGTACCTGCGAACAAGCAAATTGTTGGTGGGTCATCACTTTGGAGAAAGTATTGGTGCGTATAAAATCAATGAACAGAAGCAACATTCACTAAAACCAACACCAAGTAATTATATTATAAAATATTATATTACTAGTGATCTTTCTAGTTTTACCTAGGTTCGTTACATGCAGTACAAGAACGGAGTTATATTACTTCTTTTGGAACCATCTTTGAAAACAGATTTTATGTTCGATATACCAACAAGTAGGCAAGGCAAGCAGTTCACGCACGATAAGCAACTTCAATTATTATCTCTGGTGCGCAGCGTGTCTCGTGAGTCATATTCATTTTTTTAAGGACTCTAGCATGCATCTTGTGGACTATCTTCTTATTATCTCTCTCTCTCTCTCTCTCTCTCTCTCTCTCTCTCTCTCTCTCTCTTATCAACAATTATCATCTTATCATGTGAACGAGATAGAAGCATATACGAAAATAAGACTTCTCTATGAAAGCGTTTAATATAAGAGAGCATGTTCGATAGCATGAATATCACTTATTCAGTGATTCTTACCCTTTCGTCGAACAATTATTCCTGCAGTAGACATAAAAGTTAGCAATAATATACATAAGCACATATGTTCTATTCTATGTCCGTCTCTGCATCAAATAGTTAGGTAAGCAAGAAGGCTGAATCATAGCATGCGACCTAACTATATGATGGCCCATGAGTCTACTTCCTCATGATTAGAAGCAGTGTTATCACGGCTCAGCATTGCACTAATATACTCGCTAATATACTAGCTGCTTTGACACATGAACCGGCTATCTATTAGACATGAATACCCCCCTGATCGCGAGAACTTCTTTGCCTCATGGTATTCTCTATGATCCCTCCCAGGCTGAATGATCCCCAGTGCCCCGGGAACCGGTAGTAGGATTATCCATCTGCACAAGTTGTCTAAAGACTAATGCATGAATGCAACTCTATCAGATAAACTCTATATGGATACAACAGTTCAATAAACAAGCATATAGTCAATCTCTTCTCTGTGTGAAAAAGCTGCCATCTCTGTCTCTAAGCGGACTGGCTGCCATCTCTCTGATATCATTCAAGCATTTTAAATTTTTTTATAGAAACATGTAACAGTCTCTAATTAAGCAAGCATTAAAGCAGTTCTCTATCTCTTTTAACTAAGCATGCAATTCTACTCTTTCATTAGCATACGATAGAAATATAAGAACATTATTTTACTCTTATTTATTAGCATGGCAACAGTTCGTTCGATAGCGGTGTTCGTGTAACTAAGTATGCAATATTCTATTCTTTAACTTAGCATGGCAATGGTTCTATCTCTTTTAGACAAGCATACAAATTCTCTAGTTAAGCATGCAGTTCTCGTTCTATCATTCTCATGCGATCGTTAACTTATTAAGCAAAAAAGTATTACAAAAACTCATATTCATTATTAAGGAGTGCAAGAATTAGAGAATAAAGTTCTGCCCACTCACTTAGATCAGTCGTCTTCTGGTTCAACAAGGAGCTTTCCAAGAATATTTTCTTTTTGAGTCAGCAAACCGATAACTCTTGTACATAGTGCCAACGCGGAGCGTGCACTACATACTTACCCACCAAGAAAAAGTTTTATCCTCGAAAGTTCAAGGAGAAACTTTCGATATCCAGAGGAGCGATTGTCCTCATCCCTTACCATCCTCAATCGAAAACTCTAGCAAACAAGAAGAACAAAATCATAACTCTCAAGCAATAAATCAAATCCAAAAAATTTTTGCTAGCATCTTTGAGAATATATATGCACTTATTGTATGGAACGCTCTATGCAGCAACGACATTAATGAAAAGGAATCATTATCTAAGAACAGCAGCGAAAAGGACGTTAGGCCAGAAGATCGAGTTACTCTAATACCATTCGGTCATGTCTCAATCCTGAAGGTTACGATAATACCCTGTCGGGTGCGAATTACTGCGCCTTGGGGCTCCCGCGGGGCATAAGTCATTTGCTATCGAGGTGTGATACCGTGCGAGCCTAGGGTGCGCTCGCACAAGGCAACATCGTTAAACTTGTGGCTATCATCGAACTGATCGAGTACGCAGCGGAGGGACAGTGTTGTAAACAATAATCCATCTGAGTATACGGGGCAAGGGTCAAGGCACGAGGTTCTCTGAATACAATGGCATCATTCCCAATATTATGTCCCTCTATACAAAATCAGCTCAAAATATCTCGATATGGCTCAAGGCATCGAAACTACTTTTTTGGGTCCTGGGGATGAGGCATGGCTATCGCTTTCTCGGACGATGCGAACAAGCAAATTATTGGTGGGTCATCACTTTTGAGAAATTATTGGTGAGTATAAAATCAACAAACAGAAACAACATTCACTAAAACCAATACTAAGTAATTATGTTATAAAATATTATATTACTAGTGATACTTTCTAGTTTTACCTAGATTCATTACATGCAGTACAAGAACAGAGTCATATTACTTCTTTTGGAAACATCTTTGAAAATAGATTTTATGTTAGATATACCAGCAAGCAGGCAAGGCAAGCAGTTCATGCACGATAAGCAAGTTCAATTACTATCTTTGGTGTGCAGCGTATCTCGTGAGTCATATTTATTTCTTTAAGGACTCTAGCATGCATCTTATAGACTATCTTTTTATCATCTCTCTCTCTCTTATCAACAATTATCATCTTATCATATGATTGAGATAGAAGCATATACATAAATAAGACTTCTCTATGAAAGCATTTAATACAAGAGAGCATGTTCGATAGCATAAATATTACTTATTCAGTAATTCTTACCCTTTTGCTGAACGGTTATCCTTGCAGCAAACATACAAGTTAGCAACAATATACATAAGCACATATATTCTACTCCATGTCCGTCTCTGCATCAAAAAATTAGGTAATCAAGAAGGCTGAATCCTAGCATGCGACCTAATTATATGATGGCCCATGAGTCTATTTCCTTATGATTAGAAGCAGTATTATCATGGCCCGGCACTGCACTAATATACTCGCTCATATACTAGCTGCTTTGACACGTGAACCAGCTATTTAATAGACATGAATACCCCCCTGATCGTGAGGACTTCTTTGCCTCAGGGTATTCTCTCTGATCCCCCCTAGGGCGAACGGTCCCCAGTGCCCCGGGAACCGGTTATGGGATTATCCTTGTGTACAAGTTGTCTAAAGACTAATGTATAAATGCAACTCTATCAGATAAACTCTATATAGATGCAGCAGTTCAATAAATAAGCATATAGTCAATCTCTTCTCTGTGCGGACAAGCCGCCATCTCTATCTCTATGTGAACTGGCTGCCATCTCTCTGATACCGTTCAAGCATTTCAAAAACTTCTATGGAAACATGTAACAGTCTCTAATTGAGCAAGCGTGGAAGCAGTTCTCTATCTCTTTTAACTAAGCATGTAGTTCTACTCTTTCATTAGCATATGATAAAATATAAGAACATTCTTTTAGTCTTGTTTATTAGCATGGCAGTGGTTTGTTCGGTAGCGGTGTCCGTATAACTAAGAATACAACATTTTATTCTTTAACTTAGCATGGCAATGGTTCTATCTCTTTTAGACAAGCATACAAGTTTTCTAGTTAAGCATGCAGTTCTTGTTCTATCATTCTCATGCGATCATTAACTTATTAAGGAAATAAGTATTGCAAAAACTCAGATTCATTATTAAGGTGTGCAAGAATCAGAGAATGAAGTTACCCACTCACTTACATCAGTCGTCTTCTGCTTCAACAAGGAGCTCTCCAAGAAGATTTTTTTTTTGAGTCAGCAAACCGATATCTCGTGTACATAGTGCCAACATGAAGCGGGATACTACATACCCTATGTCACCATCAGATCTTGATCAGTTGTATCGACACTTGGAAGAACTGTAGGCAAAGAAGTTTATTTGGACTAGTGGATTACCGTAGGCAACACCAGCAGTGTTGGTGAAGAAGAAGGATGGATCGACGCGGTTGTGTATGGATTACAGGCAGTTGAATATAGTGACTATGAAGAACAAGTACCCATTACCAAGGATTGATAATTTGTTTGACCAATTAAGTAGAGCAAGAGTCTTCTCCAAGATAGATTTACGATCAGTATATCATCTGGTGCGAGTCTGGTAGCAGGATATACCAAAGACAGAATTTAGGTCATGATATGGGCATTACGAATTATTAGTTATGTCATTCAGACTGACTAATGCTCTAGCGGTATTCATGGATTTAATGAATCATATTTTTATGCCTTACTTAGACCAATTTATGGTAGTATTCATCGATGATATTCTGATGTATTCTCGTAATGAGAAGGAGCATGAAGAATATCTCAGGATAGTTCTGCAAACTTTGAGGGAGCACCAGTTATATGCAAAGCTTGGTAAGTATGATTTTTGGCTGGATTGTATATCCTTTCTTGGGCATATTATTTATGGAGAAGGAGTGTCAGTTGATCCCAAGAAGGTAGATGCAGTAGAGAACTGGCCAGTTCCGAAGACAGTAGCAGAAGTGCGTAGTTTTCTAGGTTTGGTAGGATACTACAGGAGATTTGTGTCAGATTTTGCAAAAATCTCGGCACCATTGACTCGGTTGACACGTAAAAAAGTTAAATTTGTGTGGTCAGTAGAATGTTAGACAGCCTTTGGAGAGTTGAAGAAGAAGTTAATCTCTGCACCAATCCTTACTCTTCCAGCAGGCTCCGGAGGATTCACAGTGTACTGTGATACTTTTGGCAAAGGACTTGGATGTGTTTTGATGCAACAAGGGAGAGTAATAGCGTATGCTTCTTGGCAGCTCATGGATCACGAGAAGAACTATCCAACTCATGATTTGGAGCTAGCAGTAGTAGTGTCCGTACTTAAGCTATGGAGGCACTACTTATATGGCAATCGAGTAAAAATATTCACAGATCATAAGAGTTTTAAGTATGTGTTCACGCAGAAGGACCTAAAAATGAGGCAGAGAAGGTGGCTAGAGTTATTAAAAGATTATGACGTGGAACTTCAGTACCATCCAGGCAAGGCTAATATAGTAGCTGATGCACTTAGCAGAAGAGGTAAAAAAATTTATGTTGACTACTCAGAAGCAAATTCTAAAAGAATTACGAGAGATGGGTATCGAGATAGTACTTCCACAGAGTACAGGAGTTCAGGCTAGCCTATCGATTCAGTCAACTTTGGTAGATAGAATCAAACTAGCTTAGGTAGAGGACCCGAAGATTCAAAAGCTATGAGAAAAATATGAGTCAGGCCTACGGTAGGAGTTGACAATACATGCAGATGGAACGCTAAGTTTTAGGAATCGTCTATGCATACCAAGTGGGGATATTCAATAAGAAGTTATGATTGAAGCACATAATTTTCAGTATTCTATTCATCCGGGAGGCACAAAGATGTACCAAGATATCCCAGTAAGTATCGTGTCAGATCGAGACACTCGATTTACTTCAGAGTTTGAAAAAGTTTACATCAGAGTTTGGGCACCAAGTTAAGATTCAATACAGCTTACCACCCCAGACAGACGAACAATCAAAGTGAACCATCCAAACCTTGGAGGATATACTATGAGCCTGTACCTTAGATCTTGGTGGATCTTGGAAGAATTACCTTTATTTGGTGGAATTCTCATATAACAATAGTTATCAGGCCAATATTCAGATGGTACATTTCGAATCACTATACAGCAGAAAGTATAGGTCACCGTTGGCTTGAGACGACATTAGTGAGCTGAAGATGTTAGGCTCTGAAATGATCATGCAGACATTAGAGGTTGTCAAGTAGATTAGAGAGTGACTTCAGGTTGCACAAGATAGGCATCGTCATTGGACAGATCAACATCGTAGACCTTTAGAGTTTAGTATTGATGACCACGTGTTCTTGCGGATTTTGCCTACCCGTGAAGTCATTAGATCCGGGATTCGTGGGAAGCTTAGTCCGCGATACGTAGGTCCATTCGATATTCTCGAGCGGGTAGACGATGTTGCTTATCGTCTTTCCCTTCCGTCTTTGCTACGCGAGGTACACGATATATTTTATGTGTCTCGGTTGTATAGGTATCTTCCGAATTTGAGTCATATCCTTGATCACTCTGAATTAGTCGTTGGTACTGACTTATCTTACGATGATTAACCCATATCTATATTGGATCAAAGGGAGAAGGTGCTCAAGAACCGGACTATTTCTCTTGTTTGGGTTGCTTGGGGCCATCACTCTCTAGGAGAATCGACGTGGGAGCACGAAGACAATATTCGATCCCGGTACCTGCACTTATTCGATTTAGAAGGTATATTCTTTCTTATGCCTTCATATCTTGGATTCTTTAATCAGGTGATCACCTGCATGTTGTGATGATAGTGCTTACATGTGTAGTTGCTAGTAGATTTGTACCGTGCTTGTCCAGACTTCTCTAGCTATTGCTTAGATTCAAATTTTGAGGACAAAATTTTTCTAAGGTGGATAGAGATCTCACTCCCTATTTCCGATATACGTATTTGGAACGTATTTGATTTTAGTATGGTTGCATGTGCATGGAGACTAGACCCATTCTTTGGTTTAACCTTGCTCATGGTTTATTTCGTGGGTTGGTTCAACTCATGAGAACCCTTGGTTCAACCCTCAACCCTACCATATATAATCCAATATTATCTCTCTCTCTCTCTCTTCACTTCTTCATTTTTTTCCTCTCTTTTTAGTATGCTCTTCCTATTTCCATAGACAAGTACACCTTGCATGAGAAATAGAGAAATCTCTATATTATTTTTCTATTATGTTTGTTATGTGTTTCTTAGCACTTTTAGAACTTGAAGTTTTCTGTTTTGATGGATGAATTAGTGTAGATCTACATTTTTAACTTAGGTTTTTTTATAAATTTTATGAGTTTTTTTTTGTTTTGATTTGTTAAACATGTATTTTTGAAAACTAGTTTTTGCTACATAATAGAGCTTTCAATTTAGAGCGTTTTGGCTTTTGGTTCATCTGATTTGGACTTAAAGTGAGGATTTTATAGACAAAATAAGATATCAGTTTTTGGAGCTTTCACTATAGGCGAACCTGCTGTTTGGAGAAGACGAAGTCTTCATGCGGCTAGCGACTTATGCAGGCGAGAGTGCTATATGGCCTAAGAGGGCTATGCGGCATGAGCTTTTACCGCATACTGACCAGCATGAGCCCATCTTGTTGGATGCATGACTGCCATCACACAAGTGTTCTGGAGTTTATCCTTGAACTCTTTGTGTTTTCAGTCGCTGAACGAATAAGAATTTCGCTAAGTCCAAACAACCTCCATGCGGCATCGACTCTATGCAGCATTGACTTTATATGCGGCCTAACTTCATATATGGCCAGGATTTGTCATGCGGCTCTGACTTCATATGTGGCCTCGACTTTCCATATGGCCTCGCTGGTTTTGATTGAATATTTCTTGTTCTCTGTGACCTAATATTTATTTGGTAATTGGACTCGAATATTGTATCCATACTGATACCACTATTGCCTGATAATTGTCCATAATTTAATGTACGTCGAGGTGTGACACATCGTGCCACGTATTAAGTGATTATATTTGGGTTGTGCATCGAGAATGCCTCCAAATTCCTGAATGCGTGATATTATAAATATATATTATTTTCCTAGAACGGACATAATAAGTGAGTCAACTACCAAAGCATGGCTATGATATTGATTGACTGAATATTGCATACACGCTCGGATGAATCCAGATTTGACTTCCATGGATCCGTATCCAGCGTGCCCGTACATTGTACAATATCTTAACAAAAATTCTCATGTGACCACGCCTTGAGATTTCAAACACAACATAGGGATAATTAGGTAACTAAAAGTGGTAGTAACTTTGGAGGAAACGGTATCCCGAGATCATGCCAACGAACCTCCCACAAAGATTTATTATAAGTGCGATATGTGCTGGCCACTACAGATACTGTATATCATCTGGCTTAGTGGAGTGCAGTATCTGACCTATTATTATGTCGATCCACTTTTTCACTATAGAAATACTGGAACCATTAATACCGTATTTTTAGCGCAGTATCCCTACGGAAAACTGGTGCATCTCGTGAATACCTATTTTATTTATTTGGCTCGGTTAGCTCGCGTTTGACACTGACGTGATCTGAGGATTCCTATTATGCATTATTTATGAGATAATCTCAGACTCCATAAAATAGCAATCAGTATAAATGATTAGCCGATATAAGAAATAGACTTGGTTGTGATTGTATCATTCGGCTAGTAGCCTAGGGAAATAGACTATCATAGTGTCATGTCCCAGTCCCAAAAATATAGGACAAGGAATACGTAACATGCCAACTACGCTTTCGACCAGACTCTGGTCTGACTCGAATACGTATAAGCTATATAATAAGGGTAACTATCTTAGAATACTGAAAATATCTATGTCGTAATCCACATAAAGAACAAAATATCAAGAATGAATTACATGTGCTAAAGTCGGCTACCCAGTAAAACATAAGCTCGAATAGACTCGAGAAAGAAATACAAGTCTATAAAAACTAGGTGACATCAGCAGATGAATAAGCAATATGAATAAATAACCATAACTCTGGTAGAAATAATATAAGTACCTGATACCAATGTCCGCATGACAAGCAACACACATCCGCAGCTCCAAAGGCTCTATAACCGTCTATGCTACAAAAATTGGCTGGAGACCAGGTCCTCAGAGGGACGTAACAAGGTATAAGAAAGCAACAAGCCAGAAGTAAACAGTATAATGAAACCATAATCCAGGTTAAACTACTGTAACCAACTATGTGATATACAAATAAGTGTATGGTATCGTACCCCGGGCTAGTACTCACGAAAGATCTCAAGGGACACTTCCGTAATCTAACAGTGTACTCAAGGCTCCGTATGGGGGAACCAGGAGGAAGCTGTATATATATATATATATATATATATATATATATATATATATATATATATATATATATATATATATATATATATAATATCTTAGATTCCGTATAGGGAACCTAAAGACTAATACATAATAAATAGTAATAAGTAAAATATGCCCAAAGCACGATGAAGACTCTCTCCACCCAATGTAACCTTACGTCTCAATCAAGACACGCCAGATCATAACCTCTAACTATCAGCACAAGTCATAGTCAATAACTATAATCATCCCTATATCATGCATCCTGTAGTCCTATCCAGAGTCCAAGTACCACGAACAAGTCGAGAAAGACTTTATCACATGAATATCGTGTCAAGTGTCCTACGGTCGGATGTGCAAATAATATATGCACAAATCATGTGTTCAAAGAATGACTCCCTAACTACGATACTCGACTCTGCAGGGGATGTTGGTACCCGAATCTTGTTCGGACACAAAGTATCGTATGACGGCCCTAGGCTCAAAAAGTACATTAACCAAGCCACAAAAATATAATATCTAACGCATAAATAATATCAAATAAATAATTTAGAACTGTAAATATCTTGTCAAGGTACACATGCCTGGTTCTGCAGTTAGTGGTGGTAAAGATGATCTCGCGTCCACTCCTTCGGGATTCAATTGACCTATCAATCAATTAATACGCTTAATGGCAATCATAAATTCTTGTAATTATAACTTAATTATATAATTTTATTCTTTGTCATGTACAACCAAGTCCAATATTATTCCTAACATCTTACTTTACTTTTACAGGGTATCAGAACCTAGTTTCTTAGTTTTTGACTTCCAAAATTTAAGTTTAATTCTCCAATTAAATGACATGAACATAAATAATAATAAATCAAATAATCTTGATTTAAATATAATTTATATTTATTTTAATAATTATTTCTCAGATTTGATAAAATAATATATTTTAAGATTATGGCTACTTTAGGTTGACTAGTTTTGTCCAAAACTTGTTCGAGATATTGCTAGTCCATTAGTATGGTTTATATTTATAAAAAATTATTTTATATCATATTATATTCTTGTTTAATCTTAAAAATATTCACCTATTTATTCCATCCAAAATATCATCTATTTACTAGCAAAATAATGCCTCAAAATTACCCGAAAACCTACGCTAGTGGCCCTTAATTATAGGGTTCATATTTGACATGCAAATACCATAAATATAAATTTGAAATAAATTATTTCCAGAATTAAAACACATATAAATTCAGTTTTATGAATTAAGATCAAACCCTCCAAGAATCGTATCACAAAGTCATATTGTGCGTCCACTAGGTATTCTGGCAACTTGATGCTAGTTTGTACATGCAACATTACCAACTTAAGTAATAAAGTATTTTTAATATGAAATTATATTATTTAATTTTTTAGAATTTAATAATAATTATATATATAAATAATTACATCACATCATTCATGCAACCATCTCAACTACGCTATCTAGCTATTCTTGCAACTTGGCCAAGTAGTCTTTGCATCCAATCTTTCCATCGACATAAAATATGATTAATTATATAATTATAATATTTATATTCTGAATTAATAACATATAACTTTTTGGAATTATTTTAAATATATTTATTATGACAATACTCATTGAACCTTGTCTACCATTGGTGCATCGTGCCCGTGTCATGATTGTTCGATTTTCTTGAAATAGTTTCCACATAGAAATACGGGTTTCTCATGCATAGAGTTATTCCTACTCATCATCTAATATTATCTTGAGTTATACAATCTTTGATTCATGGAGAATAGAAAAAAGAATCTAAGTTGGAAGACTTACCCGTATGAGATTATAGCGTGGTCCTTTCTCGCGACACGGACCCTTCGGAGCACCAAACGGACTCCAACCTCCACGAAACTTGAGGGGGTGCTTGGGGGATTCATATAGGAGGTAAATATTTAGTTTAGAGGTGATTTTAAATATTGTGAGATGGCAGATAGAAGTTGCAACCAGCAGCAAGTAGTCAGCCTCTAGGGGTGTCTAATCTCTTACTCTAGGGCTTGTCAGCTTGTGGGGGATGAAGTGGAGGTTGGGAAGGAGTGGAAAGGAAGTGGAAAAGGAGAGAAGGAGGATGAAGTGGTCTTGGAAGAGAGGAGGAAGGATATATGGGTGGCCATAAAGAGGGAAGTAGATGTTAGGGTTAGGGTTTGTGAGGAGGATGCCTTATATAGATGTTTGTTGGGCCCATGGTGGGGTTTTGATGGGCTTTAACCTTTGGTTCAGACCTAAAAGATTTGGTTTAGCCCTTATTAAGGCTTTGGGTGCACCTAGGTCTAGTTTTGTAGGTCTTGCTTGGGTTTGAGTGCGAGTGCATAAGAAGGTTTACTAACGGTACTTCAAATAGGTCGTTTGTTGTGTTATTGAGTTGTTGTGCACGTGAGAGGGTTTAAGTGTGGATATATATATATATATATATATATATATATATATATATATATATATATATATATATATATATATATATATATATAATGGGGGATGAGTGTGGGATAGTGTATATGTCTCATAATAATTGGTTCGAGAGCCCGATTAGGGTATTTGGGCTCAGTTGGGTACAACTAGCCAAATAAGGGTAATTTTACAACGTCAATGGTTGTAGATGTTTGTCAATATTTTTGGAGCATGGAGGAGATCAAATTAATGCAACATATATATTTGAACTATATTAGACTCAATCAAGATTAATATTATAAATTTTCTTGGAAGAAAAAAGGTCGTGCATTGCTCAAAATATCAAAATCATGGAAAAGTGTCATATATATTAAAAATAATTTTAGAAATTAATTCTTTAAATCTATCTAATTAAAAAATAATAAAAATAATTACAAATTACTAAATTATTCCTATTCCAAAATGAGGGGCTTACACATAGTGTGATGGTTCAACCCATGTTCTTGTTTGGTTGTAGGGTTGGGCCATTGTGCTAGGATATGCCATGGACCTAAGTTACGACACTGAACCTATGTATTATTATATATTTTTCTTGGATTTTTGTTTCTTTATTTCGTGCTTTCTTTGTGGTACTTGCTATTTGGGGTCTAACCCCACTAGTTTTGCATGGCCAGGTTTCGAGCCAACACCTAAGGATCCAGCGTACCTTCTCCCTACTCATGGTGCGTACTAGGAACATGGTCGTAGGGGATAGCGAGTGAGTTTTTTCTTCCCTGCTCATCAATGAATATTTACTTCTTTTGGCGTTTAGCCACTGACACCTGTTAACCGGCTCGTCTGGATATTAGTTTTCTTACATGATTGTATTAAATCAGATTGTAGCTGATCGTTGTCATATACTTTTGTGACTTTTCTAACTTCGTATTTTTCATAGTTGGTCTCCAGAATATTTTGAAAAAGGGTTTGGGATGCCTTATTACATTATTATATATGCTCTATGCTTATTGTTTCTTGTTTGAATGATTGAGACATAGAAGTTATTAACCATAGAAAACTTGATTGTAGCATGCACCCCCTTGTCTTATACAGCCGTGATCGTCATACGACGTATATCACCTTGTACGGGATAGCTGGCCATGTCCGTCTCTGTATTCTGGTACTAGGGCATGACACGGGGCTGCCGGTGGCGTTGGTGTTGTCGGAGTGGAGGAGAGGGAGAGGAATCGGTGATGGTGGTGATGATATTGATGAAGATGGCTGTGATGGAGGGAAGTGGGAAGGAGGAAGAAGTGGAGATATATACGCGAGGAGGGGGTCTTTGGTTTCGGGTAGGGTTAGAATTAGTTATTGGGTTTGGATTTTTAGTTTAAAGGTATTTTTTCTTTTTTTTTTACTCTTTTCTTCATATCCTATATATATATATATATATATATATATATATATATATAAGAAAAATTCTAAAATAATTTTAGGAAAATTTCTAACACCATACTAAAATAGTTTTACACTAAAAAAATATTTTGTCAAACATTTGTAGTCATTAAATATAGATAATCATTTATATAGTTAAAATGAATCGAACTATATTATCTACTTATCTAAGTAAATAACTAAAATAAATATCAAATAATTAAAGAAATAAGGAAGATGCAAAGCAACTCGGGGGATCGAAGATCGATGGCATGGGGGAGTAGGAACTCTATCGCAGACCGACATGCATAGAGTCCAGTTGAGAATAGGGTCAACACCCTCTCATCAGACTGGAGGGGAAGATTGTTGGGGTCCAGACTAGATTTGATAAATTTTGGAGCCCAAATATGGTCAAATATTTGATTTGATATAATTTGTAAATCTATATTAAATGTAAAATTTGATTAAATTTTAAATTTATATTAAATATTTTATTTGACCATATTTGGACGTCTATAATTGGTGTTGGGATATTTTAGGTGGAATATGATTCTTATTTTAAGGTTTTCTATTTAGGAAATCCTATTATGATCTAAAATAGGATTTTTTATCCTATAAATATAGGAGGAGGGTGGAGGCACAAATCATATAGCACAAGTTGGAGATTCGGGGTGCTCGTCTACAGAAAATCTAAGAGAAAGTCCATGCTTTGCTCTTAGGGCTTCGGCATCCAAGACAAAAGGAAGAAGGAGATCTGATCGAGGATTCGTCGTCTTCACTCTGGAAGATTGCTACGGGTTGATGAGTTATTTAAATTTTAATATCTTTCTTTTCTTCTTGAGTGTGGTGAGGGGGTTGAATCTATTAGGGCAAAGGATTCAACATTGATTTTGTCAATCTTATAATTTTACCTGAGTTATAAAAATTAGGATTTGTCCAGGTGACGTAGTCACTGCCATATACTTGTCTTTATCTATGCTTGGTGTTCGTTAGACATGGGTTGGTTATCTCAGGTGGGTTGGCCTAAAGTTTTTGCTGCAGACACTCTCAAATACGGTGTCGAAACGATTGCAGGGCGTATCCGATTCCCAATACCTTCACTATGAGGAGAAGAGGGACATGTGTCCCATAACTTGGATAAAAGGGTAAATGAGTAATTTTAACTTGAACTCCAGCCATCATGATGTTGGATGCGGAGGGGGAGATAAGTACACATCCACACTCCCATTTTTATTTATTCTATTAACCAATCAGCTCCTTCCCCTCTTATTCTTCTTCCTCACCTCTTCCCCCTTCTCCCACTCTACTTCTACTGATACTGTTGCGGACACTACTGCTTTTGCTGCGTTGCTACGGCTTCTAATGCTGTGATCGACGTGACGCACCACCGCCGGTCGGCCAGGGCCCCTTCGGACACTCCTTTCGCTCTTTTGGTCCACTCTAAACCTAGGTATAATATCCTTTCCAATTTTTCTCTAATCGATTTGAATTTGAAACCTAAACTAATGATCTTATATATATGTAAAACCCCTAATTTTAAAACCGTATAAATTATTTAATTAATCATTTAATTGAATTGTTAATTATATCGTAGTATATTAGAAAATATAAATTTACTGAATTAATTTCCTAGGTAGCTATTTATCTAGAAATTGTGGAGCAAAATATTATTTTATCTTATATAAAAATCATTGTAGAAAGGTGATAGAATTTTAGATGTACTAATAAATTTTCTGAAATTTTGATACCATATATACATGTATAAACAAATAATAATAAATAATAATTATAATAAATATACTAATAATAATAAGTGTTAGTAGTAATAATAAAAATAAAAATAATATTAATAATAATGATATTATTATTGTTATTAGTAATAATAATAATAATAATAATGTTAATAAATAGAATAGGAAAAGAAAAGAAAAAAAGAAATAGAAAAGAAAAGAGAATGGGAAAAGAAAGAATAAAAGAAAAGAAATAAAAAATAAAAAAAACAAAACCCAAACCCTCAGCCCAAATACCCTCCCCCCGCAGCAGCGGATCCTTACCCCGCGCGGCCCGACCTAAACCCCCCCTTTTCGGTTCTTCTCTCCCCCTATATATAATGAATCAAAACCCTAACCCTAAACCCTTACTCCTCTGATCCGCCGCCATCCTCGACCTGCCGCCGACCACCGGAGCCCCCGTGCCACCGTCGGAAGTCGCCGCCGCTCGCCGCCACGGCAACGCACCCGAGCAACCGCGCAAAAAAAATCGCTGCAACGTACCTCTGTTTACGTCCTATTTTTTGCCTCCTCGCTCAACCAAATTTGACCCCATCTTTACCGGTATGTTCACGACCTATCCCCCTCCCAATACTGTGTATTATTTTCCTTCGAACAGCACGTAACCCTAGGCAAAAACCGAGCCAAAGTTGGCAAAAAACGATAACTTTCAATCGCAGAAAACTGCGGTAAACACTCATGTTTAAGGACTCGTATCTCCCACCACAGACATCCGAATTTACTTTTTCTTCTTGCTATGTGAAGACCACCTAACCTAGATTATTTTCTATCAATTATAATATTTTAATTGATGTTGTATGCAGAATTAAACAGAGTTAAAAATTATGAAAACCCGTTTTCCAACTTCCAGAATTTGCGATACGGAGCGCGCTCCGCTAAACGGGACCACCCAGTAGCGTACCAATTATACCAGAAGTCGCGCATGGTATAACCAGACGTGTGAACTTTTACGAAAACTGATTCGGACACGTGTGCGAGTCGGAATCACTCCGTATCCGCAAAAAGTCCCCGAATCATAACTTTTGTAAAATACCGTACCATTTAGTGTACGCTCGTCAGAATGTGACAAAACTTACGCCATCAAACTCATGGTATCGTGCTGGTCCTGTGACCCAAGTTTTATGCGATTCTGAGACAGTTGACCAAGTCGCCTATTTGCGGGCCCTACGGTTGACTTTTTGGGCAAATTTGTGTTCGGCTCAACAGAATCCAAAATTAGATATACCGTTGAGTTCGTATTGACGTTTAGAATTAGTTTGACCTATAATTTGTCCCTTTTAGAGATCTTTACCTCTGGCACGCTTTTTGGTGCAAAATGGGCCACATGTGGACCCCGCTTTGACCCAAAATTACCGTTTTATCCCTGTGTCCAAATTGGACGAAAGGATAGTATTTTCTAGCTATCTCGTTTATTCTGGGAATGTTGATGATATTTATTTCAGCATCCGGAGACGTTTATTTTGAGATCGTAGTTTCTGATCCTGTGTGCTTAACTCCTGGACGTTACACTTTGTAGCTTTCTTACCAAGCAAGATACCTTACCAAATTGCTTACAGTACTTTGCATTCTTATTATATTTCTGTATATTCATTGCATGTGTATTTTCTTTCAGTCATAAGTATATGCTATATATATATATATATATGTTGACACATAGTATCATGAGAGGGGAGGACAATCATTAGGCGTATGGGCTATAACCACTCTGGTAAACCGTAGTATCTAGCACATACTACGGTAGTGTGTCGCGCTAGTCGCTACCCCTGAGGTATATCGATTTTGGGTATCGCGCTGGTCGCTACCCTCGAGGTATGTCGATTTTTGATGTCCCCTGACGTATGTATGAGTTGTGAGATTTAGATCGAGTAGCCTACCTATGCCCATACGTCAAAAAGTTGTCCTCATTATGCATTTCATATAGATTATCTTGTACAGCGTACTTATATATTTTCTGTCTATATGGCATGTTTACTGTATTCAAATTGGCATGCTTCTGTATATCTTGTTACGTCCCTCTGAGGACCTGGTCCCTTTCCAGGTGTAGATTTTTATGACTATTCGCAGGAGCACGGATCAGGACATACTACTTATCTCTTCCGAGGAGGTCTTACCTTCGGAGCATCTTTGATTATCTCTAGCGATGGATCGCTTCGCTGATACCTTTATATCATCATCTTATTTATATTGGAGATTTATCCTTCTCCCTTATTTTAGTATTGATATAGTCATTGGTAGTGGATTTATCTCCACCCGACTATTATTTTAGATTATTCAGACTCATCATTCTAGTTTAGTTATTTCTTTTCTATGACTTGTTGTATGGATGAGAATAGTATATCTGTGACTTGTGATACTATATATACCACATGTGATTTTATATTCATATTACAGCGTACGTGTGTATTATGGTATCCATATATTGGAGTTGCCATATACATACGGCTGGCATGTTTACGTGTTCCTAGTCCTACGTATTTTGGGACTGGAGCATGACATGTTTTTGTGGTGGCCCATGCAGGTCGAGAGCATATTATCTCGGTTATGTTACTATACCGAGCAAGCCTATGCATATGATTAGAATATAGGATCTTATCCACTTAATTATCATCGTCCTTGATTTTATTTCGTATTCTCATTTGATTGCTTGCATTGCATCTTGCTTGATCCTTTCACAACGTCAATCTTATCTTTTCCTTCATGCTTGATAGGGGTTAGGAAGGTTCCTTGTACCAGGTATATACACTCTATTGTTTAATAATATTATTAGTTAAATCCTTGTAAGTTTGATAGTATGACTCATACCCTAGTAACACATAGTCCTGTTGACTTATTAATGAAGTATAATTGAATGACGCCAACTATAGAATTGCATAAAAAGATACTGTTTATCCAGACCCTAGAACTTAGAGGCCCATACACCCATTTGGTTGACTTTAGACTTAGACAAGAAATTAGTATAGCAACTGTAGAGGCACAACACCGATCTTCTTGGTGAACTTAAATTATTCTGTACCTTCCTCCATCATAATCAAGCGTACTCATATTTTTACTACCTCGACTTATGCTTCTATTATAGCCTAGTTTTGCAAGCTTATTCTTTTATTGAGCTTGTTCATGACATATATATTATTGGGGGCCCATACTAATACATTGTCTAAATCAGAATCAGTGTATTATGGTCTGATCAACCGTAGTGCGCTTGGTTCACTCTTCGTATCACTACTTTATGTGGATTGAGATATAGTTGACTCAACTTGTTAGACGAATATACTTGCCCTCTAGACTGGTCAGGGCATATCATGTCAGGTACATAATTGTTCTAATGTGAATATACGAATAGGAATTTACCAAAATAAGATTTCAATCCACAACTGCCTTGGCAACTCCCTCTTAAATTCTCTAATCCCTTTGAATCCCGTACTTGTATTCTATCACCTCCGCCTTGAATTCTTTACTATTATTTTTCGTCTCCCCCTATTTTAAAAAGAGGAACGTTCATGCTTAGTATAAGTTGATACACGGATAGTACTAGATATACCCCATAGGCCAAGTACTCACAATGACAAATATAGGAGCACAGGCACAAGAAGCCATAAATACAGGTACGACCTTTTAAGTTATATTTGTCATTGCATACTCATGACCCCATTGTGACACGAGATCTTAGGTGCATAGTAGACGTGGAATTATATATGGTGGTTTAGCAGTTATGAGGATATATTATTCTACCCAGGTGGCATACACGCGATGCTAATAGATGACGCGAGTAGTAGTAGTAGTAGTAGTATTATCTTCCTATCACCATCTCGCCCCTTGGGGTGGCTCATCTTCTCTTCTATATACATTTCTTATCTCGTGCTTAACTCTTCCTATCATAGTCGTATCCTTTCGTGCCATTATGAATTATTTGAATTACTTCAACCTCACCCTTATTTTGTTAGTTAAAAACGTAAATGGTTTAGTAAATGATTAATAACTAAAGGATGAGTTAATAATAATAACCCTTATGTATATGCACTATAACAATATCTATATTCTTTATTTAATTTAACCCTTGAATAGCATCCCTTAGTCTAATAGGAATTAGTTAGATTGCTGAATTAGTATATACTTCTAATAGTTTTATAAGTTAGTCAAGACCTTAACTGTTGCCCAAAAACTTAGACTAAGCTTAGAAAAGAGTTGAAGGCACTTGTTATGAACTGACAACTATGATAATTCGCTGGCGAAGTAACGACAGCTGCAGCTAGACCGTTATAGTAAAGTAGTCGAAGTATTTGCAGACATACTGGTCATGTGGCATGGCAGTATTAGACTACGATACTTGACGGTTATAGCAAAAAATCATAGTTATGAGATTCCAGACGGGTATCCTAAGATACTCAACCCAATAAATAAATTTGTCCTACAACCTAGACAATAGCACCAAGAGACTTTGACTACTAGTAGAATTCTTGTAAGTTGGATAGTGTAGATGAGTTAGAAATAGAATAAGATATGGACAATAAATGAGAAGTGTTAGAATGACTGACCATGACTTTTAGGAAGCACTGCTAGATAGCAATGTAGTACAATAGCTATAGCGATTTATTATGAATATAGGTTAGTGTCAATTTCGAGGACAAAATTTTTGTAAGTTAGGTAGAATATAAAATTCCTAATTTTAAAACCGTATAAATTATTTAATTAATCATTTAATTGAATTGTTAATTATATCGTAGTATATTAAAAAATATAAATTTACTGAATTAATTTTCTAGGTAGCTATTTATCTAGAAATTGTGGAGCAAACTATTATTTTATCTTATTTTATCTTATGTAGAAATTATTGTAGAAAGGTGATAGAATTTTAGATGTACTAATAAATTTTCCTAAAATTTTGATACCATATATACATGTATAAACAAATAATAATAAATAATAATTATAATAAATATAATAATAATAATAACAAGTGTTAGTAGTAATAATAAAATAATAATAATAATAATAATGATATTATTATTATTAGTAATAATAATAATGTTAATAAATAGAATAGAAAAAGAAAAGAAAAAAAGAAATAGAAAAGAAAAAAGAATGGTAAAAGAAACAATAAAAGAAGAAAAAAAGAAAAAAAAACCCAAACCCTCAGCCCAAATACCCTCCCCCCGCAACAGCGGGTCCTTCCCCTGCGCGGCCCGACCTAACCCCCCATTTCGGTTCTTCTCTCCCCCTATATATAATGAATAAAAACCCTAACCCTAAACCCTTCCTCCTCTGATCCGCCGTCGTCCTCGATCTACCGCCGACCACCGGAGCCCCTGCCGCTCGCCGCCACGGCAACGCCCGCGAGCAACTGCACAGAAAAATTGCTGCAATGTACCTCTGTTCACGTCCTGTTTTCTGCCTCCTCGCTTAACCAAATTCGACCCCGTCTTCACCAGTATGTTCACGACCTATCCCCCTCCCAATACTGTGTATTAGTTTCCTTCGAATAGCGCGTAACCCTAGGCGAAAACCGAGCCAAAGTTGGCAAAAAATAATAACTTTCAATCGCAGAAAACTGCGATAAACACCCATTTTAAGGACTCGTATCTCCCACCACAGAGATTCGAATTTAGTTTTTCATCTTTCTATGTGAAGAACACCTAACCTAGATTATTTTATGATATTACAATATTTTAATTGATGCTGTATGCAGAATTAAACAGAGTTAAAAATCACGAAAACCTATTTTTCAACTTACAGAATTTGCGATACGGAATGCGTCCCACCAAACGGGACCACCTTGTAGCGTACCAATTGTACCAAAAGATGCGCATGGTATAATCAGACATGTGGACTTTCGCGGAAACTGATTCGGAAGCGTGTGCACGTCAGAATCACTCCATATCCGCAAAAAGTTCCCGTATCGCAACTTTTACAAAATACCGCACCATTTAGTGTACGCTCGTCAGAATGCGACAAAACTTGTGCCATCGGACTCGTGGTATCGCGGTGGTCCTGTGACCCAAGTTTCACGCCATTCTGAGACAGTTGACCAAGTCACCTATTTGCGGGCCCCACGGTTGACTTTTTGGGCAAATTTGTGTTTGGCTCACCGGAATCCAAAATTGGATATACCGTTGAGTTCGTATTGACGTTTAGAATTGGTTTGACCTATAATTTGTCCCTTTTAGAGATCTTTACCCCTGACACTCTTTCCGGTGCAAAGTAGGCCACATGTGGACCCCACTTTGACCCAAAATTACCGTTTTGCCCCTGTGTCCAAATTGGATGAAAGGGTAGTGTTTTCTTGCTATCTTTCTTATTCTGGGAACGTTGGTGATGTTTATTTCAGCATCCGGAGACGTTTATTCTGAGGCCGTAGTTTCTGATCCTGTGTGCTTGACTCCTGGACATTACACTTTGCAGCTTTCTTACCAGGCAAGATACCTTGCCAAATTACTTACAGTACTTTGTATGCTTATTATATTTCTGTATATTTATTCATGTGTGTTTACTTTCAGTCATAAGTATATGCTATATATATATATATATATATATGTTGACACACACTTGACACAAAGTATCATGGGAGGGAAGGATAATCATTAGGCGTATGGGCTATAACCACTCTGGTAAATCATAGTATCTAGCACGCACTATGGTAGTGTGTCACGCTGGTCGCTTGTCACTACCACGTTCCAAAAACAGGAGTAATTTTAACTTTTTATATGTATTTGATATTGTGTGTATTTAAATTAAATAATTGCATGAGATGTGTATTTATAAATATATTATATACAGTGTTCTTAATATTGAGCTATTAGACTTGACCTAGAAGCCCACTAGATGAACACCTGACCGAAATATAGGGTTATGAATTTAATTTGTATTATTTAGGATTTAATTATTGAGGTTATAATTAATTACCGTAATTTTATTTAATTATTATGCCTTGCCGTTGCTTCGATATTTGGAGCGCTACCCTAGCTTTTGTCTTCCAACAAATATCACAAGCTTGCCCTAGACGTGCCTGCCTTCCATTCTGACATTTTTGTAACTCATAATCATGCTCTCTTGTGCTTCATTTTAGCCGTACAATATTCGTCGCGGTTTATTTAATTTCTAAATAAAATTTAACTTTGTATCGTTGTTCGTTCCAATCAAAATTGGAGACAATCTCGACCCATTTTTTGTGCAACCCAAATTAGGGTAATATTCTGTTCTGAGTCTTCTTCATTAATGATATTTGTGACCTAACCTAATTTTGGCCCCATGTACTCCTAATAATTTTAGAACATAGCTTGCATTTATTTCTAATTAAATTGGGGATACCATTTTGACTAATCCCGTTTAATCCCGACTTAATCCAAATACTCCACTAATTAAGCCCATACCAAACACACAATGCCCCCTCACCCTATAAAACACCAAACACCAAATTGCCCACCAAATTTTTATTATTTCATGTGTCTGTACAAATACCCAAATTTAAGGGGCTCATTTGCAAATATTGCATTAGGTGTCAACACCCCATTGGTTCAAACCAATGGAGAAGCCCTAATATTGACTAGTCAACCCAACCCTCACCCTTGCATGAAGGAATCCTCCATGTCAAATCCTGACCACCCATTCAAAATGGGTGCATCATCACCATTCATTCTCACACACCCTATCCTATTTAATGTCTCCTCAAGGCTCTCTTCCCAACCAAGCCCTAATCCCCAAACCTAGGGAAGCCCCCATCTCCTCCCTCCTCACAAGCCCTCAACCGTAGCCACCCTCCTTCCTTTTCATTTTCCATTTCTTCTTCTTCTTCCTTTCTTCTTCTTCTTCTTCATTTTTAAATTGGGAAGAAGAGGGAAATAAAACCACTGTTCACCAACTGTTCACCCGACCCCGGATGCTCATCCCGAGATCATCCCCTCCGGCGCTGTAACTCTGGTTCCGGCCTGCTTCAACTCCCATGCCTCTCTCCTAGCTCCTCAGCTCCGGCCACGAACGTCACCCCGCCATCAGAACCAACCAGCTCCGGCCCGCGCGATACGAAGCTCTACCCGGCCTCTCCATTCTCCGAGCAGCTACCCCGAGTCCCGGTCTGCTGCACCGACCCCGCTCTACTGTTCTTCCCCCCTCGTTGCACCTTTGTTCACCACCACCACGAACATCACCACCACCTCTTCCCGCTGCTCTTCTCCCTCAGCCCGAGTCTTCCCCGACTTCCCTGCATTCCCTCCTCCCTCTGCTCGTCCCTCCTCCAGCCAATCACCACCACTACACGCCACCTTCCCAGAGCTTCTTCGGCCTGTAACCTCCCCTCGAATCCACCTTGACGAGTCGACCGAACACCGGCCTCCCACCAGCAACCCCAACGTCATCAGCTCCTACACTGTTTTCCTGCATCTTCCTCCATCATTATCTCCATTGTTACCACCCGGCCGACCAGCCCCGGGCGCCCAGTCCGGTCACCCTTCCAGTTTCGGCCACCTGCTGTACGCCGTCCGACTTGACCTCGCTGAGCCGACTGTCCCTCTTCCCCGGCGAGCCAGCTCCGATCATCCCAGCTTTACCACCTCGTCATCATCGTCGACGTCTTTGCCGTCGTCGAAGACGCGCGCAGGTACGGCTTCTTTCCTCGCGTACACGTATGCGTGTACGTATGTGTGTATGCATGTATTTGGTATATTCTCTATTAGTGTATAATATTTTGTGTACATATACGCGTATATGTATATAAATATATATATATCGTATATTTCTCTAATTGGGTATATACATGTATTCAATGTATTAGTATTAAATTATATATGTTAGTACGTATTTTAGTACGTATTTTGGTATGTATATATACATATATATATATATATATATATATATAGTATATGTTTAGTAATATATATATATGTATTGGTATAGATATATATGTACACATATATGTATATGGTATGAGTATTTAATTGGTATATGTATAAATGTAGTATACGTATATTATTACTTGGTAAATATAAATGTATATATTTTCAACATACGTATTCTTTTGTATATATATGTATTGGCATATATTTTTAAGACATATATATATACATATGGTATTAATTCTATTTAGTATATATATATATATATATATATATATATATATATATATATATATATATATATATATATATATATATATATATATATATATATACGTATTGTATATCTCTCTCCATAATATATGTTTATATATATATATATATATATACAAAGTATTAGTTTTATTTAAAGTATATATATACATATATCTATTATTGTTATTAATGGATATTAATATATATGTTAGTTAATGATATGTATATTTATATATATATATATATATATATATATATATATATATATATATATCTACTAGATGACCCGAGTGTAAATACGGATACCCCGTAACTACACATAACCTTGTGACCCTGTGAACTGTTAGCAGTCTGCCACATGTACACTGACATACTGGTAAGCCTCGTATCATTTTGACCGTCTGCCTTGCACAACAATCACAGAAGCAACGCCCGTGCAACTTGACGCACACTGACCCTAGTTGACCAGTATCATACCTAGCATAGCCCTGAGTCCAGTGTATTTATAAAGGTGTACTAGAGTAATGTCTGATGCAACGTTGTATTATTTTATGATATGTCTATAGGACTGTTGGATCATCCAGGCGATACTCTGGGACAGGACATTGGTATTACCAGCCAAGGACCCAAGGCGAGTACATTCTCTGATAAGTTCTTATTTATGATATCCCCTATGTTCATTGTATCTAGTATAAATATCCATATTCTTGACACGATGGTTAAACGGATTGGTATACCCGGATCTCGTCATGAGATGTTATTCCTTGTTCATGGTGTAGCTTGTACAAGTCTTGTTTTATTGATATCTTGTGCATGTACAGACACTAATTTTCTGGAAAACTTGCTACCTTCCTAGGGAATCCCGTGCCATAGCGTACCATGGTTTGATCTACTATACCAGTCGGAGGTGGGAAGTATTTTAGTGTAGATATGTGATCATACCCTTCATGTACAAGTCTTGTTCACATGTTAGTGTTGGTCATACACCGCACGTATGACTAGCCAGGCCATTATTCCTGTACAAGTTCCCAAACCAATCACATGTTAAAGCTAGTACTCACACACTTAGTCATAGTATTCTTGCTCATTGATATATTGTTCCTTCTCGCATTTATTTACAGTATTTTCAGTATTTTTCCTTATTGTATATCTCTCGTACATGCTTCTAGTATATTTCCATCTATTTACTGCTACATAGCTTATGTCATTGATATAGAACTGCTATTAGAAAATGTACTTTGCTTCTTCCTGACTGAAAATATTTTTTCAAACTATGCCTTAGAGGACCGGTGTCCGACACTTTATGGACCACAGGGTGAGTAGCTGCAGACTTGGACTTGGTAGTTCAGTTGTGATTCCGGAAGGTCTAGCCGGAATCACTAGTTATCTAGTTAGTTTCTTTCAGTAGTTTATTTGGTACCGGATTTTTCTCCAGCATACTTTGTTGAGACTTGGATATTTTTTAAGTTAGATTATTTACATTTAGACTTGTGTTGTAGTTTATTTTATTTCTTTAATTTCTTATCGAGATGTAGTTATGTGATTGAGTATGTTGTTTATTTATATTGTGTTATCCGTGTCTCCTTATGGAGTTGGATACTCGTACGAGATTGTTTAGATAGTGCATTGACCTAGACAGCGTTCTACCGCCGATCATGCGGCGTAGGCTAGACATACCCACGTACTCGTGTCCAAATTCCGGGTGCGGGGCGTGACTCATTTTTAGTGGTGGCCCATGCAGGTCAGACTTCGCAATTGTGCGATGTCGTGGTAGTGTAACATCTTAGTTGTAATACTACGTGCCTGCGATAGGATATAGGTCATAGGATACTAGGACGAGAGCGAATACTCAATCACAACTAAGAATATTTTTGATCTATTATCTTGTTGTCCTTATTTACCTTCTGAATATTTCTTCTTTAGAACTTTACTGTCCTTCCTTGATGATATCGCATTTATTGCCTTAATTAATTCTTTTGGATCTGTCTTCAGGATGCCGTCGAAGACACGATCTATGGGAGTGGGAGCACCAGCTTTAGAGGGGTCTGCCACCTCTCCACCAGATGGACAGACATCCGTAGTTCCTCTTACATCTCCGATGCATGTGGGAGTATCTGCACTTTTTGGGGGTCCTCCTCCCCCACCTGTTCAGAGGATTGCCACTGCTGTGACGGACAACCTTCCTCCTCCACCGACTCCTTTTTTTGGAGGTGTGTCCATTGACGGGGCGCAGGTATTTACTTTGATCCAAGGCATGGTAGACGCTCAGCGAGTTTAAGCTGAGGCTCAGAGGGTGCAAGCAGAAGCGCACCAGGCCCAAACCGAGCTGATGAGAGAGAGCATGGAGAATACTCATCAGGTGGCTCTCCAAGCTGTGGAGAGAGTTGCCCAGCAGTTTCCCGGCCAGCAGCAACAGCAGAGATCAGGCACTATAGTGGACTTCAAGAGGATGATGCCTCGAGAGTTCAAAGGCACCGAAGGGATACCCTACGCAGACAACTGGCTAGAGGATATAAAGAGGAGTCTGCGATTGGCCCAGATTTCGGAGAGCTTGCAGATAGAGGCCGTTGGCAGCCATATGTTCGATATCGCACTTACGTGGTATCGCACAGAGCCGAGACTCACTGGTGAAGGACTTACTTGGGAGACCTTCAAGGAGCTTTTTAGGGAGAAGTTCTTTTCCGACGTGGCCTTGGAAACCTTGGAAAGTCAGTTTCATGACTTGGTCCAAGGGAACATGTCGGTCGACGAGTACGCCGCAAAATTTTGTTGATTGAGATATTTTGCATCGTCTATGATTCGAGACCCAGGAGATCGAGCCCGGAAGTTTAAAAAGGGGCTGACGAGAGAGATTAGGTCGCGCACGTCTGGTCGTCGTTCTGCTACCTTTGAGGGTATCTTGATGGATGCCCAGATTGCAGAAGAGGATCTGGATCTCAGACCTAAGAGGAGTCATAATATTTCTGGAGATACGAATGGTAGCGCGGGACCATCCAAGCGTCCCCACATTCAGCAACTACCAATGATGGTTCAGTATCAACAGCAGTACCAGGCACCAGTTCGTATTCAGCAGGATCGACAACAGCCTCCGAGAGAGACACAACAGACTTGTCATTTCTGTAAGAAGCCAGGTCACCTTTGGGAGAGCTGTAGATTGAGGCTAGGACTTTGTTTGCGCTGTGGTGATACAGGACACCGAATGAGGGATTGCCCTCTAGCTCATCGCGCAGCTCCAAATTATAGAGCTTCAGTTTGGCCACCTGTGGAACTGCAGATTGCTCAGCACCCGCGGAGGGAGCCACCCCAACAGGGCGGAGCATTTGCGATGACGGTCGAGGAGACCGATACTGTAGGTGATATATTAGCAGGTTCTGTTCCTTCTTTCCTTCTGTCCTCTCTATTGATTAATTGATTGATTCCTTAGTACCGTAGCTTCTATTCGTGATTTCCTTGTTAGAATATAGTTAGTAGTACACCCTGACAGAGACTGCAATACCATGATAAAATAGACCATAACCATGCATGTTTCCCTTAGATTGCACATTGAATGACTGTAGATAGAGTTTTCTTAGACTGTGATTATTTGGGTTTTGACCGTAGTAGAGTTAATAAAGAGGTTATGACTTGACAAGAAAGACAAGATGATTAAAATTTGAGGATAAGCATTAATTTAAATAAAGAGTTAAGGAGTTAATATAGCAGAATTAATGGATCATTGATTTTACGAAGATTGAGATATGATTAAAATTATCATTAAAATTCGAGGATAAATATTAACTTAAATGAAGAGTTAAGGAATTAACATGGCATAATTGATGATTTATTAATTTTAGGAAGATTATGATATGAATAAATTGGTTATTAAAATTGGAGAAAATTAGGAAGATTATCATTATATCTATTTGATTGCAAGATATGAATTTAAAATTTTATATTATGTTTGTTGCATTTGAAGATTCCATAAGTATCGCATTGTTGCATATTTTATGGAAAAAGGAAATAACGGAATAAAATTATTAATGGATTAGTGTCGAATTCAATTCTCGGGATGAGGATTTAGATTTTTGAGTATGCATCGATTGAATTTAAATTAAGGAGTAAAATCATTAATGGATTAGTGTTTAAATTCGAACTTTCTGGATGACATTTCAATTTTATAAATATACGTTGATTGAAATTAAATTGAAGGATTGGATTTATGGATTTGTGTTTTTTGATGGGATTTCTTAATGTGCATTGAGTGAATTTGAATTAGAGGATTGGATGTTAAATTTCGAGTATTTAATTTTTAACTTAAAAATTTCGGAGGAATTGTGAGAAAAATAGAAATTGATTTTATTTCGAGGATTTTCAGGAATACAATAATTTCAGAATTTTGAAATTTGTGAGATGACAATGTGGATTATTTCATGATTGGGTGGGTAGAAGAATTTAAATTTTGATGGAAAATAATATAATGAGCAAATACTACTATTAAGGATTTTAAATTTCGAGGAGGAAATTCTTTTAAGGAGGGTAGACTTGTCATTACCACGTTCCAAAAACAGGGGTAATTTTGACATTTTATATGTATTCGATATTGCGTGTATTTAAATTAAATAATTGCATGAGATGTGTATTTATAAATATATTATATACATTGATCTTAATGTTGAGCTAGTAGACTTGACCTAGAAGCCCACTAGATGAACACCTGACCGAAATGTAGGGTTATGAATTTAATATGTATTATTTAGGATTTAATTATTGAGGTTATAATTAATTACCGTAATTTTATTTAATTATTGTGCCTTGCCGTTGCTTCGATATTTGGAGCGCTACCCTAGCTTTTGCCTTCCAACAAATTTCACAACCTTGCCCTAGACGTGCCCGCCTTTCATTCTGACATTTTTGTAACTCATAATCATGCTCTTTTGTGCTTCATTTTAGCCGCACAATATTCGTCGCGGACATTTATTTAATTTCTAAATAAATTCCAACTTTGTATCGTTGTGCGTTCCAATCGAAATTGGAGACAATCTCGACCGATTTTTCGTGCAACCCAAATTAGGGTAATATTTTGTTCTGAGTCTTCTTCATTATTGATATTTGTGACCCAACCTAATTTTGGCCCCATGTACTCCTAATTAATTTTAGAACATCGCTTGCATTTATTTCTAATTAAATTGGGGATACCATTTTGACTAATCCCGTTTAATCCTGACTTAATCCAAATACCCACTAATTAAGCCCATACCAAACACACAATGCCCCCTCACCCTACAAAACACCAAACACCAAATTGCCTACCAAAATTTCATTATTTCATGTGTCTGTGCAAATACCCAAATTTAAGGGGGCTCATTTGCAAATATTGCATTAGGTGTCAACACCCCATTGGTTCAAACCAATGGAGAAGCCCTAATATTGACTAGTCAACCCAACCCTCACCCTTGCATGAAGGAATCCTCCATGTCAAATCCTGACCACCCATTCAAAATGGGTGCATCATCACCATTCATTCCCACACACCCTATCCTATTTAATGTCTCCTCAAGGCTCTCTTCCCAACCAAGCCCTAATCCCCAAACCTAGGGAAGCCCCCATCTCCTCCCTCCTCACAAGCCCTCAACCGTAGCCACCCTCCTTCCTTTTCATTTTCTATTTCTTCTTCTCTTCTTCTTCTTCCTTTCTTCTTCTTCTCCTTTCTTTTTAAATTGGGAAGAAGAGGGAAATAAAACCACTGTTCACCAACTCTTCACCCGACCCCGGCTGCTCATCCCGAGCTCATCCCCTCCGGTGCTGTAACTCTGGCTCTGGCCTGCTGCAACTCCCCGGCCTCTCTCCTAGCTCCTAAGCTCCGGCCACGAACGTTACCCCGCCATCAAAACCAACCAGCTCCGGTCCGGCGATCTGAAGCTCCACCCGGCCTCTCCATTCTCCGAGCAGCCACCCCGAGTCCTGGTCTGCTACACCGACCCCACTCCACTGGTCTTCCCCCCTCGCTGCACCTCCGTTCACCACCACCACGAACATCACCACCACCTCTTCCCGCTGCTCTCATCCCCTAGCCCGAGTCTTCTCCGACGTCCCTACATTCCCTCCTCCCTCTGCTCGTCCCCCCTCCAGCCAATCACCACCACCACACGCCACCTTCCCCGAGCTTCTCCGACCTGCAACCTCCCCTTGACTCCACCTCGATGAGCCGACCGAACATCGGCCTCCCACCAACAACCCCAACGTCATCAGCTCCTCCACCGTTTCCCTGCATCCCCCTCCATCACCATCTCTATTGCTACCACCCGGCCGGCCAGCCCCGAGCGCCCAGTCCGGTCACCCTTCCAGCTCCGGCCACCTGCTGTACGCCGTCCGACTCGACCTCGCTGAGCCGACTGTCCCTCTTCCCCGGCGAGCCAGCTCCGGTCATCCCAGCTTCACCACCTCGTCATCATCGTTGACTTCTTCTCCATCGTCGAAGACGCACGCAGGTACGACTTCTTTCCCCGGGTACACGTATGCATGTACGTATGTATGTATGTATGTATGTATGTATGTATGTATGTATGTATGTATGTATGTATGTATTTGGTATATTCTCCATAAGTGTATAATATTTCGTGTACATATACGCGTATATGTATATAAATATATATATATCATATATTTCTCTAATTGGGTATATACATATACATATATATATAGTATATGTTTAGTAATATATATATATATATATGTATTGGTATACATATATATGTACACATATATGTATATGGTATGAGTATTTAATTGGTATATGTATAAATGTAGTATACGTATATTATTACTTGGTAAATATAAATGTATATATTTTCAACATACGTATTCTTTTGTATATATATGTATTGGCATATATTTTTAAGACATATATATACATATGGTATTAATTCTATTTAGTATATATATATATATATATATATATATATATATATATATATATATATATATATATATATACGTATTGCATATCTCTCTTCATAATATATGTTTATATACATATACAAAGTATTAGTTTTATTTAAAGTATATATATATACATATATCTATTATTGTAATTAATGGATATTAATATATATGTTAGTATGTATGTATATATATATATATATATATATATATATATATATATATATATATATATATACTAGATGACCCTAGTGTAAATACGGATACCCCGTAACTACACATGACCTTGTGACCCTGTGAACTGTTAGCAGTCTGCCACATGTACACTGACGTACTGGCAAGCCCCGTATCATTTTGACCGTCTGCCTTGCACAGCAATTACAGACGCAACGCCCGTGCAACTTGACGCACACTGACCCTAGTTGACCAGTATCATACCTAGCATAGCCCTGAGTCCAGTGTATTTATAAAGGTATGCTATAGTAATGTCTGATGCAACGTTGTATTATTTTATGATATGTCTATAGGACTGTTGGATCATCCAGGCGATACTCTGGAACAGGACATTGGTATTACCAGCTAAGGACCCAAGGCGAGTATATTCTCTGATAAGTTCTTATTTATGATATCCCCTATGTTCATTGTATCTAGTATAAATATCCATATTCTTGACACGATGGTTATACGGATTGGTTTACCCGGATCTCGTCATGAGATGTTATTCCTTGTTCATGGTGTAGCTTGTACAAGTCTTGATTCATTGTTATCTTCTGCATATACAGACACTGATTTTTGGGGAAACTTGCTACCTTCCTAGGGAATCCCGTGCCATAGCGTACCATGGTTGGATCTACTATACCAGTCGGGGATGGGGAGTATTTTAGTGTAGATATGTGATCATACCCTTCATGTACAAGTCTTTTTCACATGTTAGTATTGGTCATACACTGCCCCTATGACTAGCCAGGCCATTATTTCTATACAAGTTCCCAAGCCGATCACATGTTAAAGCTAGTACTCACGTACTTAGTCATAGTATTCTTGCTCATTGACATATTGTTCCTTCCCGCATTTATTTACAGTATTTTCAGTATTTTTCCTTATTGTATATCTTTCGTATATGCATCAAGTATATTTCTATCTATTTACTGCTACATAGCTTATGTCATTGATATAGAACTGCTATTAGAAAATGTACTTTGCTCCTTCCTGATTGGAAATATTTTTCCAGACTATATCGTAGAGGACCGGTGTCCGATACTTTATAGACCACAGGGTGAGTAGCTGCAGACTTGGACTTGGTAGTTCAGTTGTGATTCCGGGAGGTCTAGCCGGAATCACTAGTTATCTAGTTAGTTTCTTTTAGTAGTTTATTTCGTACCGGATTTGTCTCCGGCATACTTTGTTGAGACTTGGATATTTGTTGAGTTAGATTATTTATATTTAGACTTGTGTTGTAGTTTATTTTATTTCTTTGATTTTTTATCGTGCTGTAGTTATATGATTGAGTATGTTATTCATTTATATTGTGTTATCCGTGTCTCCTTATGGAGTTGGATACTCGTGCGAGATTGTTTAGATAGTGCATTGACCTAGACAACGTTCTACCGTCGATGCTGCGGCGTAGGCTGGACGTACCCACGTACTCGTGCCCAAATTTCGGGTGCGGGTCGTGACTTATTTTTAGTGGTGGCCCATGCAGGTCAGACTTCACAATTATACGATGTCGTGGTAGTGTGACATCTTAGTTGTACTACTGTGTGCCTACGATAGGATATAGGTCATAGGATACTAGAACGAGAGTGAATACTTAATCCCAACTAGGAATATTTTCGATCTATTATCTTGTTGTCCTTATTTACCTTCTAGGTCAGACTTCGCAATTGTGCGATGTCGTGGTCGTGACTCATTTTTAGTGGTGGCCCAGGAAGGTCAGACTTCACAATTGTGCGATGTCGTGGTAGTGTGACATCTTAGTTGTACTACTGCGTGCCTGTGATAGGATATAGGTCATAGGATACTAGGACGAGAGCGAATACTCAATCACAACTAGGATACTAGGAATATTTCTGCAGCATCGGCGGTAAAACGCTGTCTAGGTCAAGCACTATCTAAACAATCTCGCACGAGTATCCAACTCCATGAGAAGACACGGATAAAACAATATAAATGAACAACATACTCAATCACATAACTACAGTACGATAAGATATCGAAGAAATAAAATAAAATACAACACAAGTCTAAATGTAAATAATCTAACTCAACAAATATCCAAGTCTCAAAAAGTAAGCCGGAGACAAATCCGGTACCAAATAAACTACTGAAAGAAACTAACTAGATAACTAGTGATTCCGGCTAGACCTCCCAGAATCATAACAGAACTACCAAGTCCAAGTCTGCAGCTACTCACCCTGTGGTCCATAAAGTGTCGGACACCGGTCCTCTAAGGCATAGTCTGGAAAAATATTTCCAGTCAGGAAGGAGCAAAGTACATTTTCTAATAGCAGTTCTATATCAATGACATAAGCTATGTAGCAGTAAATAGATGGAAATATACTAGATGCATGTACGAGAGATATACAATAAGGGAAAATACTGAAAATACTATAAATAAATGCGGGAAGGAACAATATGTCAATGAGCAAGAATACTATGACTAAGTGTGTGAGTACTAGCTTTAAGATGTGATCGACTTGGGAACTTGTACAGGAATAATGGCCTGGCTAGTCATACGTGCGGTGTATGACCAACATTAACATGTGAACAAGACTTATACATAAAGGGTATGATCACATATCTACACTAAAATACTCCCCACCCCCAACTGGTATAGTAGTTCCAATCATGGTACGCTATGGCACGGGATTCCCTAGGAAGGTAGCAAGTCTCCCTGAAAATCAGTGTCTGTACATGCACAAGATAACAATAAAACAAGACTTGTACAAGCTACACCATGAACAAGGAATAACATCTCATGACGAGATCTGGGTATACCAATCCGTGTAACCATCGTGTCAAGAATATGGATATTTACACTAGATACAATGAACATAGGGGATATCATAAATAATAAACTTATCAGAGAATGTACTCGCCTTGGGTCCTTAGCTGGTAATACCAATGTCCTGTTCCAGAGTATCACCTGGATGATCCAACAGTCCTATAGACATATAATAAAATAATACAATATTTGCATTAGATGCTACACTAACACACAATCAAAAATACATCGAACCCAGGGGCTATGCCAGGTATGGCACTAGTCAACTAGGGTCAAGTGCGTCAAGTTGCATGGGCGTCGCGTCTGTGATTGCTGTGCAAGACAGACGGTCAAAATGATACGGGGATTGCCAGTACGTCAGTGTACATGTGGCAGACTGCTAACAGTTCACAGGGTCACAAGGTCATGTGTAGTTACGGGGTATCCGTATTTACACTCGGATTACCTAGTACCTATATATATATAAAAATATACATATAATTAACTAACATATATATTAATATCCATTAATTACAATAATAAATATATGTATATATATACTTTAAATAAAACTAATACTTTGTATATATATATAAACATATATTATGGAGAGAGATATACAATACGTATATATATATATACTAAATAGAATTAAGACCATATGTATATATATATGTCTAAAAAATATATGCCAATACATATATATACAAAAGAATACATATGTTGAAAATATATACATTTATATTTACCAAGTAATAATATACGTACACTACATTTATACATATACCAATTAAATACTCATACCATATATATATATGTATACATATATATGTATACCAATACATATATCTATATTACTAATCATATACTATATATATATATATATATATATATATATATATATATATATATACATACATACCAAAATATATACTAAAATACATACTAACATATATTATTTAATACTAATACATTGAATACATGTATATACCCAATTAGAGAAATATACGATATATATATTATATTACTAAAAATGTGTCACAACCCGCACCCGATATAGGGGCACGAGAGCGTGGGTACGTCAAGCCTATGCCGCAGCATCGACGGTAGAACGCTGTCTAGATCATGATACTATCTAATCAATCTCACATAGATATCCAACTCCATAAGGAGACACAAAAAATCATAATATAATATGCACAACATAATCAATCACATAACTACAGTACGATAATATCTCAAAAATAAGATAAAATGCAACACAAGTCAAAAATAGAAGTAGTCTAACTCAACAACATAATCCAAGTCTCAGAGAGTATGCCGGAGACAAATCCGGTACCAAAAATAATATGCTAAAAGAACTAACTAGATAACTAGTGATTTCGGCTAAACCTCCCGGAATCACAACTGAACTACCGAGTCCAAGTCTCAGCTACTTACCCTGTGGTCCATAAGTGTCGGACACCAGTCCTCTAGGCATAGTCTGGAAAATATTTTTCAGTCAGGAAGGAGCAAAGTACATCTCAAATAATATTTCCATTTAATTGATAAGGACTATAAAACAATAAACAGATAATGCTATATACCTAGAGAAGACAGTGAATAAATGTAATGGCAAAATAAAGAGACATGCAATATAAAGAGACAGGCAATATAGACAATATAAAACAATCAGTGCATATATGAAACAAAGAGAACGAGGTACAATATCATATACGGGTGATGTAGTATATGATCTAAAATAGGGAACTATAACTATTCTAAGTATTTGAAATATCAGTCTATCATGTGATCGGCTTGGGACAGGATCGGGCTGGCTACATATGATTAGCTATGATTCATGTAAGGTCAGGCTAACCATTTGGTTAGCTATGATGCATGTAAAGGTCAGGATAATCATATATAACAGCTATGAGGTATGTAATGGTCAGGCCGTACCCGACGTGAGATGTGGGGTGAGCTATGATGCATGTAGAGTTGGATATGATCACATAATCTACTAATATTTTCTTCCGCCTCCAACTAGTACAGTAGATCCAATCATGACACGTCACGATATACGAGCAATAGCCAATATATCATCAATGTAACATCTCATGATTGTAGGTCTAATCTATATACTAGTCCGTGTAGCACAGTGTCAAGAATCAAATGTAACATTTCTAGATACTGGAATTATAGATATTATCAAATAATTAGAAATTATCAGAGAATGTATTTGCCTTGGGTCCTTAGCTGGTGATACCAATGTCCTGTTCCAGAGTATCGTCTGGATAATCCAACAGTCCTATAGACATATCATAATTATAACATTTGCATTAGATTCTACACTAACACCCAATCAAAATACATCAAACTCAGGGGCTATGCCAGGTATGGCACTAGTCAACTAGGGTCAAGTGAATCAAGTTGCACGGGCGTCGCGTCTGTGATTGTTGTGAATACAGACAGTCGGTGATACGGGTCTCTCCAGTACGTGAGTGTACATATGGCAGTCTTCTATTAATTAACAGGATTACAGGTCCATGTAAATACGGGGCATCTGTAATTACACTCAGGTTGCCTATAATATTTATCAATAGACATATACCATTAAATACAATACATATATATGTATATACCAATAATTACGTACAAAATATGTATAAGTGTATATACACTAAAATAGAAATATATATATTATGTTAAAATATACATAACACATTTATACATAACAACCATTATTTAAGAATATATATATACTGAATATATATATATATATATATATATATATTTATATATATACTAGTAAAAATATACATATGTTATATTTATATATATATATACACCAATAAAAATATACATATACTATATTTATATTTATATATATTTATATACCAATGAAAATATACCTATACTACATACGTATATAAGTACATATATATATACCAAAATACATACATATATATATATATATATATATATATATATATATATATATATATATATATGTATATACATATACCAAATACATATTTATATATATATATACCAATACAAATACATATATATTTATACCAAAATAGTACTTATACTATATACAGGTATATATATACCAATACGAACATTTACATATATCATATATATATACAGATATATTAATATATACATACATTGAATACGTATATATAAAAATAAAGAAATACACAATATATTAATATATATATATATATATATATATATATATATATATATATATATATATATATATATATATATATATATATATATATATATGCATATAAATACGAAACATACATACACACATACACACAAAATACACCCAAATACGTATTTATATATACATACGTATATACACTAAGCTATATGCTCTATCAATGAAGGAGGGAAGAGGGAGAGAAGAGAGAGGCTCACGGTGGAGGGTGGTGGTTCGATGTAGCAGCCGGGGATGAAGCTGGCCGGAGTTGGGGTGGCGCTGCTCGGAGAAGAGGAGAGGGAGGTGGTGGTAGTGGTGATAGTTGATGAGGATGGTGGTGGTGCCGGAGTACAGCAGGGAGGGAAGACTCGGCTGAGGATGAACAGAGGTGCGGGGAGCTCAGGCTGCAGCTGCGGAGGTGGCAGTGGTGGTGGTTCGGGGAACGGCTCGTCGGGTGGCAGCTCGAGGGGAGTTGGGAGGAGAGCAGGGTCGGGGTCGGGCTGTGCAGGTGGAGTTGAGTCAGTGGTGTCAGGGATAGGTTGGCTGGTGATGGAGGAGATTCAGATCGGCCGTCGGGGGATGTCGACCGTAGTAGGGTGGTTGCAGTGGATCGGCGGGAGGAGCTGTAGCCGCCGGAGAAGAAAATTCGGGTGACCAGAGCTGGCCGGGTGTGGGTGAACAGTGGAGATGATTCCCCCTTCTAAAATTCAAAAAGAAGGAGAAGAAGAAGAAGGGAAGAAGAAGAAGAAGAAGAAGAAGAAGAAGAAGAAGAAGGGAAAAAGAAAAGTTGAAAAGGAAGGAGGGTGGCTACGGTTGAGGGCTTGTGAGAAGGGAGGAGATGGGGGCTTCCCTAGGTTTAGGGATTAGGTCATGGTTGGGAAGAGTGTGTGAAGTGACATTAAATATGATGGTGAGTGGAAAATGAGTGGTGTTGATGCACCCATTTTGAATGGGTGGTCAAGATTTGACATGGAGGAATTTCTTCATGTAAGGATGAGGGTTGTTGACTAGTCAAATATTAGGGCTCTCCATTTGGTTTGAACCAATGGGGTGTTGACACCTAATACAATATTTGCAAATTAGCCCCCTTAAATTTGGGTATTTGCATAGACACATGAAATAATAAAAATTTGGTGGGCGATTTGGTATTTTATAGGGTGAGGGGGTGTTGTGTGTTTTGTATGGGCTTAATTAATGGGGTATTGGATTAAGTCGGGATTAGTCAAAATGGTATCCCCAATTTAATTAAAAATAAATACAAGCGGTGTTCTAAAATTAATTAGGAGTACATGGAGCCAAAATTAGGTTGGGTCACAAATATTATTAGTGAAGAAGACTCAGAACAGAATATTACCCTAATTTGGGTTGCACGAAAAATGGGTCAAGATTGCCTCCAATTTCGATTAGAACGCACAACGATACAAAGTTGGAATTTATTTAGAAATTAAATAAACGTCCGCGACGAATATTGTGTGGATAAAATGAAGCTCAAGAGATCATAATTATGAGTTACAAAAGTGTCAGAATGAAAGGCGGGCACGTCTAGGGTAAGGTTGTGAAATTTGTTGGAAGGCAAAAGCTAGGGTATCGCTCCAAACATCGAAGCAACGGCAAGGCGCAACAATTAAATAAAATTACGGTAATTAATCACAGTCCCAATTAATTAAATTCTAATTAATACAAATAAATACATAACCCTATAATTTGGTCAAGTGTTCATCTAGTGGGCTTCTAGGTCAAGTCTACCAGCTCAAACATTAATAAACACTGTAAATATATATAATATATTTAAAAACACATCTCATACATTTATTTAATTTAAATACACATATCATGAAATAATTTAAAATAACTACCATAATATTAATAATATTTAAAAAGTCAAAAATATGCCTATTTTTAGAATGTGGTAGTGACAAGTCTACCCTCCTTAAAAGAATTTCGTCCTCGAAATTTAAATCCTCAATAGTAGTGTTTATTCGTTATATTATTTCCATCAAATATAGGTTCA